>JZKD02S1928390.1:436378-493761 GCA_000966675.3 Picea glauca | reverse complement strand
GTCAGATTTGTTTTAAATTTTTAAATAAAACCTTGTGTCTAAAATAAATTGACATCCTAACTAATAATTTGCAGCTAACATTGCGACTAACGTGCTTGTGTTCGGCGTTGACAAAATTCAAGAAGGTAAAGTGGACACACAGTTACACTAATTGCCGATTTTCGATGCACCATCGAAATCGATAGAAGGTGGAGTTGGTTTGTGTGAGTTATTCGCCACGAAGTTTCAAGAGATATTCGATCCCCATTGGCGTCGGCAAAGTACGTGAGGAATAGACATTGACAAAAACCATAAAGAAAACACCGATAGTCGATGACCTATGCGATTGCTCGAGGTCGGGGAAATCTATAAGGGTTAAAACAATCGATTTTGTCTACGATAAACATATCGCCAATCACCGAACCCCGATACACTTTCGGCATCAGGAGATTTTTGAGAGAGTCAATCCCGGAGCACTTGGGTAGTTTTATCACTGATCACTGATCCTTGATACTTTTCGACATCGACGAGGTAGGATTAGGTTTTAGAAATTTTATCTTAAGAAAATTCTTGATTCCGAATAACACTAGTAAATGAAGACGTCAATCTTGAGTGCCACGTGTCTTTATCACGTAGGGGTGTCATACGGTCTAGTTTCTTCTCGAGTCTTCTTAAGGTTTCCTGTGTCCTAGTCACACCTCCAAGTCAGCCTTACCACGCCAGCTCCATATGACAAGATCGTTCAGAGTTAGAGATTTTGCAAAGAGATATCGATGAAAAGTGTTCAAAGTGGAACCCCAACCCCCGACTCACCAGCTAGACTAGAGAAACGATGGGATGCTTTTGGCATAAGATACGATCATATTCTGGCATTTAATAAACTAGTTAATGCTTCATCCCACATAGGTTGCTACCCCATGCACTAAGTGAACAACAACAATTTTAAATCACTGATAGGCCATGTTACAACCCGCGCCCGTGCCTTCAACCTACGATCAAATTTAATTTTAAACGTCTTTGAAGATCTGGCGGAAGATTTTATAGAACTACACTCATAACCTGAATTGAATGGTTGATGCGACAAGGTAATTTCATCCCTATTTAAATCACTAGAATGGTTTTGAACATTTTCATTCTGTGCACAAGTTTGAATTCCAGAGCATCTGAAGAAGCAAAGAAAGTGTCTCGAAACTATGTCGATTCTCATATTATCAAAACCAGGTTAAACAAGTAGCTGAGGTATGTGATAAATTTTGTCGATTCGACGATCGTAATTTATTTTATGCATTTGATTTCTCGCACAGTCTCTAACTATGTTCTAGTTGTAGGAAAAATTGCTCCAAGAAATCCTATGACTAGACGTTCGCTGAGAGAACCTAAGTTGAAGGAAGCATAAACAGGTAAATGATCTTCGCCTAGTACTATGAGACAGTTGGAGTACGTTCCCAGGGATGAGCATGTCATTAAAACCTCAACTAAGAAATCCTTTGTCCAACCTTCGACCTTTAGTGATACAAAAGAAAGCACCAGATCCAAAGTGATGCTCCCACAGTGGGGGGACCTATTCAACAGAATCAACCAGGAGGAGTACCCAGAGTGTATCCCACACAGTGACCCAGATGCAAGGGCGCTCGATGACCAGGTGTTCCCAAATATTCGACAATCATACTTGCACATGGTAGCCTGCAGAACCCCAGTTTTCCCATGCATGGAGGTTTTGAAGTGGCTTATCGACCATACAGACACGCAAAAATTCTTAATCAACGATGAGAATTGCGGGTGTGTTGGAGTTTTCCTCCCAAAAGAAGTCCAAAAGTACTACAAACTCATAGACCCAGAGGAGTGGCTAAACACAGACTTCATGGTGAAGCTCTATGAATTCCATGACACCAATCAGTTGATGGCCTCATGGTGGAAGGAAGACAAGAAGTTTACAAAGCAGAGAAATGGTTGGTATGGGATAGTCAACTTGAGGGAGCCATACATCTACTTGATGGCTCTCATCTTCCGATTGTATGGAGAGAAGGAACGCACCAAGTTTTCAAAAGCATGGATTCCCTTGGCATACACAATGGAGATCTCCGGAAACAGCTTCAACTGGGGAGAAATAATTTCCAAGCAATTGAGAATCTATGTACAATAGGCTCAAACGTCGAAATAAGGGGAAGCACCCACTTTCCACATGGCCTCGTACCTGCTCGATGTTATCTGTGTGAGAAATGTCTTCGTTGACATGAATTTAAGCTGGCATGTTGCAAAGCTCCCGGTTCATGTTTAATTTATCATACTATGGGAGAATAGTTACAAAAAATCATACGCACTCATTTGCGATGAATTCATTGCCTGTATTCATTTTATTTTATATAAAAAGGAATGCCCGAGACTATCCGCAACAACCAAGAAAATGGTAGCGAAGGTAGGCCAATGGTATTCAGATGAAAACACAACCTATATCAAGGTGTTCGGGGCCATCGAAGCACTGCATCTACTACCCGCTCAAGTCACAGATTGGCTCATTGTAGGAGAAATCTACTATCAGACTATCTTGCAGGGCTATAACGCCACGCTAGTCAAGGACAAGAAATGGGCTTTCATATCCTACGATTTCTATGTGGGGTTTTATTTGGTAAAGGACACTACTCAAGCCAAACAAGAAGGGATGAGCCAACTTGAATTCAAGTTCCTGACGGGCTGATTCCTTAAGAACGACCCTAAAGGCCTGGTCCTCCAACATGCTTCATAGGTATCATCATGTTGGCCATACATGCATGACAAATTAGAGGATGAAACTTTCACATATTGCGCTCAGGACTGGGAGAAGGTAGTAAAGAGAATGGCCAACCTGAACATGACAAGGTTCAAGGCTATGAGCATGGATGAATAGGTGGAGACAATAGAGCATTCATCCCAAGAGGCCCTCAGAGTTAGGCAAGAAATTAGAGCAGCAAAGACTACAGAGGCACAAAGAAGAGGGTTGCTCTTGATAGAAGGGGCGCAAGGGATCATTGATCAGCTATAGAATGACCCTGATCTCATAGAGATGTCGAGGATTACCACTAATGACCCAATTGAAATCAGAGAAGAGCCAAGTGGCTTAGAGCCAATACAACTTAAAGAAATCATCGGGCCAGAAAGCCATGAAGTTCCACCACCATAGATTAGATCACCAGGGGGAATTTCAACCTAGCCTGAGATAGCAAGGAAACCAGGTAGGACAAGTGTACCAAAACCCTTGTTTGACTTAATAACCATCTATGATGAGGAGGAGAGTTCAGAGGTGTCCCTGGTGACTCAAGTGCATATTTCAGAAGAAAAGGAACCTGAGAAAGAATCTACCCCAGGTCCTGATGCTTCAATCCAAAACCTTCCATAGAGTGACCAGGAGGTCGAAAGTGTCTTAGACACTGAGCTAATTGACTTTTTGGGAACCCCAATAGATATCTCGAGGGATGAGCTAGGATCGGGTGACCAGAAAGAGGAAATTCCACAGAAATAAATCGACACTTTGACAACCAATTACCAAGTAATTACCAAACCTACCCCTGGTTCTTCAGTTTTGGTCGATACCTTACTAGTCAATGAGAAAAAAATGGAGGTCAAGCCATCAAGACATATGGAAGAAGCTCAGGAACACATCCTAGAATAGATACACATAGTCAAGAGCTTGGGAGATACTCTAACCTGGGGAGAACAAAAAATCCCCGAACTTGTTGATGAGGTCACCGACATACAATCGATAGCCTATGACAGAAAAATAAAATCCATCATGAAGAGGACCACAAAGAAGAGAAGGCTCAGATAGATCGATTCTCATCACTACGGAGGAGAATCTTCTCAGCACAGAACACGCCAAGAAATCCTAGCTTATCAGCACAGTTATGGACATCATGGATGCCACATTGGATAGAGAAAGGAGGGATGAAAAGGAGTTGGCCGCTGCACTTAAGGAGTTAGAGCGTCTGCGCCATTTGGAAAAATACTATCAGGACTCCACATAGGCCATAGTTTTATTGAGAAGTGAGTTCCAGGAAGATTATACAAAATTCACAAGTGAACAACACCTTTTCACCGCAGACATAGCCGATTTCCAAGAGGATTCCCTTATGGTGGTAGGGACCTACAAGGACGTGGGAAAGTGGTATGAAAAATATCACCAAGAAGTGGAAAGGATCGATTACATCACCACAGTTAAAAAGAGTCGAGATGTTGAAGAGCATGGTATTCGAGTGCTAAGGGATAGAAACATTGATTGGATCGGGAAAGTAGCCGAATACTAGGTAAAAATGGCCCAGGAACCTCAGTGGGAGATTCGAGAGAAGTGGACCGAGTGCGAAAAGAGATGGGAAAATATTAATCGGGAGATGAAAGGCATCGTCCTTCCAGAATTAGCCTCACCCAAAGACTTTGTCGACCTACATGACATAGTCAAGCAACATGCAAAACAAGACTCAGCATGGACAACAGAGATAGCAATGGTGGCAAGCATGGCACCAGGTCAATTACAACAGTTCATGGAGCATCTGATTAAGGCTTGAGCAATTTTGCAGCAGTTGAGTGTCAAAATAATCAAGTACAAAGAGCGAGTAGTAGAAGTGAAATAAATTCTTTGACCCCCGATGGACCAGCACAGGTTCCCGTATGCCAACACATGTGAGGAACCCTTCGTCAAATGGTTGGAATATGAGAAGAGTCATCCACTTCAGTAAAACTATTTGACAATTCTTAGAGAACAAAGAGATGAAAGCACCACGTGGTGATATTTTATTTTACTTAGCTTGCACTTGTAATAGTTATTTTTAGTTAATGATTCATTATAAATAAGAGGATTGAACTTTTAGCAAGGGTTGATGGTTTTGGGAAAGACCCTCATTTTTGGAATTGTAAAGAACTATTTTTGAACTACCTTAATTGAGAAGTCATGTTTCGGAATAGAGACAAATTTTTGTTTTTCATCAAAGGCGTTGTGTGATTAGATTGAGGAGGAATTACTTCCAACTTTATTTCATTAATGGATGTTGTAATGAGTAAGAGTTTCTGAATCTATTGATAAGTTAGTTGTTTCAATATTTTTTGTAGTTCTTGTCTTTACTGATGAAAACAAATCGTTGTGTTAATGTGTGGTTAATGCTTGAGCTAAGGAAGCTATTTTTCTTGCCATCATCTTATTGCATTCATGTTTTCTTACGATAACTGTATCTCAGTCAATAATTGAAATACCAACAAGTTAATGTATTAGTACTAGGCTTGTCACAGGTGTGAATATCTTTGTCTGCATGCTTGAGCACAAGGGTTATGCCAAGCTCAACCTTCTTCAGTAGTTAAGAACCCCTTTACCAACTAGTTTATACCAACACACTTCTTTCGATCAGACCCATCTAATAAAAGAAAATACAAAAAGAGAACGTTTAAACTGAAGAAGGAACTTTCATAAGAAGATATCCTATCAATCAGTACATAAATCCCATTGTAAATTGGCTGGATCGAAATATCTGGAGAACCATTCCACCATCAAATGCTGCAAAGTCTAATTGGGTGTCCGTGGCGGGTTTGGTTCCTATTGTTCAGTTAAAGGGATTTAGGACCACTCAACAGCATTGGTGCTAGAAGGAGGGCCTGTGAATGAATGGATAAAAATATTTCTGATATAATACTTCGCACAACCTACATATTCAAAACAACCCACATGCATGACTAGTCATTCTCAAGACAACCCACATACACTGGGTACTCCTGAAATGAGTAACTCACCCGATCAAGAGGAATAACATATATTCCCTAAAATACCTTACGCTCTCCCTCAGGAGGAGTTGAACCAGTTCAAAATAATCACAAGAGTGTACACCCAACAAATTGGATCATTACCCCTAGCTCTGTTACTTCATCATAGAAAAAAATTAAGCAGACCAGTGGTTGACACCCCCGACCAAGTTTTTGTTCACACAGTAGAAGACCTGATATATTTCTCCCTCACTGAGATCGAACATCCCCTTAATCTGATCCCCGAAACACCAGCTAGTAAGTTCTTTGAGCCTAACGAATTAGAATCTGACGAGGAAGGGTTTAACTCGGATCGCTCAGCTTTAGAGTTGGATGACATGGAGGATAACAATGATCATAATGAAGAAAGGGGAAACCCGCCTCAAAATAATCAACCTTGGTTGGCCATAGATTCTCTGGAAATCCCCGGATGGGTACATAACCTCCCTCGACATCTAGAAAAGTTACTCCCCAAATTTGACCTTGAAACCTCAGGATTTTCTGAAGACCATATTAAAACGTTCATACTAGATATTAGACCGATGAATGTCCAACATGAAGACGTAGTATGCAGGATTTTTCCCTATACCTTTGAGAATTCATCCTCCACATGGTATTTTAACTTTCCTGTAGGGTCCATAACTAGTTGGACGAAGTTTCAAAAATATTTTTTAGACAAATTTGCAAAAGAAACCACTACAGGAGCTTTAATGGTTGAACTGTTCACCGACACCATGAGTTCAAAAGAAAAGGTTAAATACTTCAGTAAATGATTTACCACTATCCTGAACAAATTTCAACCCGAAGCTAAACCCACTCAGAAGTTTCAAATTGAGGTATATTCTAATGCTCTCCCTGCTTCTATCTCCATGTTTGTAAAAAGGGATGCGAAGTATACCCTAGCTGAAAATTTCAAGGAATCCAAAACAATTGAATCCCAAATGAAGGGATGTAAAGAGGGCCAGATCTCACTGGTTAAGAAGGAAGCTTAACCTCCACCCAAGAGAGGACTCTTGTTGACTAGAACCTAGGAAAACAAACAGAACAAGGTCCCAAAAAGGGAAGTGGAGACATAGAATACCTACAACGAATGATAAATAAATTGTCAAATGAAATTGTAGACATGAAAATAAGTGCAGGAGAAGGAAACCAAGGCCAAAGGCCTTATAAACCCTTTTTTAAGAGAAAACCATCATTCAAAGCAATTGAACCTCCCCTAGCCAAATTAAACATTGACCTGGGTAATGTAGCATTTGACTCTTTTTGTACCTATCATCAAGAGAAACATTTCGAAAGAGATTGTCCACAATGGGTGCATGCCATGAACTTTATGGCCAATTGGTTCCTAGATGAAGTTTCCCTTACTGAACAATCAAGCAGCGCTGGCTTAGCGGTGAATATTTCTGATCATGAGGAATTCTACCCGCTGAAAGAAACAACCATGTTGTTGTGGGATCCTGACTTGCCAATGCCTTCCGATGATACATTTTGAGGTTCAAGAACCACCCGCTAAGGTTTTGGATGTGCAAACACGAAGTAGGGGTCAACCAGTCTCAAATGACCTTATCGTTGTCTAAAATTCGAGAGGAAAACAAACAATCGATCACCCAAAAGCACCTTTTGTCTCCCAAAAAAATCCTATAATTATCCATACGCGGGAGTCACCCAAGCTAGACTACAACATAGTGGAAGACTTAAAAATATTGAAGGCTAATGTATCGGTCATGGACATGTGTAGAATTCCCCAGCAAAAGGAATTTTTTTTACAATCCTTAAAGTCAATAGAAACCCCTATAACAAGCAATGACCAAGGGGAGGTTCCCTCTCCCACAAACCAAAAAAATAAACCAAATGTGAATGCTTGATCTGTAGATAAAAAATGAAAGTATTTTGTCCCACCGTTCCTTTTAGTTTTTGAAGTCTTCAACATAAACCTCCATAATTTTTTAGTTGAATCATGGGCATCCTCTAATGTTATGCCATTATCTATCTGCAAGAAACTAAACGCAGACCCTCTCAAAAGTGTTAAACATGTTGTACAACTAGATAGAACTCAGGTAAAATTTATTGGAGAACTCAAGGATGTCATGATCATAATGGGTACACACCCAAAATTTGTTCAAGTAATTGACATCATTGTAGTAGATATACCAGAATCTTATGGACTGCTACTTAGTCGATATTGGTCCGAGAAGTTGAATGGATATTTTAGAACTAACTAGACTCACCTTTGGTTTCCATTAAAGGGACGATCAAACTTGATTAGGATCGATATGTAAAGGTATCTCAAACATATTGTCACCGATTTAGAATCCCTCAACAAATCCTTGTCGATAGATTTCCTCATGCTAGGAAACTACTCCTGCGATTTTGATTTCGGCAATTTCTCCCCTCTCTCATATGATGTACCTCTTACTCAAAAATACAAAATGAATTTTTAAGTAAATCCACTGGTAGCAGGGGAAGAAACCCTCTTTTTTCAAGAACCTCTGTTCAAAACCACAGACAAAATAGGTGGAGGGGAGGAAGTTAGTAGGCATGGAGAAGCTGATGATTTGTGCTCACAAGTTTGGACCCTATACTTTTATAGGTCTAAATCAAAAGAAGGGTCGGGAGCAGGATGTGTTCTCATTGACCCAAAGGGGAAACGGAATTTCCTGTCCTACAGACTAGAATTTGAATGCACTAATAATAATGTCGAGTATGAAGCTTTAGTGTAAGGACTAAAGAAATCCATACACTTAAATGTTAAAGAACTAAAAGTTTTCAGGGACTCAAAAATTATCGTTAGGAAAGTAAAGAATACTATACATTGCAACTCTCCCCACCTAAGGAATTATCAACAGGAAGTGCATAGGCTAACAAAACATTTTGAGGCCTTCAATGTTACAACGATCCCCAGAACAAAGAATACTCTTGTTGATTCCCTAGCCACTGCTGCTTCAAGGCTATCCCCTTTAGAAGACTATGAAGCCTCCAAGTTCACTGTGGAACTACTCTACAAACCATCAGTCCCCAACAATATTTCTAATTGGAAGGTCATTGAAGGAGATGAACAGATTATAAAATTTCTAACCAATTAGGAAAATTTTAAAGACCTGGCTATTGACGATGAAGTATTCCAAGAGAAATTAGTAGAAACAGATTCCCATGAACAAATATGTGAAACGGATCACTCTAGTAACATACCCAAGTTTCACACAATAACGAAAGGGATAGCCAATTTGGAAAACCTCTTTGACTTAAGGGAAAGATTTAAAGGATCAACAAACACAAAGACAGGGAGATCGTGTCTCATGTACGAGACTATAAATCTAGGAACTCCGGAAAACCCTAAGAATATAAACCTAGGCAAGACAATGTCTAAAGAAGAAAGGAAATCCTATCTCAAACTTTTCAGAGAATATCAAGATGCTTTTGCGTGGTCCTACTGAGATCTGGAAACTTATGACACTTGTATTATTCAACACACAATCCTGTTAAAATTTGTAGTAAAACCCTTCCAACAGAAGCTCCAGAAGTACCACCCATCTCTGGAACCCCTCATGTGTCCAGAGTTAAAAAAATTACTAGATGTGAAAATGATCTTTCAGTTTAGACACTTTGCTTGGGTGGAAAATTTGGTTCTTGTTAGGAAAATGTCTGGGGAAATCCGCCTGTGTGTGGATTTCAGAAACCTCAACAGAGCATCAGAAAAGGATAACTACCTAGTCCCACCAATGGAACATCTCTTGCAGACCATGTCTGGTTCTGATATGTTCTCCCTACTAGATGGCTTTTCAGGATACAACCAGGTTCTACTCTCAAAAGAGGACTGATTGAAAACTACCTTCCGGACCAAGTGAGAAACCTTTGTTTATAAACACATTCCCTATGGGTTAATTAATGCAAGGGAAACCTTCCAGAGGGCCATGGATGTAGATTTTTAGGGATTGATCAACAAGTGTGTATTAGTCTATTTGGATGACGTAACTATGTATTCAAAGAATATAGAAGATCACATCCAACATTTAACCCATATTTTCTAAAGGTGTAGAAAATATGGTATATCTTTAAACCCTAAGAAAACTATCTTTGGTTTCGAGGAAGGGAAATTACTAGGTCATATTATATCTCAAGCAGGGATTCGCATAGACCCAGAACAAATTAAGGCAATAGCTCATCTTCCCTTACCCCACAACAAAAGGTTATGCAATCATTCTTTGGGAAAACCAATTTTGTGAGGAAGTTCACCCCTGATTTCACTGAAGCTATCAAACCCTTACCAAAAATGATCCATAAGGATGTTAAATTTAAGTGGGATGACGAACGAAAAAATGCTTTCAACAATATTAAGACTGCAATATCTCAAGATCCAGTGTTGCGAAGTCCCGACTTTAGCAAATATTTTTTCCTCTATACTTTTCCCTCTAACCAATCTTTAGTTGCAGTATTGACTCAGAAGGATGATGAAAACAATGAGGCCCCGGTCTCATTTATTATCACTAATCTCCAAGGGGCCGAAATGAATTACCCTGCTATAGAAAAACATTCTTATGTGGTATACAAAGAAGTAAAACATTCTAGATCTTACATCCTAAAAAATTATACCAAAGTCATTGTGCCTCATCTCGCATTCGGATCCCTATTCACTCAATAGGAAATGGGGGAAAGAAGAGGAAATTGGATGGCAATTGTCCAATAATTTGATCTAGATATAAAACCTGCCAAGCTGTTAAGGGATAGGGATTGTGTAAATTCGTCGCTGAGGCACAAGACCAAGTCAATAAAGACTCTGGGTGGGAGAATGAATTGGCATTATTGTGTAGTAAATCTTTATATGTTCCCCCAGGGCAGGAGTCTTGATATGGAAAACTAGTTTATCTCCTGCATCATGGGACTTGCCTAGAAAACCTAAGCCCTAAGGAAATGAGAGCTCTTAGATTAAAATCAGCATAATATCGTCTCATAAATTCGGTTCTCTTCTGTGTAAGTTATGATGGGGTACTTTTGAGATGTCTCGAATGTGAAGATATAGACAAGGTTTTGAAGGAGCTCCATGATGGTCCTGCAAGTGGACACTTTGCAGGGAATACCACCACTCATAAGATACTGAGAGCCTACTATTACTGGCCTACATTGTTCAGAGATGCTCATACATACACTAGAAACTGCAAAACTTGTCAAATAAGTGAGGGGAGGGAAAAGAGAGCAGTTTCCCACTCCAACTAGTGGCCATATCTAGACCATTCGAGCAATGGGGGTTAGATGTCATAGGGGAGATTACCTCGAGTTCTTAAAAACAACATAGATACATACTAACTTCTACAGACTATTTTACGAAATGGGCAAAGGCGATCTCTTTGAATCATGCAAATGAAAAGGTGGTAATCCAATTCATAGAAAAATAACTAATCACAAGGTTTGGTATACCTTACGTTCGTTTTTTTTATAATTCCGCTTAATTTTCTTCCACCCTACTAATATATTTTTCTCTAGATAAAGGAATCATAATCAGATACTCTACAAACTACTATCCATAGGGGAATGGAGTGGTAGAATCAAACAATAAGAACCTAGTGAGGATCTTGAAGAAAATAGTTGCATAAAATCAGAGGAATTGGCATAGTTCTCTTCATAATGCCTTATGGGACGATAGGGTAACACCCAAGGAAGCTATAGGTAAGTCTCCATACTTTCTGGTATATAGACAAGAATCCATTCTCTCGAATGGGCCATATCTTCCATCTCTTTAGCTTTCTCAGGGGTCTAGAGGACAACCCTCATCGGTTATTCAACAAAGAATTGATACCCTCTTCATGCTAGAAGAAGAAAGGGATAAAGAAAAATCAAAGTTCATCGCTCATTAGTAGATAGTTAAAATATGGTTTGACAAGCATAAGGCCAAAGAGAAGAATTTTGAAGTAGGAGACTTAGTCCTGAAATGGGATAGAGAAAATGAACCAAAGGGAAAACATTCAAAGTTTCATAATCTATGGCTTAGACCTTTGCAGGTAGTTGAGAAACTTGGGGCAGGAACGTATTGGTTGCAAAATTTGAGGGGGGAACTCGACGCCCTCCCGGTGAATGGACAAGCCCTAAAACAATATTTTTGTTAAAAAAAAAATCTGTGTGTGTTTTCATGTTATTCTATGTGTAGGTGTTAGGTAGGATGACTGCAGAGTCCTTTATTTTTGTTTTTCTTTTGTGTGGTAGTTTTTGTGCAATAAATTTGTGTTCTGCAAGGAATTGGTGGACCTTAATCAATATGGTATAACAAAATATGTTCCTGACTCACGCTTACATGCAACACAAGAAACACTGGGAGAATTGTCTTTTTCTTAAAAGATTTTTGTATCTGGCCTTCTCAGATAAACAACCTTGGCAAGTGATGAAGTGCTTGCCTGATGGTTTGGTAAAACCTAAAGGGAAATATGGCAAGTTGGAAAGGAACAAATTTACCTCAAGACAGAACTAGGAAGAATTTCACCTTAACCATCTCATCTTGCAGATAACAAACGTCTTCCTCTCCCACTCGCTCAGGGCATCTCTGCCAAAAATAAATCAATTATATCAAATGAGTGCAAAGTGGGAGAGGGTATGCAGATAAATCCACTGGGGCTATGGACGCTCGCTGGAAGCGGAGCAAGGTCTGTGATGTCGGGGTGACTCTGTCGGGGCTATGGACACTCATTGGTAGTGGAGCAACACCACAACAAGTGAATGATGATAACTAAAATACCTAGTGCTAATGAATTATTTACTCGGATCTTGTCAAAAGGGGGCATGGGTCATGGTCAATAAAAAAGAAGGTGGAATAAAGGTTGAAACTCCATAGGCGGGCCCAGATTCACGAGCCATGAGAATTGTAAATGCAAGGATATGAGAGACTCTGATAAAAGCAAAACTGGTTAGTTTCCTAACAAGATTTTGCATCATCTAAGCCCGGGGAAGGGGAAAAGATTCTTCTTTCACCTAGTAAATCGCCATTTGTTGAGCACTCAATACACCCTAAAATCCTTATGAAATTTTATCACTTTTTGGGTACCACTTGTTTTATTTTACTGTTTGAATTGAGTTCACTATGGGGGGGGATGGTTTATTTTGTTTTCATGACTCTTATAGATCAATTTGGATTTGTTTGAACTTGTTAAATAAAACCTTGTGTCTAAAACAACTTGACATCCTAACTAAGAATCTGCAGCTAACATTGTGATTAACGTGCTTGTGTTCAACGTCAGCAAAATTCATGAAGGTAAAGTGGCCACACAGTTACACTAATCGTTGATTGTCGAGGCACCATTGGCATCGGTAGAAGGCAGAGTTGGTTTGTGTGAGTTATTAGCCATGAATTTTCAAGATATAGTCGATCCCCATCAGCGTCGGCAAAGTATGGGAGGAACAAACATTGAGAAAAACCATAAAGAAACCACCGATAGTCGATGATCGATGCGCTTTCTCGGGGTCAGGGAAATCTAGGAGCCTTAAAAAAATCGATTTTTTCTGCGATAAACATATCTCCGAACACTGAACCCCGATACACTTTCGGCATCGGGAGATTTTTGAGAGAGTCAACTCGGGAGCACTTGGGTAGTTTTATCATTGATCACCGATCCTTGATACTTTTTGGCATTGGCGAGATAGGATCAGGTTTTAGAACGTTTATCTTAAGAAAATTCCCAGTTTCAAATAATACAAATAAATGAAGACACCGGTCTCGAGTGCCACGTGTCTTTATCGCGTAGGGGTGTCGTACGGTTTGGTTTCATCTCAAGTCAAATTAAGTTTTCCTGTGTCCCAGTCACACCTTCAAGTCAACCTTGACACATTAGATCCATACGAAAAGATCATTTGGTGTCAGATCTTTTGCAAAGAGATATCGACGAAAATTGTTCAAAGTGGAACCCCTACCCCCGACTCACCAGCTGAACTAGAGAAACGATGGGATTTTTTCGGCATAAGATATGATCATATTATGGCATTTAATAGACTAGTTAATGATTCATCCTACATATGTTGCTACTCCGTGTGTTGATTGAACAACAATGATTTGAAATCACCTATAGGCCACATTACAACCCGCCCCCGCGCCATCAACCTACGATCGAATTTAATTTTAAACTTCTTTGAAGATCTGGCGACATATTTTATAGAAGTACACTCATAACCCGAATTGAATGGATGATGTGACAAGGTAGTTTCATCCCTATTTAAATCACTAGAATGGATTTGAACATTTTCATTATGCGCACAAGTTCGAATTTTAAAGCATCTGAAGAACTAAAGCAAGCATCTCGAGACTGTGTCGATTCTCAGATTATCAAAACCAAGTTAAACAAGCAACTGAGGTATGTGCTAAAGTTTTTCAATTTGACATTTGTAATTTGTTATATGCATTTGATTTCTTGCACAGTATCTAACTATGTTCTAGCTATAGGGAAAATGCCTCCAAGAAATCCTACGACCAGACGCTCGCCGAGAGAACTTAAGCTAAAGGAAGCAAAATCAGGTGAAGGCTCTTCGCCTAGTATTGTGAGACAGTTGGAGTACACTCCCAGGGTGGAGCTTGTCATTAAAACCTCAACTAAGAAATCCTTTGTCCAACCTACAACCTTCGGTGATACAAAAGAAAGAACCAGATCTAAAGTGATGCTCCCACAGTGGGGGACCTATTCAATAGAATCAGTTGGGAGGAGTCCCCAGAGTGTATCCCACACAATGAACTGGATGTAAGGGCGCTCGATGACCAAGTGTTCCCAAATATCCGACAGTCATACTTGCACATGGTAGCCTGCAGAACCTCGATTTTCCCGTGCATGGAGGTTTTGAAGTGGTTAATCAACCATAAAAACACACATAAATGTTTAATAAATGATGAGAATGGCGAGTGTGTCGTATTTTTCCTCTCGACATAAGTCCAAAAGTACTACAAACTCAGAGACCGAGAGGAGTGGCTAAACATATAATTTGTGGTGAAGTTTTACAAATTCCACGACACTAGCCGGTTGATGGACTCATGGTGGAAGGAATAAAATAAGTTAACAAATTGGAGCAATGCCTGGTATGGGACAATCAACTTGAGGGAGCCATACATCTACTTGATGGCTCTCATCTGTCGAATGTATGGAGAGAAGGACTTCTCTAAGTTTTCAGAAGCATGGATGCCCTTGGCATACATAGTGGCGATCTCTAGAAGCAGCTTCAACTGGGGAAAAATAATTTCCAAGCAATTGAGCATCTGGGTACAACAGGCTTAGATGCTGAAAGAAGGCGAAGCACCCTCTTTCCACATGGCCTCGTACCTTCTTGATGTTATCTGTGCGAGAAATTTCTTCGTCGACATGAATTTAAGATGGCATGTTGCAGAGCTCTCGGTTCATGTTTACTTCAACATACTATGGGAGAATAGGTACAAAAAACCCTACGCACTCATTTGCGATGAATTCATTGCCCGTATTAATTTTATTTTATTTTAAAAGGAATGCTCGAAACTATCTGCAGTAGTGAAGAAAATGGTAGCGAAGGTAGGCCACTGGTATTTAGATGAACGCACAACCTATATCAGGGTGTTCGGGGCCATTGGAGCACCGCATCTACTACCCGCTCACATCCCAGACTGACTCATTGTGGGATAAATCTGCTATTAGACTATCCTGCAGGGCTATAATGCCACGCTAGTCAAGGACAATTAGCAAGCATTCATACCCTACGGTTTCCATGTGGGGTTTTATTTGGTAAAGGAAATTGCTCAAGACAAACAAGAAGGGTTGAGACAACTTGAATTCAGGTTCTCGATAGGTCGATTCCGCAAGCATGACCCTAAATTCATTGTCCTCCAACATCCTTCATATGTATCATATTGTTGGCCATACGAGCATGACAAATTTGAGGATGAAATTTTCACATAATGCACTCAGGACTGGGAGGAGGTAGTAAAGAGAATGGCCAACCCGAACATGATAAGGTTAAATTCTATGAGCATGGATGGATAGGTGGAGACAATAGAGCAGTCAACCCAAGAGGCCCTTGGAGTTAGGGAAGAAATTAGAGAAACAAAGACTACAAATGAACAAAGAAGAGGGGTGCTCTTGCTAGAAGGGGCGCAGAGGATCATTGATCAACTACAGAATGAACCTGGTCTCATAGATATGTTGAGGATTCCCGCAGATGACCCAATCAAAATCAGAGGAGATCCAAGTGGCTTAGAGCCAATACAACTTGAAGAAATCACTGGGCCAGAAAACCCTGAAGTTCCAACACCACAGATCAGATCACCAGGGGGGATTTCAACCCAGCCTGAGATAGCAAGGACACTAGGTAGGACAAGTGTACCAAACCCCTTGTTTGACTTAATAACCATCTATGATGATGAGGAGAGTTCAAAGGTGTCCCTGGTGACTCCAGTGCAGATTACAGAAGAAAGGGAACCCAACAAAGCATCTACCCCAGGTCCCGATGCTTCAATTCAAAACCTTTCACAGAGTGACCATGAGGTCGAAAGTGTCTTAGAAACTGAGCTACTCGACTTGTCAGGAATCCCAATAGATAGCTCGAGGGATGAGATATGATCGGGTGGCCATAAAGAGGAAATTCCATAGCAATAATTCGACACTTCGACAATCTATTACCATGTAAGTACTGAACATACCCCTGGTTCTTTAGTTTTGGTCGATACCTTACCAATCGATGAGTAACAAACGAATGTCGCGTCATCAGGGACATGTGGAAGAAGATCAGAAACCCATCCTAGAACAAATACACACTGTCAGGAGCCTAGGAGATACTCTAACCTGGGGAGAACAACAAATCCCCGAACCTGTTGATGAGGTCGTCAACATACAAGCGATCACCTATGACAGAAAAAGAAAATCCATCATGAAGAGGACCACAAAGAAGAGAAGGCTCACGCTAGATATCTCAATTCTCATCACTACGGAGGAGAAGCTGCCCAACATAGAACATGCCAAGACATATGAGATTATAGGCGCAGGGATGGCCATCACGGAAGCCACATTGGATAGAGAAAGGAGGGATGAAAATGAGTTGGTTGTTGCATTTAAGGAGTTGGAGCATCTGCACCATTTGGAAAAATACTATAAGGACTCCACACATGCCATGGTGTTCTTGAGAAGTGAGTCCCAGGAAGCTTATACAAAATTCACAAGTGAATGACACCTTTTCACCACAGGCATAACCGATTTCCAAGAGGATACCCTTATCACGCTAGCGACCTACAAGGATGTGGAAAGGTGGTATGAAAAATATCACCAAACAGTGGAAAGGATCGATTACATCAACACAGTTCAAAAGGGTCGAGATGTCAAAGAGCACAGTATTTGGGTGATAAGGGATAGAAGCATCGATCGAATTAGGAAAGTAGCCGAATATTGGATAAAAATGGCCCAGGAACCTTAGCAAGAGATTTAGGAGAAGTGGACCGAGTACGAAAAGAGTTGGGAAAATATTAATCTAGAGATGAAAGGCATTGACCGCCCAGAATTCGGCTCACTCGAAGACTTTGTCGACCTGCATCACATAGTCAAGAAACATGCAGAACAAGACTCTGCATGGACAACAGATATAGAAAAGGTGGCGAACATGGCGCTAGGTCAAGTACAACAATTCATGGAGCATCTAATTAAGGCTCGAGCATTTTTGCAGTGGTTGAGTGTTAAAATAATCAAGTATAGAGAATGGGTAGTAGAAGTGAAAGAAATTCTTTCAGCCCCGATGAACCAACAAAGGTTCCCATATGCCAACACATGCATGGAACTCTTTTTCAAATGGTCAGAATATGAGAAGAGGAATCCACTTCAGTAAAACTATTTGATGATTCTTAGAGAACAGAGAGATGAAAGCGCCACGTGGCGATATTTTGTTTTACTTAGCTTGCAGTTGTAATAGCTATTTTTACTTAATGTTTCATTATAAATAAGAGGATTGACCTTTTAGCAAGGGTCGATGGTTTTGGGAAACACCCTCATTTTTGGAATTGTAAAGAACTATTTTTTAACTACCTTAATTGAGAAGTCATGTTTCGGACCAGAGACAAATTTATGTTTTTCATCAAACGCGTTGTGTGATTGGATTGAGGAGGAATTACTTCCAACTTTATTTCATTAATGGATATTGTAATGAGTAAGAGTTTTTGAATCTATTGATAAGTTAGTTGTTTCAACATTTTTTGTAGTTCTTGTCTCTAATGATGAAAGCAAATCGTTGTGTTAATATGTGATTAATGCTAGAGCTGAGGAAACTATTTTTCTTTCCATCATCTTATTGCATGTGTTTTTTCTTACGATAATTGTATCTCAGTCAATAATTGAAATACCAGCAAGTTAATGTATTATTACTAGGCTTGTCACATGTGTGAATATATTTGTTTGCATGCTTGAGCACAAGGGTTATCCCAAGCTCAACCTTCTTCAATAGTTAAGAACCCCTTTACTAGGTGGTTTATACCAACACACTTCTTTTGATCAGACCCATATAATAAAAGAAAAGACAAAAAGAGAACATTTAAATTGAAGGAGGAACTTTCATAAGAAGATATCATGTCAATCACTACATAAATCCCATTGATAAATTGGCTGCATCAAAATATCTGGAGAACCATTCCACCATCAAACACTATAGAGTCTAATTGGGCCTCCATGAAAGGTTTGGTTCCTGTTGTTGAGTTAAAGAGATTTAGGACCCCTCAACACCTACCTATGATATTGTTATCTAGTAAATTGAAAAGAAACCTAATAATAGCTCAAA
This sequence comes from Picea glauca, assembly GCA_000966675.3. NCBI lineage: Eukaryota > Viridiplantae > Streptophyta > Pinopsida > Pinales > Pinaceae > Picea > Picea glauca. The sequence continues at coordinate 475,284 of JZKD02S1928390.1, read as the reverse complement.
ACTTAACAACTTGTTGAGTCATAACATCATTAATTTCACGACTGCACCTTTTTTAGTAAGCAAGGCCACTAAAAGAAACGTTGATAATTTAAAATTGATTAGAAACGATTTTATTTTCTTGGGTGCACAAACTATCTTAGGATTTAGAGCCTTGGAATAGGATTTTGTGAGTAAACTTCTCCAAGGCTATTAAATCAACATATGTGTCTGACTAAGGGAGTCGTGAAATCCATTGTATAATTGGTGACGTTAGGAGGCTCTGCTTACACCAGAGTTAAGCATGAGGTTGCGTGAGGTTGGTTGAGGGATATCCCCCCAATACCTTCTTAGCGTCATATATATTTCTGGGGATCTATTCATATATGGGGATGTTGTTAGTACCTTTACCTCTGTGAGAGGCAGTGCTTTCGAGGTTTCAGACTTTGTTACCCTGCCCATACTGTAGACTTGACTTACGACTATTCGCCTGTGCATTCGTTATATCATGGTTTCTTAGTTTCTTGACATAGGTACCACATAGGTTACTTGCAGGGGTTATTCTACAGGTACCCTGGGTCAGATAAGGGTCAGACAACACACAACCTTTATGGAGGATTACCTCTCTCGGGGGATCTGACCGACTAGTTGTTAAGCCCATGATGGCCCTTATAACCGATTTTGATACCTCTCATATTTTGTAAGGAGTCTCATACCCCTCTTGGGCAAGGCATACCTAATTTAGGGAGGAAGGCCCCTTTCAACCACTTTATCCTGTTTGTGTGCATATTGGCCTTTTGTTTATTTTATTTTGGTGTGCTCCTTGATTACTAGTTGGCCTTAGGATTTTTTTTTTATATCTCAAGTCTTGAGTCATCGTGGATCCGAACGAGCTTCCCCGCAGGTCTCACTGCTTATTACATTTACCATCGCATATTGAGTCTTTTCCTTCTAAAAGGTGTAAAGTTATCAAACGTGGTACACACACCTCCACTTACCAGACTTGTGATTATACAAGAATGAGTATTGAATCGAGCCAGAAATATACTGGGATTCCTTCAACTCCCATACCCACTATAATTAACGGTACTCCTTCAACACCTTCAACCACAATGGTTGTAGTGTCGGAGGTTCCTATCATCACTCTTATTCGTCCTATAGTGAATACTCAACCTATAGCCACAAACCCTTTTGGTTCCCTTTGTCACTCGTTGGGATACAATGTTTAGTCCATCCCTATGACCTCTAGCCCTTTTTCTTATGGTATGCCGAATTTCACATCACAATTTTCATCCTCCATCCCAACATCTAATCTGAATACTAGTATTGGACTTGGGGGCATGGATCCTCTACATAGTCCATTTTTTTTTGGTGGTGCTCATATCCCACAAACGACTCCTAGAGTTGGAGGCCTTCCTCCTTTTCACCTCGGATCTAATCCTGGTCCTAATGCTCCTGGATGGAGTAATCAATATAGTGAACAATCTACTTCTTACAATATGTATTTTACACCTACCTCCTTTGTACCGATTGACCAACACATTTGGCATGACAAATCCACCTTTATCCTCCAGATTCACACCCGAAGGAGGTCAGTTTCATACCTTGGGCAACCCCCAACCTGGAGCCACTCCAGTTGGGGGAAATTGTTAAAACCCTCATCATAACATTCCTACTAGAATGGTACCCAACCAACCCCTCATGAATCAGTTCAGAGGAGGGTCTTAAAATCCCAGACAGGGCCATGGTGCATACCAGAACCCTAGATGGTCTTTGATTCCCCAACAACAATCTTTCTAGAGAGCTTGGGGCCAGATTTTGCAACCTCGTCTCCCTTTTATGGCCACACTCAATCTGACAAACTTTTCTAAATTGATGAATGACCCTATGTGTCATGATCCGACATGGCCCCCCTTCCTCACCAAGCTTCCTTTAGATATTCCAAAATTTGAAGGCAAGACTGGTGAAGATCCTGGTGATCATGTCACTAATTTTCACCTTTAGTGCTCTTTGAACTCCCTTAATGACGATTCTATTCATTTAATATTGTTTCAATGCACCCTCACGGGGGTCACCATGAAATGGTATATAGAGATACTAGGGGGGACGTACAAATTTTTTAATCGGATGGTTTTAGTCTTCCTCTACCACTTCCAATTGCCAGAATGTTACGATGCGAGCATAGAACTTATGTCATCCTTCTGTCAGGAAAAATCCACCCATATCTCAGATCACATCTAGGAGTGGTGTAGACGAAAAAGGTTGATCAAGTCCTACATACCCCTGAAATTCCTACTAGAGTGGTTCCTTAAGTCTCTACAGCCTTATATTTCGAAGGATGTTTCTACATCTAGGGTTACATCTGAGGAAGAAGCGATTTTTAAAGCCCAACAGTTAGATATTATATATGCTCAGTCTGGGATGTTATACGAGATTCTTCCAGACACACCGAGTTCAAACTATGACCCTAGACAAAATCTCGGGGCTCATGCTGATGACATTGTAGGCTTTGCCAATGTGAAATCTGCAGACTTGGTGACAAGCCAGTTGAAATAATTGTCTCTAAACCAGTCTGTAGGAGGGACAACGTTCTCTGTGTCTTCCACTCCCACACAGTCGATGGATGTACATTCTGTGCAGTCATTGACCAACCTGAATGGTAACCAACAACCAGGAGGGAATAAAAATAAATGATGTGGTAACAATATTAAGGGTGGGAAGAATAGTAATAAACCCAAGGAAAATGGTTATAATGAAAAGTCGAATAATAATGCTAGTGAGGGAAAGAAAGAAAGGTGGAAGGTGAAGTTTCCCTGAAATCTTTATACAGACGATCACCTTACCCACTTATTCCCCAAACTTATGGAAGTTGCAAGGATTTTGTCTCTACCACCCGTTGTGCTGACTAATCCTTTTCCACATAATCAACACATGGCCTTGAGCTCCTCGAATGCCGAAAATGCGATGAGTGGGAGTCAAAACCCACCGATGCAAGATGGTGATTGTCTATGCATCAATATGGTTAAATATGAGGTTAATGTAGCCACTCGGTCTCGCGATTACAATTCTTCATAGATTGTACCTAGTCTAGACCCTCCCCCTCCTCCAGAGACGCCTTTATAGATCAAAAAACCAGAGCTCCCACCTCATATTTCGAAAGGAGTACTCAAGCGCTTTACCCACAATCCTAATTCTAGAGCCTCCCATAATTACTCTATTGTTGAAGACCTGGGTCAAACCCCTTGTGCGATGTCGGCTCTGGAGGTACTCCAGACGTGTTCTTCATAGAGGAATGCCTTGCTATCTGCATTAGGAGCTCTAAATCCTTGTGGCTCTAAATTTATCAAGTTTGACGTCATAGATGTGAAGCCTCGCTTTCCTTACCATGTGGCATTCCAAATCCACATGGGTTACTCAAAGTATACCATCAAATGTATTTTTTTTTATGAAGGCACTGCAACATGTGTGATGCCCCTGATCTGTTGGAAATCCCTCGTCTCTCCAAGCCTTTCTCAATCTCCGACCATGTTGACCACTTTTGATGGTTGTTTCTTCCGCCCTCACGGTATTCTTCCTTCCTTCTAGGTCCATTTAGGTGGGAAGATGATAGAGGTGTATGTCGAGGTGGTTGATGTGCCCCTCGACTATAAATTTTTACTAGGATGCAATTCCACTTATGATATGACTTCAATCATATTGTCTATCTTCCGCACTCTTTTCTTTCCTCACGATGGGAATATCCTGACAATCGACCAGTTTTCCTTTGCGTACGCTAGCCCCAATGCATCGGTTGGACCGTCAATCCCTGTCATCGACAATTCTCAACTGGCAACTGAGAATATCAGTGTCAAAATGTATTCATCCCTTATGGGTACCTTCGACTTCATGGCATCGGTTCATCACATATATTCCATGTCCAGTAGGTTTTCTTCATCAAAGAGGTTCGTTCCTTTCCGCACTTCATATTTTAATGATGCTTGGACCCTACCTTCCTCAACTACATCTTGTGAAGTTCAGTGACATTTTGGAATGGGCATGCCACTATCAACAACAAATATAGTGTATCAAGTTGTTCTTGACTCTTCCGCCGATCTGGATCCTGTTACCTCGTAGACAGATGAGGAGGATCATGTTCCAGATCTCATATCGGCCACTTCATCGTCTTGTTCACATGACTGGATTGATAAGAATTTACCTTCGGATGAAGGTATCGTAGAGGTAATGAATGGTTCTAATAGGCCATGGGATGATATGCATCATTGCTCTTATTTTTCTCCCAAAGCTAGCCATAATCGAACAAGATAATTTTAGATATACCTTGAGCGAGATAGTCGGTCACGCTGTAGTTCCACTTGATACACATGACATTTATGCTGAAGGAAACATGGCGAGTATCTCTCCTACCGTCATGATCGATATCTCTCGTATTCCTAGAAAGGTTGAAAATGTATACATCGGTGTAGATTGTTCATCGAAATAAATTATGATCTACACCGAGCTCTTCAAGGAATTTCGTGATGTATTCGCTTGGTCATATGAAGAGATGTCGGGAATCAACCCTCGAATTATCGAACATGATATTAAGACCTACCTAGATGCTAATCCTGTTCGACAACTAATTAGAGTTATCAATCCTAGGAAGGCCCCTGCTATTAAGGAATAGGTATAAAAATTGCTTAACGCTAGATTTATATACCCAGTTCCTTTGACTTAATGGGTATCCAATCTCGTTCCTATGAATAAAAAGAAAGGAACCATCCGTGTATGCATTGATTTTAGTGACCTGAATAAATCCTATCCCAAAGACAACTTTCTGACACCCTTCATTGATCATATTCTCGATGAATGTGTGGGAATTTTTATTTTTTTTATGGATGGACTTTCACGGTATAACCAAATTTAGAGTAAGCCCGAGGACCAACATAAGACTACATTTATTTTCCCTTAGGGTACATTCGCATACCGGAATATGCCTTTCGGCCTAAAGAACGTCAGAGAAACCTTCCAACAAGCTATGACCTTCACATTTCACGATCTCAAGCATATAGTTGAAGCCTATATCGACGATCTCGTTGCTCACTCCGGTAAGAGAGTGGATCACCCTAAACACCGTCGACTAGTTTTTGAAATATGTTTCCATTATCGCATCTGTTTTAACCCTCATAAATGCATATTTTGCGTTAGCTCAGTTTGACTTCTAAAATTTTTAGTTGTTGAGACTGGGATCATGGTAGATCCGTTAAAGGTTGAGGCAATACTTTGATTGCCTCCCCCACGCACTATTCGTCAACTTCAAGGTTTACAGGGGAAAGATAAATTTTTACGATGGTTTATATTGAACTATGACAATATTACTAAGGGTTTCATGAGTCTCTTAAATAATGACACTCGTTTTATCTGGGATGAGCGATCCCAGGAATCCTTCTATGCTTTGAAGAAAGCCTTGGTATCGACGCCTCTACTGAAGTCTCCAGACTATGGTAGAGTACTTGCTTTATGTCACCGCATCCAAAGAGATGATTGGTATGGTGTTGGTTTAGGAGGATGATGATCTCCATGAGAACATCATTTACTATCTTAGTCAAAACTTAGTCAGCCCAGAACTCAAATATTCTCATGTTGAAAAGCTAGTTGTGGTTATCGTTCAGGAAGTTCAACGATTACGACACTATATATTGCTTTACAAAACTACTGTGGTTGCTGATGTTAATCCATTTCAATACGTCCTTACTAGGTGTATCATAGGGTAAAAGTACAATAAATGGATTGTCATTATAGAAGAATTTGATCTCGATTTCGCTTCTGGGAAGTCCAAAAAGTCACTAGTTTTTGCAGATTTAATATTTGACTTCCCTCGGTTAGATGAGGATGTTATTCATGTTGATTCATTTGTGGATGAACATATTTTCCTTGTCTCATCATTGGACCCCTGGTATGGAGATATTGTTTTCTATCTTTAAACTTTGAAGCTCCCTTAGCATCTCTCACAAGATGACCGATGACGTATACGATACAAAGATAAGAACTACCTTATCATTGACGACACTCTGTATCGCCGAGTAGAAAATATTTTGCATCGTTGTTTGAAACACGAAGAAGCTGAGTCCATTATAAATGACTTGCACAATGGGGTTTGTGGTGGTCATTTATTCGGTCTTGCGACAACCTATAAAATTTTGCAAGCCGATTATTTTTGGCCATCTATTTTTAAATATTGCATCGAAGCGGTTAAGAAGTTTCACCCCTGCTAGGTGTTCACTCGGAAAATGTGCTCGCATCCAACCCCTCTCCATCCAGTCGTTATCGTCGTTCCCTTCACCAAGTGGGGGTGGATTTTATGGATTGCAACCCAACTTCGGCTGGGGGGCATCAACACATTATTGTGGTCATAGATTACTTTACTAAGTGGGATGAGGCCATGCCTACAGTTAAATCTGATGGTAATACTGTTTCTTTCTTCGTGTTCCAATAAATTATAGCCAGGTTCAGAATCCCGAGCAAGATTGTCACTGATCATGGCAGTCACTTTCAGAATGAAATGATGAAAGAATTAGCATCAAAACTGGGGTTTAAACATGGTCATTCTTCCCCTTTCTACCCCCAAGAAAATGGACAAGTAGATGTCATAAACAAGTCTCTCAAGACCATTTTGCAGAAAACTGTCAGCTAGAGAAAATATGACTGGCATATCATGATTTACCCAACACTTTGGGCATACCGAACCTCGGTTAAGACTTCCACCAGTTTTTCTCCTTTCCAATTAGTGCACGGTGTGGAGCCTATCCTACCTATTGAATGTGAAATCCCTTCTCTTATATTGGAAGTTGTGCTCCTACCTGACACTTCTGATATCAAACAACGCCTCATACACCTAGTGATTCTAGATGAGCAGCGTCAAGACGTTTCTACGACTATCGAAGTGAATAAAATATGTGTCAAGGTCTAATATGATAAGTTTGTTTGTCCTCGGTAGTGTGTTGAGGGTGACTTGGTCCTTCTGTACGACCAAGCCAAAGAACCACTGGGGGAAGGAAAGTTCAAAACCATGTGGCATGATCCCTATATTGTGCGACATGTCATAGAAAAATGAACCTATGAATTAGAATATTATGAAGGGAACATGTTGGCTGAGCCCAAAAATGGACTCTATTTGCAAAGATACTACACTTGAGCGCCAATATTGGGTGTAACTCTTTGTATACTAATGTATTTATTGTATATATCTTTTCCCTTTTTTTTATCTTCAACTTGCTTATCAAGTTTTTCCTTGTTTGACAGATGTCAATGGAGTCTTTGGTCTACTTAGAATTCGCAGACGAGGCTAAACGTCATACACGAAACTTGGCTTCCACCACTTGGGTTGTTTAGTCACCCGAGGGTCTACTAGTGTCTTCAGGTGGAATTTTCCTAGGGCCATCCATGAATAATGTGGTCGAGTATAGCGTTGTTATAGAAATTTTATGCAATCATGCCATTTCACATGGTATTCACTCTAGAAGTTCTCCTTGACTCCCAATTAGTAGTATGTCAGTTGAACAACAGTTGCCATGTGCGAGACCCTACTCTACTCTACCGATTCTTACGGGTTCGACTTTTGGAATGACATTTTGATTGTATTACTTATCATCACATACCTAGAAGTTCTAATTATGTATATGATGCATATGCTAATTTTGTTTTAGATTGGAATTTGTCACATAACTAAATCAAATAAAACACTTTCATCAATGTACACATTGTAACATTAGTAAAGCCAATGATCAATGTTTTTATATATTTCATCTCTCCAAAAAATATTTTGTTATAGTACAAAATTGGGGCTAACACCCTTAAAATACATATACGGTCGATCATACAATAGTCACAACATATATGCTTGTGACACCAGATGCGTGTCATGATAGTATATTGGCATTTTCGAGACAACGAAAGAGTCGTACCCAAGCATGGGGCACACTTACCACCTGTCGTTGCATCGCCTCTAGAAAATACTCTACTTGAACTGTGGGAATCCTCTGTGTCAAACGAGACAGGTTTCCCTACACGTTTTGAAGAACTCTATCAGCGTCCTCTCCCGCACGCTCATCCCCCCAGTGCCTCTGCCAATGTCGTGGAAGTTCGTACGATCGTCGTGGACCTACATGTTGGTTATGGAGCCTGGTTATCTTCATGATTCAGAGGTCTTTGTTTTCAGTTGTGTTTATACCCCATGAATAATTTACACCCCAGAAGAATGTACACTCCTCCACGCGGGGGAGTGTAGAGGGGGCTTACCCCCTCTGTAGGGTCCAGGGGCAAGTGGACCCTCAAAGGATAAATTTCCTTGTAAATGTATATTGTAATTTCATTGTAAATTTGGACCGTTCATTATAAGGTCACATATCTGACAGTATAAGTTATGTTAGGGTTTTTTTCCCTAGAAGGCAACCCTCTTTTATGAGGGAAATGCATTGCAGCTATGCATAATTGTGAATATTGTATTGTGAGTGAAGAGACTGTGAGAGAAAGAAGAGAAAGTTACAACATGTTTGTTGTAGGTTGTATCCCTTCATTTGTTGGATAATAATAAAGGAAAGACCTGGAAATTTCTCTAGTGGATGTAGCTCACACTGGGTGAACCATGTATATTTGTGTCTCTATTGTATTGTGTATATTCTGTGTTTTATTTCCACATTTGTTTTATTTTATTGCTCCATGATCTTGTTTTTCTAACAACTGGTATCAGAGAAAAAGGTAACTCGCAGGAAAAGAGGGTTCCTGGTTCGAGTGGGAGCAATGGCGAAAGATGTAAAGTTTAGGGTCGAAAAATTTAATGACCAAAACTACCAGTTATGGAAGATGCAGATGGAAGATTATTTATATCAGAAGGATCTATTCCTACCATTGGGTGGAATAGAAAACAAGTCGACAACCATGAAGGACGAAGAATGGGAGGTTCTTGACAAAAAGGCACTAGGAACAATACGACTGAGCCTGGCAGTGTCGATGGCTTTCAATATTTCGAAAGAAAAGACAATAAAGGAGATGATGGACGCATTGGATAAATTGTATGAAAAACCCTCGACATCCAATAAGGTATTTCTAATGAAGAGATTATTTAATATGAAGATGTCAAAAGGTGGGTCTATTGTAGATCATTTAAATGAATTTAATACAATTACCAATCAACTAAGTTCTGTAAAAGTGGACTTTGATGATGAGGTCGGGGCTCTTCTAGTCTTATGCTCATTGCCAGAAAGATGGAACGACTTCGTCATGGTTGTAAGTAACTTTGTCTCTGGTTCAAACAATTTAAAATTTGATGATGTTTTTGGTGTTATCCTTAGTGAGGAAATGTGACGAAAAAACACAGGTGAGACATCAGGTAACGTGTTAAACATGGAGAACAGGGGAAGGAAAAAGGATAGAGGAAAGGGCTCAAGGAACCACGAGAATTCTAAGAAGGGCAGATCCAAATCCATATTTGGAAAGACAGAGTGTTGGAATTGTGGGAAGAAAGGACATCTAAAGAAAGACTACGGGGCTCAAAAGAAACAAAGAGATGGACAATAGGGGAAAAATCAGGAAGCAAATGTAACAGGTGATGTGTTACAAGATGATTTGATTCTTTATATAGATAATATTTTTTAGTCTTGGGTAGTAGATTGAGGGGCTTTATTTCATCCCACACCCCATAGGAAACATTTCATAGATTATGTACAAGATTATTTTGGACAAGTTCATTTGGGTGATGATGCACCATGCAAAAGTTTTGGAATGGGAAAGGTAAAAATAAAGCAAAGCAATGGAAACCAATGGTTGTTGAAAGGGGTAAGACATGTTCCAGACATAAGGAAAAATATAATTTCAATAGGGCAGTTGGCAAGTGAAGGTTTTATATCTATATTTAAAGATAAGGTGTGGAAGGTCACCAAAGGATCATTGGTGACAACAAAAGAAGAGAAGGTAGGTACATTGTATTTATGTACTGGTAATATTGACTCTTCTATCTCTTTAGCTTCTACAAGAGTGGATACAACATTGTGACATCATAGGCTTGGACACATGAGTGAGAAGGGGATGCAAATACTTCATAAAAGAAATTTGTTGCCAGATCTTAAACAAATTGATTTGGATTTCTGTGAGCATTGTGTTTATGGAAAACATAAGAGAGTCATATTTCTCAGAGTTGGAAAGAAAAGAAGAGTTAAAGGTTAGAGCTTGTGCATACATATGTATGGGGACCATCTCAGGTATCATCTCTTGGTGGCTCTCATTATTATGTTACTTTTATTGATGATGCACCTATAAAAACTTGGGTTTATTGCATTCGATAAAAATCTGATGTTTTTGATACTTTTAAGAAATGGAAAGCTTTGGCTGAGAATGAGATAAGAAAAGGTTGAAGTTTCTCAGATCAGACAATGGAGGTGAATATTGTAGCAAGGAGTTTAATGATTACTGTTCATACCATGGGATTCGTAGAGAGAAGATAGTTCTAGGAACACCAAAAGAAAATGGTGTGTCGTAAAGGATGAATAGGACAATCATGGAGCGTGCAAGGACTATGAGATTGCATGTTGGTTTTTCCTTACAGTTCTGGGAAGATGTTGTAGATATTGTTGTTTAATTAATAAACATAGGACCTTCAAAATCTTTGGATGGTAGAATTAGAGAGGATGAGTGGACAGGTAAAAAGGCAAACTATTATTTTTTGAAGACTTTTGGTTGTGAATCATTTGTCCATATTGATAAAGAAAATAGAACAAATCTTGAAGAAAAATCCAAGAAGTGTACCTTTATTGGATACGGTTTTAATGATTTTGGCTATCGCTTATGGTATTATGGAAATAACAAAATCATTAGGATTAGATATGTCAAATTCAATGAGAAGGTCATGTACAAAGATTAGTTGCAGGGAAAGAAATAAGAAAAAGAAAAACTAGAATACATAGCGCTTGATGAGATCATTGAAAAAGAAATTCCAAAGGTACCAGAAATAAAAATGTACAACAACAGGATCAACAGATACCTCAAAATCCTACAAGTGTTGTTAGAAGATCTACCAGGTTAAGTAGACCCCCTGAACAATACTCTCCTTCATTGTATTATTTATTGTTGATTGATTCTGGTGAACCAGAATGTTATGAAGAGGCAATGCACGTAGACACCAGAAAGAAGTGGGAGCAAGGCATGAAAGAAGAAATGGATTCCTTCATAAATAACCAAACTTGGGACTTAGTTTAGTTGCATGAAGGAAAAATAGCATTGTAGAATAAATGGGTTTACAAGTTGAAGGAATAAGATGGAGGAAAAAAGCGATACAAGGCTAGACTTGTTGTAAAGGGGTTTGCACAAAACAAATGTATAGATTTTGATGAAATATTTTCTCCTGTTGTTAAAATGACTTCAATTAGGAATATTTTAAGTCTTGTGGTAGTAGAAGATTTGCATCTTGAAAAGTTAGATGTAAAAACAACTTTTCTCCATGGAGATTTGGAGGAAGAGATTTATATGCAACAACCACAGGGGTATGAGGTCAAAGGGAAGGAGAATTTGGTATGCAGGTTGAAGAAGAGCTTGTATGGCCTAAAGAAAGCTCTAAGGCAGTGGTATTTTAAGTTTGACAGGTTTATGAAAGAACAAGGTTATAGTAGATGTCATTTTGATCACTGTGTTTATTTTTAAAAAGCTAGAAAATGTAAGCTATATTATCTTGCTATTGTATGTAGATGGCATGCTTGTTCCAGGGTCTAATATGCAGGATATAAATGTGCTCAAGAAGAAATTAGCTAATTCATTTGCGATGAAGGATTTGGGTGCTGCAAAGAAAATACTTGGTATGAGAATAACAAGAGATGAGAAAAATTGCAAATTGACATTGTCTTAGGGTGAGTACATAGAGAAGGTGTTGGAGAGGTATAGAATGTAGAATGCAAAACCAATCAGTACACCTTTGGCCATCCATTTCAAATTAACTAAGAAAATGTGTCCCAAGACACAAGAGGAGATAGAATACATGTCTAAGGTCCCTTATTCATCAACAATTGGCATCTTGATGTATGAATTGGTTTGCACAAGACCAGATATTGCACATGGAGTGGGAGTTGTGAGCAGGTATATGAACAATCCAGGTAAAGAACAATGAGAGGTAGTAAAGTGGATTCTTGTGTATTTGAGAGGTACTACTACTCATGAATTATGTTTTGAAGGTTTAGACACTGTTCTATAGGGATATGTTGATTCAGATGTGGCAGGTGATAAAGATAGCAGAAGGAGCACCACAGGGTATGTTTTTACTGTAGGTGGAACAACAGTAAGTTGGATTTCAAAACTGCAAAAGGTTGTTTCACTTTCAACAACAGAGGCAGAGTATGTTGCTGCTAGATAGGCTAGTAAAGAGATGATTTGGTTGCAGAGGTTTATGGAGGAATTGGGAAAGAAGTAGGAGAATAACATGTTGTACTATGACAGTGAGAGTACCATTCATCCTGCAAAGAACTCAGCCTTCCATTCGAAGACTAATAATATACAACTCAGGAACCATTTCATACGATCTGACTTGGAAGATGGGAATTTGAAGTTGGAAAAGATACACACTAGCCAGAATCCTCCAAACATGTTAACAAAGGGAGTAATCAAGGAGAAACTAGGTTCTTGATCAATTTTAGTTGGTCTTCAAGAATGAATATGCAGATGAGAAATTTTCTAGGTCCAAGAAGGATCATAGTCCAACATATACAACAATGGTGGAGTTGTTGAGATCAGTCTCCAAGTGGGAGATTGTTGGTTGTGGAGCCTGATTATCTTCTTGATTCACAGGTATTTGTTTTCATCCATGTTTATACTCTATGAAGACTTTACACCATGGAAGAATGTACACTCGTCCATGTGGGGGAGTGGATAGGGGGGTTACGCCCTCTGAGGGGTCTGGGGACAAGTAGGGGTTCGGGGGCGAAGCCCCTGAAGGAAAATTTGCCTTGTAAATGTATATTGTAATTTCATTGTAAATCTAGACCAATCATTATAAGGTTGCAGATCGGACAGTAGAAGTTATGTTAGGGTTTTTTCTTTAGAAGGAAACCCTCTTTTATGAGAGAAATGTATTGCGGCTATGCATCATTGTGAATATTGTATTCTGAGTGAGGAGACTGTGAGAGAAAGAAGAGGAAGTTAAAACGAGCTTGAAGTAGGTTGTATCCCTTCATTTGATGGATAATAATAAAGGAAGGACCTGACAATTTCTCTGGTGGACGTAGCCTACATTGGGTGAACCACGTATTTTTGTGTCTCTATTGTATTGTGTATCTTCTGTGTTTTATTTCCGCATTTGTTTTATTTTATTGCTCCATGATCTTGTTTTTATAACATTATGTCTGTGTCACATACATGTTTAGTTAGTACTTGACATCATCCAAAAATATTTTTGTTTTCTTGTACAAAAATACAACAAAATGAGATATTCAAAAACTTTGGCATACCTATGTCTCCGTAGGCTAAGCATGGTGGTAACAACATGTCTGAATCTCCTTTGAAGTCAATCCCCATGTAAGGGTAGTCCTCCAGAGCCATCACTTGCTGACTCCACCAAAAGAAAAACTCATCATTGTAGGGTGTTGGCACCCTACCACCCCCCTGCCGCCCCATCACCTCGGTTCACCATGCCATGGATGGATCACTAGGTCCATGTGGAACAATCTCAACTCTAGGGCCCAAGTCTAGAACCCACTCGAAGAAAAAACTACACAGGATAGACACGAACCCGAAGTTCCTCTTTCTACCTAGTTTGCAGTCTGTCAATTATCTCTTCATGTTGGCTAGCAGTGAGGTGCACCAGTCATAAAGCATGGTTTGCAATCACTCCAATGAATATAACATAAATGGCTTCAATGTTTGGTGGAAAGAGGCCAACCATATGATATGTTTCAACACTAGGACAACAATCTTGAGACTTAGATTGTGGATCGCTATGATCGAGAGTTGGCTCCCTACCTTCTTGGTCCCTGTAATGCAATGAGTGGCTATGTAATCCTCTATGTTCATGCCACTCCCAGCTCCCCGAGGTTTGAGGTTGACTACCTCACCCTGACGTGACAATCCTGTCAAGAAGTAGATATCCTCAACTTCAATCCTTAATGTTTGTCCATCAAGGTTGAAGGTCTCAGTATCCGGATCCCAATCGTTCATGTGAATCTGAAGAAGTCTTACTTGAGCCCTCATGCCTTTGAGAGCCTGAAAATTGTATAGACCACACCTTTTTAAGGCCATCTGGGCCCCTGGATCTCTCTCCACGGTAGCATCCACCTATTCATGCTCTCTTTCTCTCGACTCTAGTACCATCCTACAAGATTCAAATCATTTTTTGAGTTAGAAACATTTTAAAAACCTTATCCACGGACATGTATGCAAGCTACAGTTCACACAGTCGCATATAGGGCTGCTTATACCCTAGCTATTTTTCAAGCAGTCACATATAGGTATGCGTATACGTGACCCAATGATTTGTAGCCCACGTATACCTTAATTTCTAAGTTGCACCCTAAAATGCTCAAAAAAGGAGACCTAATTGCAAATTTTAATCCCCTAGAAATAAAGAGAGGAGCAAGATGAATTACCTAGTCCATACGGTTGTTGATTCTGTCGCTCATGGCTCCCATAATCAACAATTGAAATTCAGGGGCAATTTGGTCCAAAATACACTATTTGGGTAAAAAATACAAATGGTATAGTAAAATTGGTTTTTTTTACTATTTATAGAAAAGTTTTACCCACTTTACATAGTTTTGTATAATATTTTTGCCTAATGGACTAATACGACAATGGATGGAATTGGTTTTGGTGGTTTTATCCAGGGATTCTTGCAGTTTTCAGCGCCATGTCGCCCATTCGTAACTTTGGACTGGTATTTTCGTCATCCAACATATAGGATAGGTCAATACTCCATTATGCACACTTGCATCATCCTATGAATGTAGCTCATATGCATTAGGTATGAACCCATTTTATAGTGACACATAACCTTCTATCTGCAAATAGAAGTGTCATTATTGAATGGTAGAGACTTACCAAACATGGGTACCCTAGTTAGATCCTCTGCTCCATTCGGTACCCATGCAGAGATTTTTTTCCATAGGATCAAGAGTCCCTTGTAGCTAATACATGAATTTATGTTTGAACCTCATTTCTTACTCATAAGCATGCTGACCTATACCTAGATGACACCCAACGAGCCTGGTTTAAGCTCTTTTCTGACTCTCTTAAAAATTGAAAAGATTGTTGAGTGAACTTGTATCTTTCACACGTGTAAATTGGATTTGAAATGATGTCTATTTGGTGAAAGTTTACCCTTTTTTCAAACAAAGCAGACTAATATTACGAAAGAGGACATTTGTTTGCATTAATTTGTAATTTCATCTCATTCTCTTTCTTCCAGTATTGAGCTTATTGTCGGTTCTCTCTTTTTCATTATAAGCCTATCACCTCAACAGTTTGCATCGCTAGCAACACAGAGCCTTGTTTATATCCTTTGCAGCTTGACACCCTATACCCGAGAGGAAACATTCCCCCGAGTGTCCATCTCCCGCATGCACCTCCTTTCATTAAGGATAGGTATGTTCCACCGCTGTAACTAGTTTCTTACTTGCAACACTCATTTCCTCCTCTGTATCATATCATTCATTTGACTATGAAAAAATAAAAAAAGACGGGAGGGGAAAGAATATTATCTTATATTGGCAACAGTCATGTCGTCTTTGAAAATAGCATAAAACTTTTGAGTCCACTTGTCATCAAAATTTTGGGTTTAGCATGACCTTAGGAAGATGAGCTCATTACATAGAGTTTACTCCCCTGACTGGTTACTCTTCCAGTCCCTATGGAGAGTTTGATTGATGCCTCCTGCATTTCAAAATTTCATCATTGAGTCTATGTTGTCAGAGTATTCCATATGTATCATGCTCTTGTTGAAAGGATGTCTATCAACCTGTGTCGACCATTCCTGATGCAGGAGCATCGTCAGCGAGTACACATGGGAGGAAAACTCAATGCCTGGGAATCATTTCAGAATCTGAAACGCTGGGAGTTACTGCAAATGTTTTAGAGCTGATTGGAAAAACATAAGAAGATCAAATGATTGGAAGTTGATGATCACGAGTGATCTGGGAGTTTTCACTCCTAGGCTTGAATGTAACCAAACTTAGGTAGTAGTTAGGTTTTTTCTTTGAGTAGAAGAGTAGTCGGGGGGGAAACCCTAAGGACCCTCTGAGATAAATAGAGGTTTTGTACGCCCAAATGAGGTTGTTGCGAGTTAGTAGGAATTTTTTGAGTTTTGAGTTATGGTTTTGATATTATTTGTAGCCATTTACTTTTGAATGAATATGACAGAGGAAAATTGAGTCAAATGCATAACACTGTTACTGTTCGTAATTCTTTGTTATTGTGTTTTCATAAATGAAGGAATTTTGTTATGAATGGGTGAAACTATGAATGTTAGTATAAGTTTCAATTGTTTTTCTTATGTTGAGTAAGTGCAAGGTGTTCACACAGAACGCAAAGAGTGTGTGACAGGATCTGTTTTGATTCTGAAGCTCAGAAGATATAGCACAAAAATTCTCCTTTGCAAGGAGTGCAAAGTGACTGCTGCAAGGCATGCACAGTCATCTACAAGAACCAGGTATTGCATAGGAATCTACTGCAAGGAGTGCACAGATTTAGAATTCGGCTAAGTGTCATAGGGACTCCATAAGAGGTAAAGAAGTGAAAGGTGAAATCCCGACTTGGTTTGGGTCGTTGGATCCAGGAAGAACTGGACCATTGTTCTAGTGCCATCGTGATTTTGGATATCGAGAGAATGGAAGTAAGGATACTCCCAAAGTCGCAAAACATGAAATCCTGACTTGATCATAGTTGTTGATCGAAGGAAAATTCTGGACCATCGATCTGATGCTCACAAATATCAGGAAATGGGGGATCGAGAGAATAGAGGTGAACCAACCTCCAAATTCATGAAACATGAAATCGTGACATGATCGTATCCTTCGATCGAAGGAAGATCGTGGACTGTAGATCTAATCATATCGGGAGTTCCCGATATGTGAAATCCCGACGTGCTTGAGAGTTGATCCCCGAGTCATGACTAGAGGTCACATTGAAGGAAGATAAGAGAGGATATAGTACATGCTAAACTCTTGTCAGGGTTTCGAAGGTTGGGAGAATCAGGGTGATTCACATGCAAAGACCCAACACGCAAAATCGTGAAATGCCTTTTGGGTTAGGCTCATGGTCAGAGTCAGTGGTCGCATGAGAGAATATTGCGTCTAGTGCTTGTTCGCATGACGAAGTTTCGTGGAAAGGCCCTGTATACATTTATTGAATATTCCAGTGGGGAATCGAAGAGCTACTCCATCTCGAATATTGAGAAGATCCAGAGACCGAGAGGTCAGCAAACCCTGCTGAGGTGGGGGCACTACATCAAGTGATATCAAAGAGATTTTTGTATGTATATTTCAGGTGAAGGAGATAAAGGAGGTGAAATAACTCGAAGCCACACCATGTGTGTGAGAGACAGTTGACACAATGCCACTGAGGATACGAGTGGAACAACATTTATCCAATCGGGTTGTAGAAAGGGAAATGCGAGAACTTTATGCAAGGCTAGAGGCGATGGAGGTAGCGCAAAGAAGAGCACCTGATGTTGGAGACATTAGCGATGCAGAGAGAGAAGAAGTAGAAGTCGAAGAAGCTGCAGGAGAGAATGTTGCCAAAGAGCGCTTTCTAAGAGCAGTTGTTAGATTGGGAGCTAGAGCCAATATAGAGGTCCCAATGTATGAAGGCAATTTATATGAAAAAGAGTTATTGGATTGGGTACGGTCCATGGATAAATATTTCAACTATGAAGACGTCGATGAGGAGAAGAGGGTGAGACATGCTGTCACCAGTCCCAAGGGACATGCAACGATGTGGTGGGATGAACTGCAGGCTAAGAGGAGAATCAAGGGAAAATAGAAGATAAATAATTGTAACAGAATGGTAGCTAAGTTGAAGGCTAAATTCATGCCCAAAGATTAGCAGATCAATTTGTTCAGGAAATTGCAGAATCTGAGATAGAAGGGTATGATAGTTAAAGAGTACACAGAGGAGTTCTACAAGATAAACATCAGAACTGGACAAAGAGAGAAAGATGAAGAAAAATTTTCCAGGTATATAAATGGCCTGAGGTATGAAATTGAGGATGAGATCAACATGATGTCAATAAGGAATGTGGAGGATGCTTATCAGTTCGCATTGAATGCAGAGGAGAAGTTGGCCAGAAAAAAAAGCCATCGAGGTAGAGGTAGAAGCCCAGTCTCGAACAAAGGCAAGGGAGTTTCACATGACAAGGAAAAAAAATTCCAAAGATGAGACTAAGAAACCACAAAGTCACTCAGAAAGAGGAGGAATTTCCTGAGGAAGACAATATGGTGGAAGAATTTCTCCTAGAGGAAGAGGAAGAGGTAGAGGAGGAGAAGTGAGATGTTACACCTATGGAAAGGCAGGACATAAGTCTTGGGAAAGTCCCAAGAGAAATAAATAAGGAGAAGGTGAAGCTCACATTTCGGAAGAACAGAGAAGAAATGTTGAAGCAGAAGGAGAAGAGGATGGAACATCTATGATGTTGAGAAAATTTCTCTTAAAACCAGAGGCAAAAGTTGAAAAACCGGTGCAGAGGAATAGTCTCTTCAGGACAACTTGCAAGACTAAGGACAGAGTCTACAAGGTGATAACTGATAGTGGGAGTACTGACAACTTAGTATCCACAGAGATGGTGGAGAAATTGGAGCTGGAGACAACTGCACATCCAAAGCCATACAAAGTCTCGTGGTTGCATAAAGGACACCAGGTAACGATTACTAAACAATGCTTGGTTGAATTTAAAATAAGAGGATATAGAGATGAAATTCCATGTGATGTAATTCCCATGGATGTATGCCATATTTTTTTGGGAATACCATGGCAGTTTGACAGGAATGCCATTCATTATGGGAGGAAGAATACATACACCTTGGAGAAGAATGGTAGGACACACATGTTGTTGCCAATAGAGGAGAAGAAAGTGAAAGAAGAATCCAAAACAAGCATACTTCTCATGAGCAGGAAGGAACTCCTAAAAGAAGTCAAGAAAGGACAAGAGATGCAGTTTGTTGTGGTGAGGAAACCTAGACTTGTCCTTACAAGTACTACAATGGATTATTTGCTTGAAGAAATTCAGGAATTTTTGGATAATGTTTCTAACATAGTGGTGGATGATTTGCCTAACTCATTAGCACCCATCAGAAGTATCAACCATCATATTGATCTGATACCAGTAACAATTCTTCCAAACAAAGCAGCATACAAACTGACACCTCAAAAGAACGAGGAGGTAAAGAATCAAGTCTAGGAGTTGTTAGACAAGGTGTTGGTGAAAGAGAGCTTGAGTCCATGTGTAGTAACAACTGTGTTGAGCCCAAAGAAGGATGGAGGATGGAGAATGTGTACAAACTCAAGAGCCATTAACAAAATCACCACCAGGTATATATTTCCTTTGCCAAGAATGGATGATTTAATGGACTATCTAAGTGGAGAAAATTTATTTTCTAAGATAGATTTGAAAAGCAGATATCACCATATAATAATGAGAGAAGGTGATGAATGGAAGACAACCTTTAAGACAAATGAAGGTTTGTATGAATGGCTTGTTATGTCATTTGGCTTAACAAATTCCTCGAGTAATTTTATGAGGTTGATGAATGAAATGCTGAAAGATTTCATTGGCAAGTCTGTGGCTGTATATCTGGATGATATACTGATCTTTAGCAATACCAAAGAGGAGCATTTGTGACACCTGACACTAGTGATGAGGAGACTACATCAGGAGAAGTTGTTGATAAATCTGAAGAAGTTTTTTTTTATGAAGACATAGCTCATTTACTTGGGTTTTGTGATCTCTTCAAATGAGATGAAGATGGATATGGAGAAGGTGAAAGAAATCAAAGAATGGTCGTCACCGAGGAGCATGTTTGAGGTAGAATATTCCATGGATTAGCGAGTTTCTATAGGAAGTTCATTAGAGATTTCAGTGGAATTTGTGCACCAATGATGGATACAGTGAAGAAGAAGCACAAGTCTTTTAAATGGATAGAGGAGGCCGAGAGGAGCTTCAATATACCGAAGGAGAAGATAACAAAATGATCAATTTTGGTCTTGCCAAATTTTGAAAAGACATTTCAGGTGAGATGTGATGCAAGTGGAGTTGCAATTGGAGCAGTTTTGAGCCAGGATAATAGATCGATTGCCTATTTCAGTGAGAATTTGAATGAGACTAAGAGAAAATACTCCACATATGATAAGTAATTTTATGCCATAATTCAATCCCTGAAGAAGTGGAGACATTACCTTGTCCCATAGGAATTTTTCTCATATAGCGATAACCAAGCTTTACAATTCATAACCAGACAAAAAAAAATTGAATCAGAAGCATGCAAAGTGGATTGAGTTAATGCAAAATTTTACTTTTTTCATAAAACATATTTCTAGGAATGCTAACAAAGTTGTTGATGCATTGAGCAAGAGATGTTTTATTCTGCAGGAATTTCAGGTGAAGACCTTGGGGTTTGAACACCTTAAGGAAATGTACAGTGATGATCCAGATTTCAAGGAGGCATACGAAGCATGAACGAATCTTGTGTTGAGAGATAGGAGCCAGTGGGCAGAGTATATGATTCAAGAGGGATTGTTGTTCAAGGGAAATCAATTATGCATACCAAAATGTTCAATGAGGGACAACCTTTTGAAGGAGAAGCATATTGGAGGATTGGCTGAACATTTCGGCCATGATAAAAACATTCACACAGTTGAACAATTCATATTATTAGTCAGGTATGAGGACATAAGTGATGAAATTTGTGAACAAATGTAGAATATATCAACATGCAAAAGATAAACGACAGAACAATGGATTGTATCAATCATTGCCAATACCAGAGAGGCCTTGGGATGCGATAAGCATGGATTTTGTGTTAGGACTACCAAGAACACAAAGAATATGTGATTCCATATTTGTGGTAGTGGATATATTTTCAAAGATGGCACACTTTATCCCATGTCAGAAGACTGATGATGCAACCCATGTTGCAAATCTATTTTTCAAGGAAGTTGTGAGACTTCACGGACTACCTAGAAGCATCATCTCGTACAGAGACACAAAATTTGTTGGTCATTTTTGGAGAACACTATGGAAGAAGTTGGGGATGGATCTGTCCTTCATCTCATTTTATCATCCTCAGACAGATGAGCAGACTGAGGTGGTAAACAAAAGTTTGGGAAACTTGTTGAGGAGTCTGGTCATTGAGCATCATAACTAGTGACATCAGATTCTGCCACAAGAAGAATTTGCATACAACGACTCGCCAAACAGAATCACTGGAAAGAGCCCATTCCAAATACTGTATGGAATGCAACCCAGGGGAGTATTTGAGTTGAGAGACTTAGAACAGAATGAGATCAAAAGTGTTGGAGCAGAAGATTTTGCTGCAGAAATGAAAAAACTCCATAGCCATATCAGAGGAAAGTTGCAGGGCTCTAACCAAGAATAAAAGTGCAGAGTTGATCAACATTGCAGAGAACTTTGATTTGAAGTAGGAGATCAGGTTCTGGCACATATCAGGAAAGAAAGGTTCCCTAGGGGAACATATAAAAAGTTGAAGATGAAGAAGATAGGGCCATGTAAGATATTAAGGAAGTTTGGTTAAAACGCCTATGAGATTGAGCTTCCAGATGATGTGGGCATATCACCCATATTCAACATTTCATAATTGTACCCTTACAGGGAATATGACTCAGAGGGATAAGAAGTTAAAGAGAAGATTCAGAAGGAGAAACAAATTCCTATAGCAGAAAAACCTCATATGGAGAAGATAATTGATCAGAGGATTAGCAAGAAGACGAGGAGGAAGACCCATCTTGAATATTTGGTCAAGTGGAAGGGACACCCAATAGAAGATGTCAGTTGGGAAAATGAAGTTGATATCCAGAAGCATGGAAATTCAGTGAAGGAGCTCATGGATAGGAGTCCATAAATTTTTGTTCAGGGGAGTATGATGCAGGAGCATCGTCAGCGAGCACACGTGGTAGGACAACTCAGTGCCTAGGAATCATTTCAGAATCTGAAACACTGGGAGTTACTGCGAATCTTTTGGAGTTGATTGGAAAAATGGAAGAAGATCAAACGCTTGGAAGATGATGATCACAAGTAATCTGGGAGTTTTCACTCCTAGCCTTGAATGTAACCGAACTTAGGTAGCAGTTAGGTTTTCGTTTCCAGTAGACGAGTAGTCGAAGGGGGAATCCCTAAGGACCCTCTGAGATAAATAGAGGTTTTTTACACGCAAATGACGCTGCTGCGAGTTAGTAGGAATTTTCTAAGTTTTGAGTTATGGTTTTGATATTGGTTGTAGCCATTTAGTTTTGAATGAATATGACAGAGGAAAAATGACTCAAATGCATAAGATTTTTATTGCTTGTAATTCTATGTTATTGTGTTTTTATAAATGAAGTAATTTCGTTATGAATGGATGAAATTGTGAATGTTAGTATAATTTTCAATTGTTTCTCTTCTGTTGAGTAAGTGCAAGGTGTGCACATAGAATGAAAGGAGTGTGTGACAGGATCTGTTTCGATTATGAAGCTCAGAAGAGATAGCACAAAACTTCCCCTTTGTAAGGAGTGCAAAGCGACTGCTGCAAGGCATTCACAGTCATCTGCAAAAACCAAGTCTTACGTAGTAATTTGCTACAAGGAGTGCATAGATTTAGAATTCAGCTAAGTGTCTAAGGGACTCCATAAGAGGTAAAGGAGAAAAAGGTGAAATATCGACCTAGTTTGGGTCGTTGGATCTAGGAAGATCTGGACGGTCGATCTAGCGCCATCGCAATCCCAACTTGATCACATTCATTGATCGAAGGAAAATTTTGGATCGTCGATCTAACACTCGCAAATATCTGGAAATCGGGGATCGAGAGAACAGAGGTGAACCAACCTCCAAAGTCTCAAAATGCAAAACCGTGACTTGATCATAGTCATCGATCGAAGGAATATCGTGGACCATAGATCTAATCATATCGGGAGTTCCCGATACACAGAATCCCTATGCGCTTGAGAGTTGAAAATCGGCTCATGACTGGAGGTCACATTGAAGGAAGATAAGGGAGGAGCTAGTACACGCTAAACTCTTGTCGCGGTTTCGGAGGTTGGGAGAATCAGGGTGATTCACATCAAAGACCCGACACGCGAAATCACAAAACACCTTTTAGGTTAGGCTCATGGTCACAACCAGTGGTCGTGTGAGAGAAGCTTGCGACTGGTGCTTGTTCGCATGATGAAGTTTCGTGAAAAGGACCTATGGACATTTCTTGAATATTCCAGCGGGGAATCGAAGAGTTGCTCCAGCTCAAAGATTGAGAAGATCCAGAGACCGAGAGGACAATAGACCCTGCTGAGGTGGGGGCATTGCATCAATTCCTTAGAATTCTTGACTTTGCATGTCGGACATACCCTTAGTATGTCTCAGAATTAAATGAAACTATAGTCCTATCATGCACCATGGTACTACTTTCATCATTGGTAGGTAACCTTGAACCCAACAGTCGACATTTCATCATTGATCGCCAACTAGGAGGTTTTCCTTGTGTTCAATGACAAGAAATCTAGTCACACATCGGGATTCATACAGTGTCTTGGATTCTGTTAGCCTTATTGGTTTTTTCCTCGCGTTTGTCAATATTTTTCCTTATTGGCTTCTATTCAGAGGGTCTTTTTTGTGTACCGCTTTTATATGGCACATGTAAAAAACACACAGGATCATTGGTTTGTGAACATGTTCTTCGTCTGATTTCCTCCAAATCATCAAGATCCTTCTTTGTACCTCATGTTGAATGATGAGACATGCCTCAATGCTCTCCTTTCAGCGGGTCTCCTTCCATCGACTTCTGCCCACCTATTCTAGAAACGAGACCTAGAGTCCTATGAGTACCTAGAGGCTTGCAGGCATTAGTGGTAGGTTCTCCTGCCATCGACAGTTGGGAATACATCAATGTCTCTTGATCAATGGAGTCTTCAAGTGTTCGATCTTGACACCTTTATTCACACTTGTAAGAATGTACTCAGTGCCTTGATACCTACTTTCATTGTCGGTAGGTTGTCTCATGTTTGTTAATGGTATACCTTAATGACTGGTAATCAAACAAAGTCTCATTGTGTTCGACCTAAAATCCTTTATTCACACGATGTAGACTTGCACCTTTGGTGGATCATGTAGAAGACTTGAAGACATCGGTTCATAGTCGTAGCTTTCCTGAGTTGCTGCTATCTTTCATTGGACTAGTACCTATGTGACTTCAGTGATCATGGGGGATCAGATTGTACTCCATTGTATACAGATATCTTCAGATTGATTTTGAGACTAGTTTTACTAGTCCTTGTTTGTGACTATGATAGCCTTTGGCATGTAGCCACCTTTTTATTTCCTATTCATGGCCATGAACAACTGTTTGATATATTTTCACATGGATCTGCAGTGTAATTCAAATTGGCATCCATGTGCGCAAAGTCAGTACAGATTGTAATATTCTTGTGAACAACTATTTCTTCCAGCTAAGTCTCCATTACTCCA
The DNA here is from genome assembly GCA_000966675.3 of Picea glauca. Taxonomy (NCBI): domain Eukaryota; kingdom Viridiplantae; phylum Streptophyta; class Pinopsida; order Pinales; family Pinaceae; genus Picea; species Picea glauca. The sequence goes on along the minus strand of JZKD02S1928390.1, from coordinate 450,644 downwards.
CTTTTGGTTATTATAATTTATTTTGGCCATCGCAGATACTCCTTTGACCTCACACATTAGGGGGAATCTATTATAGCAATATTTTCCTCACCCTATGCAAAGTTGCTCAGAAGGAATTTTTCCATTTCCCTATGTAGACTTGAAGTCCATTTTTGCAAATCCCAGAGATAAAAACAATATTTTTCCACATATACGCACCCTAACTATTATACAATATGTATATACATAGGTTGCACCATTACATCCCACATACATCGGGTTTTGTGCCCAAAATTAAAAAAGTGTTGAGTTTCCATGTCACGTCATGAGATCCATGATCCTTAACCTTCCATATAATGGAAACATTCTGACTCGACCCTTCAGTTCCATTTGAAGGCTATAAACGGGCCACATCCAAGCTATGGAAAAGAGGAGAAGAAATCAACTTTGAAAACAAAGTTACTCTAGAGAAATTGTTCACTTCATATTGAGTCTGCATCCCTTTGTCCTTTTAAGTCTGAACACATTGTTAATCCCCCAAGATCTTTCCTACTTGATTGAGAACCTCATTGTCTCTCTTATATGAGATTTCCTTTGGTGGAGGATTGAAGTGGTGGAGGCCTAGCTAGAAGGGGCTTAGTTTCTAGGTTCTGAACTGTGCCGACACATAAATTTGTAATTCATTCACTTCTGTTGATTACATTTTAATAGAAATGCTCTTTTCTCATCCAATTAATATCTTGCAAATATTTGAATTGTTATTCCATGGGAATATTTGTTATGAATGTTGATGGATTATTCTATTTAATGTGCTAACTTTATATATTATCACCATATGCTTGTGTTTCTTGGTTGTTGAGGACAATTTGCAGGTGTATTTCTTTGAGTCAAGTGCTCAACGGTGGACTTCATCAAACATCTAGACGAGGTAGGATCTTTATCTTGTCTTGTTAGCATATTTTCTTATATAACATACCTGAGATTAGAGTTGATTTTTGCAGTCATTTCAGTCTGTTGCGGTTTACCCTTGGCCATAGAGAGATTTTCCCTCGTAACATGGACAAGGGAAGTACATAGTTGAGATCTTGAGAAAAATCGATAAGATGGACTGCAAGTCCATGACTACACCTATGATGACAAATCTGAAGAAGTTGAGTGATTCCGCTTCAGATTCAGATTTGGTGGATCCCACTATGTACAAAATGTTGATTGGATCCTTAATGTACCTGGTTAACACCGTTCCATATATTTTCTTTGCAATGAGCACCCTGGGCCAATTTATGGTTGAGCTGAGGCATGTCCATTGGGTTTCAACAAAGCATGTGTTGAGCTACCTGCATGGTACAGTTGGATATGGTTTGAGATATGTCTTAGGTGGTGAAGTGAGGTTGCAGGGATATATTGATTCTAACTGGTAAGGGAGTGTAGTGGACAGAAAGAGAAGCTTAGGGTGATTCTTCAACTTAGGATCAACTATGATATCTTGTTTTAGCAGGAAGTAGACTTTTATAGCATTCAATATAGTAGAATCATAGTATATCGCATCCAATGTTGCAATTTGTGAAGCAGTATGGCTTCGAAAACTTCTTGTAGGACTATTTGATCGGGAGCTAGAGACGACCTTGATGCATTGTGATAATCAAAGTTGTGTCAAGCTTTTAGACAATCCAGTATTTCATGACAGGTCGAAGCACATTAAGATCGAACATTAGTTCATCTGATACATGGCACAGAAGGGAGCAGTAAATCTTCAGTACATATCCACAGATGAGTAGATTGCAAACATTCTCACCAAGCCTCTGTCTAGGGTGAAGTTTGTATACTTCATAGACAAGCTTGGCATGATGAAGATTGTCTCCCTCGCTAAGAGGGAGTGTTGATGTTTCAACATCGGGAAGACATTCTCCGAGAATGGTCATGCTGATTTGACCAAGGGAGGATGATACATTCACTCACAGGGCCATGTTGATTTGGCTAGTGGTGAATAGCCCAGGATGTTGATGTTTCTCTAGTTAGCAGGATCAACCATACATTCTCCCAGATTGGTCATGTTTATTTGACTAAGGTAGAATGATACATTCGCTCATGGGGCCATGCTGATTTGGCTAGGGGTGAAGGGACCAGGTGTAGTATTTTTCCTAGTAGTCATGATGGTTTGACAAGAAGTGATAAAGACTCGATATTCTCCCACATTTCCTACTCCAGGGTGGAGTGATCTATTTTTTATAGGGAAGGGTGGAGTGATCTAATCTAATGTTGAATATGTAGGATCAAGAGACCTCTTTTGATGAGGGGCTTCTCATTGAATCTACTCAACATTAGAGCCCTATATTAATTATATGTGCATGTGAGGAGATGACACATCGACAAGGCTCATGGAAAAAATTTCTAGTGAATAAGAAATGCCAAGAAGACAATTCAAATCCCATTAAACTATTAAAGAAACCTCGAAAAGCATTAAATGAAATATTGAAGGAAAAATCACAAGTCGGCCCCATAAGGAAATTGAAGGTGACTCAATCTATATAAATAAAAGGCTTGATCATTTCATTTACACATCTCACACAAGCTCTTTTCATCAAGTGTGCAAGTCCCAGTTATAGTTCACTAGCCAATTGTCAGTTGCTAGTTGCTCTATTTTGAGGTATGTTATCCTTTTGGTGATCTTTTGGTGGTGTGATATCTTTGTCTAGGGTTCGCTATCTTTGAGGGATATTCCTCATACAAGGGAAAACTTCTTTATGTGTTGGGTTTTTTCATTTTATGGTGATGTACTTTATGGCTTGAATTCTTCTTAAGAAAAGTTGTTGGGTTTCCCAGGATAAATCTTATGTCTACTGTGTATGGCTATCTTTCTATGATTCTATTGTTTCCGCTGCAGTTTTTTTTTGGTTGATATTTTCAATGTGTAATTATTCAATGATAATAGTGGCATGAAATTTTGTTTGAAATCATAAGGAATTAATTATTAGATATGGAAATAGAAAAATTCAACAGGACGTTCCTCCCATCCATAGTCTTGTTGTTCCAAATATCAATAGCAAGCCACCCCCAAGTTGAGGCTATGAGTCCACAAGGAGGTTTGTCCCTATTGGATGTCCAATCTCCACAATCAATAACCCAAAACCTATTTCTACTCCAACAACAATTCCCATCCACCGACTCTATTCCCCTCAACACCCAAGGAATGGGATCCCCCTTCTCTGCCACCCAATCCCTTAAGCTTTCCCACTTCCCTCTAGGGCTCTAGGACACTTAGTTGTCTAGGAATCACATTGTTGGGGACTCAAGGAACTCTTAGTTTCTTCAAGACTGCTCATATCATCCTTCTCAAGTATCTTGACCCATTTCCTTGATAGGAAATGTCACTTACATGCAAGAAACCTTCATAATAGGCCTACAACCTCATTTTCAACATAAAAACCAACCCAACAATGGATGTCCTTAAGAATAACATGGTTGGTTCTCTTTTTCTAACACTCAATCCCCTTCATGCTCTCCAAAACCAATGTGAAGATCTGACCCAAAAAGTCACTCGAATTTCCTTTTCTTCTCGTGCAAGCTTGACTCACATGTTTACCAAAAGGTGGTTGTACTCAACCCATGTTGTCATAAATTGTGTGATTTGACCTTTCCCACCTACCACTATTACATTACTTTAATATCTCTTTGATATTTCAAAGGTGGATGAACATTAATATCAATTGGCTAAATAATACAAATGGGTAACCCCTTGGACCCCTTTTTAGCCCCTCGACCATTACAGTTCTTCTTGTACCACAACCAACAATTATTATTTATTAATTATTTTAATGTACAAAATACATAATTCGGCCCTTGTCCATATTGATCAATACGGGCTATCTCACTCAACCATATCAACTCACCAGCCTAATCAATATTTGCGCAATTACATTATAATTGTGGGGATTAGAACCGGGGATATTACACCACTATCAAGGTAAATGCTCATGACATACATGGTGACATTAGTCACTGGGCTAACCTAAAAATGTCTTGGGATGAGAAAATTAATAGAATTTGTGATATAGAGGAGGTTGAGGATGGGCACCATTTCCTTTCAACTCAGCCTAAATGTAGAACTTTACCTAGCATCATAACATGGCCACTCCTCTAGACCTCATTGCTTATGAAAACTCTAATGATCTTTCCTTGAAATGGTATTCTAAACAATAATTACCACGATTCCTTTTATTATATGATAAACCTTATTGGTCGTACAAAGTATGGTTAACACCATCAACATCATTAATATAATTAAATAAAAAGGATGAAAGGGAATTCTTAAACCTTTTCACACATGTAATATGTTTTGCAAGAGACATGTGGCTTGAGTAAGGGGGAAATTGATAAGGGAGAATTTTAAGTGAAGGGGATTTTGTTACATAGGAAATTTATGGGAGGAGAGTGGATATAATTAGGGAATGAAGGATACAAGAATGATGAACTGAGAGAAATGAGAGGGACATTGTCTTCTTTTGCCCACCTCGTGTACCATGTGGAAAAAAGAGTACACAAGATTGTTGGGTAATAAATAATGTATTTCGACAACTCTAAAATAAGGTACCAAGATGCAAGGTGAGATTCACTCCAATCTTCAAAACTGTTATGGAAATAGCCTTACTTCTTCATGGATGTGTGTGTGTGTGTGTGTGTGTGTGTGTGAGAGAGAGAGAGAGAGAGAGAGAGAGCTAACTATGTTCATTGGATGGGTTATAGCTTTTTTAAAACAAAACAGTTTAAATATTAAAAAGAAAATCTACAGTGTTACCTGTTCAATTAAGAAGTACATAAAACAAAAGATATCATGATGGTTTTATATATATATAAGGAAATCCTTATTCAAATGTTTCCTTATAAATTGGACAACATCATTCAGAAACCATAGTTTAATCTCCATCAAAGAACATAGTCATTATAGATTGTCTATTCAAACACATCGGCTTGAAGATGTGGACATCCAATGCCAAGTAAAACTTGATTACTAGAGTGGATACAATCATGGTTACATTGAGTATTCATATGACCACATCGAAGGGCCAAAGTGGTATACAACATAATATGGGAAATTGGTTAGATATTTCAAGTTCTTGTATGATTCATATTAGGCAATGGTGATGATGGTTACACTCTAGTAGCTTTCAATCCTTCAATCTCCTTTTTTATCATATCCCTTATTCCATTTTTTACATGTACAGTTTATTTTTGTCTATTGTGAGTTTTAGATCAAGTTTTAGTTATGAATGTTGCATGTAATTTTTACAAAATATTATTGGATGAGCTTGGTTTTTCTATACATGTATATCAAGGAATCGTCCACATAATAAGGCCTAAATCTTGATATTGATATTTCACCTTCAACCCATTTCCGTCCAATGTTATCAAACCTTGTTCTCCAAACCTTAAGCATGGTTCAACCCCTCTAAAATGTAGGGTTGTTAAGCTTGAAGGTTCCAAGGTTCCATTGAGTCAACTTGTAAAGTTCTTGCTGAATTTGTTTTATCACTCATGCCATCACTAATTATGTATTTTTTGATAGTAATTACTACTCCTACCCTTTCTCTCTTATGGCACTATCCCAATTTCACCTCTTCCAAATTTTACAAATTAAAAAATAGAATATTAAGGCTTAACTAAGGCATCTCTTCCAAATTTCACAAAATAAAAATTAGAATATTAAGGATTACCCAAGTGATATGCACATGTTTTTTCTGGGGCTATTTATTACTTTGAGTTCTAGAGATGCACCTTACATAATATATAAATTATAAACTGTACATGTTCTTGAAACAAGGCCTACTTGAGTATTACACCATAAGTAGGATATATAAAACATAACTATATTCATTTTTCAATAATATAAGTATTATATTTTATATAGTCAACTTTTAATGTTGTTTTTAGCGAGCATTGTTTCATCAATAGTGTAAAACTATTTCAAAATAATTTGTATACAGTGTAAGTTTATTAAATTTTAAGGACAGTTTAAATTCACTTGTAAAAATTTATCAAATGAAAATTATAATGTAAATTCCCTCAACAATTATCTTAATACATAGGATTTTAAAATACATGCATGATATAATTGGATTTAAAAATTACTATAAATGATGATATAATTGGATTTAAAACGTACTATAAATGATGTCTAGCCTATAATTGGATTTAAAACGTACTATAAATATAGGGCTCAACAATATGATATACTTTACAACTATGATTACACACTCTGTTGGGCCGTACCAAACTCTGGTTGAGTGCCCACTTACAATCATGACTTTACTTGAGATATAAAACACACAATAGTATAAATGTGTTATGTTTTTTGTTTTTTAGTTAATATTAGTTGGAAATTAAAAGCTATATGGTTTTTTTTTTCATTTTTTCAGTTAATATTAGTTAGAAATTAAAATCTATATGGTTGGATATGCCGTGATTAAATTTATATAATTCAAATGCAATTTAAACAACTTAGAGATGTGATTTTTATGCGAATTTATATTGTCAAATTTCAAAAAAAAAAATATAATAATTAAACACACCATAAAACACAAATAATAATAATAATAAACACAGTAATAGTTATTTCATTATTTCATGCTATGGATTTGATACAATACAATCCGAGCTTTTGATATAAGACGCTTTTTAATTGTGGAATCTCTTCGTATTTTCTTGAAAGACGAAATACATGACAAATTTGAAAGGGGAAAACCACAAAATTCCCCATCGCCAAATTTATAATGAATATTTAGAGTACACACAGTCAGATGGCATGTAAGGAAGGTAGATTGAAAATATAATACATAACATTCACACATCAGCAAGGTGACTGCACAAACATTATCACCATTCCACTGAACACCAAATATAATCAAACAATTTCACTGGGTATCACTCCAATTAGAGCGTCGAGCTCAGGTCAATGCCGGTACGAGCGTAAATAGCGTTCAAGCCAGCCACCAATTTTTGCCCTCTTCGTATCAGTCAATCTGCTGCCATTTCTTTTATTTGATACAAATTACAATAGCATTTATGTCAGAGGCATCTGCATATGCGAGCCACACAGGTAAATTGCAACACAGTAACTTTCCATGCAACATCGGTCAATTGCAACAATATACCCGCGATATATCCCACATTAACAACCAGTATCTGAATTCCAACTTGCTTATGTTGAATTTGCATATGCCACGCGGCACATATCGAACGGTCACATCCTATGGCTCTGCACCAGCCACGTGGTACATATTGAACGGTCTGATTTTGTGGCACATATCCAGCGGTCAGATCCTGCCGTTCTGCAGTTGAAACGTGGCACATATCCAACGGTTTGATCTTACGGCTCTGCAGTTGCCACGTGGCACATAGCCAACGGTTTGATCTTCCAGCTCTGCAGTTGCCACGTGGCACATATCCAACGGTTTGATCCTGCGGCTCCATACTTGCCACGTGGCTTATATCTAACGGTCAGATCCTCGTCGTTCGATGCACGCCACATGGCAAGAAGAGAGCAGCTGGATTTGACCGTTGGATGGATGCCACGTGGTAAAATGAGAGCTGCTGGATCTGGCCGTTGGAAGCACACCACGTTGCAGAGAGATAGTCGTTGGATCTGATCGTTGGATATACGCCACGTGGCAGGTCCAGAGATTTTCGATCTTTCCACCGGATGCGCGCCACGTGACGAGTTCAGAACCCTTGGATGTACGCCACTTGGAGAGTCTAGAGCCCTTGGATCGGGAGGTTAGTTGCACGCCACGTGGTGTGTGCAGAGCCCTTGGATCTGTGCCTTGATGTATGCCACGTGGGTAGTCCAGAGCCCATGGATCGGGCTGTTAGATGCACGCCACGTGGCGTGTCCAGAGCCCTTAAATCAGACCGTTATATGTAAGCAACGTGGCGATTCACAAGTCGTTGGATGTAAGCCATGTGGCGATACCATATCCGCCAGATCTATCCACTGGATGCATTCCACGTGGTGCGATAATAGCAGCTTGATCCAACCGTTAGATGTACGCCATGTGGCGAGTCCAAATCCCTTAGATTTGGTCGTTGGATGCATGACACATGTCGAAAATCAAACGGTCAGGTTAACGTACCGTACGACCAAAATAGTACGAATCCTACACATGTTAGCAGACCGTACGTCCCAAATGGTACGGAATCGGACCAACAAGATCGGAGCCACACGATCCCAGCGTTGGATATCTGCCACTTGGCAATTGCACAGCCGCAAGATCTGACCTCGCGCTTTCACTGAGTGAAAGAATACCCTGGTTGCTGCTATCGGGATTCAACGCAGTATAGACGAGAGAATCCGACAGAGCGGAGGGGAGAGCGTAATGGAGAGATTTGTTTTGGTGGGTATTTTGTGTTCGCATGTTATGGTAGCGTTCAGACCTCGAATGGCAGAGGCCATGAGGATTCTGCAGGGAGAAACAAAGATTCCTGAAATCCCAGACAGGCCTCTGCCGCTTATGCTGGATGTTCTATCTCTCAGAAACGAATCAAGCGATTCCTTCGTCATTTCTGATAGCGTTTCTGCGTCTTCCTAAAGCGGATGTAGGTAACCGCATTTCTTCCATTAAAGCACTGGAGGCAGGGCAGGGCAGGGCAGAATTGCATCGCAGACAGTAGAGTTTTGTGAATTTAATTTTACAGTTTGCATTTCTCTCTCAATGCCCACGAAATGGGTTTGAATTCATGTTTTGGGAAGTCCTGTAGTGTGGTTCTTCAGTGGCCGAGCAGAGGCTATATGTCATATGTAACATAAATAAACTAATAAATCTACGTAACGCAATTAACGCCAATATCAATCTAAGTTAACAAATCATTTGACTATTTATATTTTTCTTAAAAATAAACATAATTGTCACATGAAATATAATTATAAAAATAAAATATAAAATATAAAAATAATATATAATAACAATAAGAGAAAAGAGTTAAAAATACATTAAAAAATAAAATAAAATAAAAGTCATATATCAATGATATGTGAACAAAACAAAATAATACTAAAAGGATGGTGCATAATGATACATGTTAGAGTTGATATGAAATAGCATCAAAACAAAATAATACTAAAAGGATGGTCCATAATGATACATGTTAGAGTTGGTATGAAATAGCATATAATGACAAAAACTAATACTAAAAGGATGGTGCATAATGATACATGTTAGAGTTGGTATGAAATAACATATAATGACAAAAACAAAGAGGAGGGTTCTATTTTGTTCGAGATGAAGATGAAGAATGAGAGTAAAATGAAGAAAGTTTGATTAATGACAAAAAAAAAAAAAAAAAAAACAAAGAGGAGGGGATCTATTTTGTTTTAGATGAAGAATGAGAATAAAATGAAGAAAGTTTGATTAAGTTTTTGATGAAAACTTTATGTATACATAGAATACACTTTTGAAGGTTAATGCATATAAATTAAAAGTGTACATATTTTATTTGTTATTGATTTAAAATGATTTTTGAAGGTTATTTTAAAAATAATTTTAATTTGGATAGTATGTAGGTTTTAAATTTTTAATAAAAAAAATTAAATTTTAAATGGTGTTTTTTTTCCATTTTAATTAACATAGTAAAATATATTATTCATACAAAATATTGTGCTTATGTTTAAGATAACTAGACATCATGTGTTTGAATGAAGCTTGTATGTGAAGTGGATGTGTCAATTGCACTTAGTGATTTGGGGTTTTTCTTTCTCCATCTAAGCTCTAAGTTTTAGGGTTTATGTTTAACAATTTTTATCATCCAAAGTTTCTCTATATTGTATCTCTATTTTGTAATAAAGAATTTTTCTACTTTTGGGTGTGGACGATTTTGTAAATAAGTGTATTCATCACATTTCTTCTCTTAGAGATAACTTAATTAATTATAGCCACTATGTATTTTTATGTATATTGTGATGTTTTCAACCATTCATTTTTTAATGGAATTTGATTTTAGTTATATATAGTGTTTCATTTTCTACAGTAGTGTGATTTCATTTAATTATCAACCAAATCTAGATGAATGGTATTAAATAAATCTTCTCTTTGTCATTTTCCTTATTGCATATCACTTATGAGGTCAAGACACAAGAAATTTAGCCTTGAAATAACTAACCCATCAAGCTACCTTCTTTTTTTACCCAATTGAATTCATATGGATTAGGAAAAGAAAGATGTCAGAGCAAGATATTCTAACATTTTCTTTCTCTAGAAAGCCCTTGAGTGACAACGAAATGAGATGATAGATTAATTTTCCCATATACTTCAGTGAGATCCAACTGTGGAAAACACTCCTTCACAAACAACCCTTTCATATGAATGACACCCTTCAAAGTACAATTTAACCTTGATATCCTTCAATGTTTAAGAAAATAGACACAAATGTTTTCAAGAGATGGTTAAACCAATTACTTCCTTTTTCATAACTTTTTCACCAATGAAAAGATTACCTTCATAGTCCTATAGTCATTTCCCCATGTCAAACACTAGTGATATTCTCACTATGAGCAACATTTTAGAAATGATTCAAGAGTGTATGGGATAGATCCTACTTGGATGGATTTTATTAATGTGATTGAGGAGGAGTATTACCATGTTGGAAACTATGATGATTGATACATGAGATGAACAACCTTGCTTCTAGGTAAAGAATAATGTGTTGGAGTACACATATGCCTTCTATAATCTATCTACAAAATTGGGTATGAAGTACTTTGGGAAACATAGAGTTCTCAAATAATATAGTGTCCTACATAGAAAAATAGCCCAAATTTTACAGAAACTATATAAAATCCTTAGAAATTTGAATATTTTTACAAAAATGTCGCCAAACATTATATAGTTTGCATATTAAAGACTAGTAAGATTCGTCGAGGTTTCTACATTCTGAGATAAATTTCCACAAAATTCTCCATGAATATGTTAGTATTAATGATCCAATATATTTATTATTCATTTTAGAATATATATCATGTGTTTTCTCTTTCCAATGGATTTTGAATCAACTCAATTAGACATCCCAATCAAAAGTTAAGACAATTTTAAGTAAACATACCTTTGAAATCCTGATTTGGAGTCTATCCTTCTAGTCGACTTCCCTTTTGATGTATCTATGAAATTTTAGCCCTTATAAAAATGAAATTTTAGTTTGTATTACTTTGATCTTTCTTCTCTGCAATGCCACAAGCCTGGCCAAAATTTTATGTTCTAAGAGAAAGTTATGGTAACATTCACAAAACTTGTTGATTTTTGGTCCTATTTAGAGAGCAAACTTTTACAAAATTCCACATGTTCAGTATTTCAGACATGATTATGAAATTTGTAGACGGATAACTATGGGTTATCTACTTTCCAATGCAATTGGTTTTACTGAATTTATATCTTCAATGAAGAATATGTGATTTCTTTATCCAGAATACCTATTTGCGACTAGTTATAGGATTGGTCAAAAACCCCTACCTTCTAAAACCTATATCTCAGAAATTAAAGCGATACAAAAACGATTTTTTTTTAGAAAAAGTACTTTTCTATGTATCCTCATGATATTGAAAATTTCACAGTTTGAAATGCCACTAATAAAAAGTTATAGAACAATTCCAAACTTTTTATTAGTGGCATTTCAAACTGTGAAATTTTCATGTCAACTTTACAGATTCTTCTTCATTTTTATACCCTTCCTAGGGATCCCCCATGGTTGATTTTGTAGACCCTTTTTCTAATTCAACCTCAGAATATTTATTTGATGTGTTTGTAGGTATTACAGCTAATCTTCCTACAAGAGATTCTTCATGTACTTACTTGGTCTCTTGATGCTTAATAAGATAAATATTTTGCAATGTGATTTTATTTTTATTGTATTGGCATTTCTTAAAATTCTTTTGCACATTAATATTAATTGTACCCATTGATTCCATCCAAGGATACCTAGGAATAATATATACATCATCCATATTTACAACATGAAAATTTGAATGAAAAACACATGTACCCATAGTAATATTAAAATATTAAAAAAATTGAACATTCTCACTCTCAACTTGTGTTCTTTGAATAAGATTTGTAAAGAATTGAAATAATTTAGTCAAATTGACATTGGTAAAATTATTTTTCCAACAAGGTTTATAAAAAAAATGACCTTCTCCTATTGAATATAGCCCTGAACCCTTCATAGAGAGTTTTGAAATGAAAATAAATCCACAATCCTCTCCTCTCTTTATCCTTGTTCTTAGCATGGGAACACCTGTTGACAAATACTTGTTCATACTCTTCATCTTAAAGTTCCATCATATTTTCAAAGTTAAGAGATTTCCACCATATGGAATCTTTGACTTTTAAATTCATTAACAAACAAGCTCTTCAATTCTTTGGGTTAATTTACATTATCCACTTTATGCATTAAAATTTTATTGTAAAATATTTTTTTAAAGAGAAACCCACAAATAAAACTAATGTTTCAAGAAAAATATTACTTTTCAATGTAGCTTTTTTGTGCATCTAGATTTTTGAGGGGCCAAATATGAAATGATCATAACTTCCTCAATACTAATTGGAAGTTGTATTATGACCATAATTATAAAATGTCATATCCACTTTGAATCTAGTGGCATAGGTCTAGTGAAAATATGTGCACTCTTTAAAAATATATCTTCTCTTTAATATGTGTAACTATCATTATAAAACCCAAAACCCAAAAGTAGTTCATTTTTTATCGATGGTATCTTCACTTTGTGAACTCCAATTTGGACTTTGTGTTTTGACCCTAGTTTTTTAAAGAAGAAATTTTCAATGTAGCTTCTTTGTGCATCTAGATTTTTGAGGTGCCAAATGTGAAATGATCATAACTTCCTCAATACTAATTGGAATTTGTATTATGACCATAATTATAAAATGTCATATCCACTTTGAATCTAGTGGCATAGGTCTGGTGAAAATATGTGCACTCTTTAAAAATATATCTTCTCTTTAATATGTGTAACCATCATTATAAAACCCAAAAGTAGATCATTTTTTATCAATGGTATCTTCACTTTGTGAACTCCAATTTGGACTTTGTGTTTTGAACCTAGTTTTTTAAAGAAGAAATTATATCTATATCTAGTTTCCTCATATTCTACATAAAAGGTTTCAAAAATGGATCTCAATATCTCCATCCTATTTTTCCCCTTTGAAAACTCTACCAAAAAAATACTTCCATGTTCTTGCAAAAAAAGAGTTCGAACATAAAGAGTTCTAAACATTAATTATAGTAAAGTTTAGTAGATTAAAGATAAGCCTCAACTTCAAAATAATAAAATGCATCCACACAATAATAGGCACAAGAAGAAATAACCCTTTATGTAGGGTAAAATCATCAAACACCCTTTATGGAAGGATTTACTCCACAATCCATGCTTGCAACAATAAAATACTCAACATATCCAATACAATGATACTCATGCGTATATATATTGTTTCATGAGGTCTACGCTAACTACCACTCATTATTATATTATTTTGTCTAATTACTTAGTGGGCCTATTTATTACCCACCCACTATAAAGTGAATCTATTCCATTATTATGGCCATATTATATTCATTATCCCCTTGGGTACCTCCTGAGGTACCCCATATTATCCTACATTAGTACATTACACATTGCTTACAAATATGCTAGCACGACTTATGATGTAGCACTAATATATAAAGGAGGCATGTTGTTTTGCAAAAGGATCTATATGTCCTATTTAGAGTGATATTGTAGAGGTTGGATATGATTAACGAGGTGCTAAACATGTTGTAATCCCTTTGCCCAAAAAATATGTACATTGTTAGCAATATCCTAGTGCATGCATGGTTTTCTACATAAATCAATGTTTAAAGGGCAATTTAGGGATCATTCTTGGGAAAAGTGTACTATTGTAGGGAATCAATCCTATTGTTTAGTTTCGTTTCTTCCTTAGGGACAATATTTTAGAATAAGTGGAATTTTTGAGTTTTAATACTTCATTTCATTGAGCTCCATTCTCTTCCTATTGGATCTAGACCTCTTCTTCTACTTACTTTTGTTATGTTTTCTAGGGAATCGTGTTTGAGATGCCTTCAATGATCTACATAACTCTTACCTTGTCAATGACTAAATATGGAGGATAGGCCTACACTCACTAGTGGTATGGTTGTATCCTTTATGATAATGATAATAGGTCATAGTCTTGTTTTTACACACCCTAGAAGATTACATATGCTCTATAAATTAAATGGCCATTGTTATTAGTTTGGT
>JZKD02S1928390.1:411277-436325 GCA_000966675.3 Picea glauca | reverse complement strand
AGGGACTTAACATGTTCTTTCGAGACTTGGATAACATTATTGTCACTAGGAAAAGTAACCATGCATTGTCTCGATCTATAGCACATGGCCCTAATAAAAACAATCTTTACACATAAAAATAATATCCACTTAATCATTATCACATAATAAAATAAAATAAGAATATATTACATTTTATCTAGCCATTTTTATATATGTAAAAAGGTTGACTTCAACATTATAATAGAATAAAATAAGAATGTGTTGCATTTTATCTCAAAACATTTTCGACATCTAAATGATTGGAAGCTTGGGTTTCAATTAATTCATGTATGGGAGAGTTGGCGGAAGAATTAATAAATAGTCATAATTATTTTATGAATTAAAAACCATTCTTTTATAACCATAATATCTTTTATTTATTTTTATTTTAATATGATTTTTATGTCAATCCACAACCACCCACTCCATATCTTTAAAATATACACATTAGATATGGACCTTTGGGGTTCATAAACAACAAGTAATAAACATTTCATCAAAGTGTTCAATATATGTGACACGCTTAAGCAAATTTTTATATAAATATAAAATTTATAATGCGTTCACCTTCCTTTAGATATGTTAAGTATTACAAAAATAGAACTATGAGTATGATAGAAAATTGTTTTTATTGGGGTAAGAACCCTTCTCGTGGGAATGTTGTCTTAGGAATCTTTAGAGGGAGGTTGGACTTGTAACATCTCGCTTTTGTGTGTATTGAGTGAATTTATTTTTTGAGGACACTTGCTTGCAAGTGATTCAGATTATTATATTATTAGTCATTTGATTATGATTATGAGACATTATGGATTGATGATATGTTAATTTGTTGTATTCACATAGACAAGTGCTATTGATTAGGTTCTCCTAAGTGTGCAAGACTTTGGACATTGAGGATCCAGAGGCATCGATGAAACCCCTTGGACTCCGGATCGAGTCAAGGAGTGGATTGTTGGGTTTGAACATTATTGATGTGACACATGTACACATGATTAGATATTATGATGATTAATTATTATTGCTGACATGATTCATTGGTAGATGCAGGCTGACGATAGCTTGTTGACCAGACCCACATGTGGAGTAGAGGGGTCACGCACGACAACTAGCGACTTTGAGGGAGAGGTGTGGCAACATCCCTGCCACAACCTACTAGCACTCCCGTCGTGGCTCGAACTGTATGTTAACAATTACCTAGTTCGCGAAGACCCATGATGCCGTGAGGGAAGACTGTGACAGTTACTCACGATGATTCTAAGGGGCGCGCAATAAGGTAGGGGGCATTATTCCTTAGAGGCCCTTAGTCTCCCACAAGATCACTTGGCAGAGTATTGACTCCAAGGGTTTTTGACATCTACCAAAGTCAGTCAAGAGGTGAATGGCACCCTTGGAGCACATAATGCGTCATGAAGGGCATGCCCCGCAAGGAAAACGGAAAGAGGCGAGTAGCACCCTTGGAGCATGTAGTGCGTCCCAAAGGGAACGTCACACAAAGAAAACGGAAAGAGACGAGTGGCACCCTTGGAGCACATAGTGCATCCTGAAGGGCACGTCATGCAAGGAAAACAGAAAGAGGCGAGAGGCACCCTTGGAGCAGGTAGTGTGTCTTGAAGGGCACGTCGTGATCTCAACGGGTAAGTGAATAAACCTAGTCGGCCTTAAAATGAATGATGTGATAAGTAAGATTTAAAAACAATTTTCCCTAATAAAAATGTCGCCCAACCTAGAGAATTTAAAACCTAGGTTTAAGTAGAACATGTGGTAAAATAATAATAATAATAATAAATAAACATGTAACAAGAAGGGGGGTAAGAAATTCAAATTAATTTATTAAAGTCAAATTATCATGGAGGATTAAAATTTTAAAAAAGGAAATGGTTGTTTTTATCTATTTTTGCTAATTTAATTTTAGTTAAAGAGAAAAGAGGGTAAATGGTTGTTTCATCTACACTTGCTAAATTAATTTTTAATTAAAGACGAAAAAGAGGGTTGTTTTATCTACACTTGCTAAATTGATTTTTAGTTAAAAAGGAAAAAGAGGGAAACTTAAAGAAAAAGGGGAAACCTAAAGAAAAGGGGAAACCTAAAGAAAAACTTGAATGCCTAACTTAGTAAGGAATCTTGCCTTTAGAACTTGCAATTTATGAACTCAACTAGGAATTAAGTAAGGCGTAAGTCATTTAAGATTTGTAAGGGAATATTGGGACACCAAGGAGCGTTTTTAGGAATGTTTTTAGGTGGGTGAGGGAAATAAGAATATTTAATTAATTAATAAAATTGATTTTCTGGTGCAACTAGGGGATGGGTGACATGTGTATGGGGGAGGTTTTTCTTAATTAAAATTCATGACAAAGGAATTTAATGAGAATTTGGGAAACTAATTACTTAAAAACTCTATAAAAAGGATAGAGGAGGAGGAGTATGGATATCATCTTTTGCGTAACGTTACGTTGCTGAATGTTTCCTTGATTGAACTTTCTCTTGTGGGAGTTGGGATACCTAGCTTGGGTAACGAGTGGTAGCTCGACCTTGCGAGACGAACTGTGTGCTAGCAGTTCTTTGGTATTGTGTGCGTGGCCCCTTTGTGGCTTGGGGGGTTCAGAGGGAAGAAGAGTACCTCTAGCGTTGGCTGGGAGGTACAAGTGAGGTCACATCTGTTGGCAAGCGAGAGCTAGACGGAGCGTGCGTGGGGACAACAACTTCAGAGCATTCACGTTTGGCTAAGGTATGCATGTTAAAGTTGTTACTTGCAATGAATTTAATTTAAACATGTTATTTTTCTGTGCTCGGTTGAAGATTTCATTGCCATGATCTTTCTTGCACCTGCTTTCCTACAGTATTTGTAATCCCCTTACTTGTTGTTTTTAGAATTGATTTCCCGTGGCGAACCCAACCTCAATTTGCAATGACTTCTTTGCGTTTTTTTTTATTGATTAATGTGAAAAAAAATGAGTTTTTATCTTCCGTCCCTTATCCTTCGGTTATTAGTCTATGCCTGAGCAGTCGACCAAGATCCAAATCGACGATCGTCACTCTGGTGTCTAAATACCTATAGATTCAAATTCCCTTCTTTTATGTGCATGGATAATAAATGAAGGATGAATTCATCTTTCTATATATACCTTACTTATCGTTGTGTTTTCTCTTATGATTAATCCATGATCCTTGCGCTTCCTTGTGAATGATTATCTTTGTGTTTTCTTGATTGACTATCTCTGCATTCCTTTGAATGATTACCTCTGCCCTTCCTTGAATGATCAACTCTGCATGTCTTGGAATGTTTAAACTCTGTGTTGAATGATTAATCTTTGCGTTTCTACGATTGAGTCCCATTGCGTTTTGAATGGTAAATTGTTTAATCTCTGTGTTATATTACTTAGCATTTCGAATTATTACTCTGCGTTTTTAATTTCTTACACTTGATAATTTATGCATGTTGAACTTGAACCCCAAAGTTTCGAATGGGAAAAATCTTTATGTTTACCATGATTTACCCAGTTTGATGAACCACAAATTTACCAACGATTTCATTATCGTTATTGACTGTGATTTCTTTATCCCTATTGACTGCGATTTCATTAATATATTGACTGCAATTTACATAGTGACTGCGATTTACATTTACTGACTGCGATTTACATTTATTGACAACGATTTTATAAATGAGCGATTTTTATGACTCCGTTTTTATAGACAACTTGTATTGACAACGATTTTGATACTTTGATACATTGATACATCGGCAACGATTTTGATACATTGATACTTTGATACATTGATACATTGACAACGATTTGATACATTGATACATTGATAGCGATTTTGATACATTGATACGTTGATACATTGATTTTGACTGTGATTTTGATACCTTGATTTTGATACATTGACAATGATTTTGATTGCGTTTTGATACATTGACAACGATTTAGACATGCTCTAAAAAAACAATTATTGACAACAATTTCCTAGGTTACACAACTAGTTACCCATTTCGTAAACAACATATGAATGGCTTGGTCACATTTTTCATTTAGATACAATATCATTTTTTTAGTAGGCAACGAATTTATTTGACTGACAATGAATTTATGGTTGCATTATGACTGTGTAATGGCCACGTTCGTGACTGTGTAATTGTTGTGTTGTAATGATTGATAGTATCATGGATAGCGATTTAATATCATGGATAGCGTTTTAGTTATTGTCGACAGTAAATGCTATTACACAATGATATTTATTTATCAATTAATTATGGTTATTTACCCAGTGATATCATTATAATTATTAATAGTTTATCAATAGAATCATCCAGAGACTTGTTAATATAGACATCAATAATATATCAATATAATAGATAGCAATATCGCGTACTTAGAGAACAATAATATAATCAACAATGTCGAATATTTAACAAGCAACGTAGTTCACTTTTAATGTTAAGTAGTTCACTTATTTTAATGGACAATGTATATTTGTTGGCAAGCGTATTTTGATTTTGTTAAGCATGTATATTAGTTCACCTTTATGATAACATTTGTGATAATAGTAACATTTTTAATAGTTCACATTTTTGGTCACATTTCGGGTCACATTTATGATAATGATCACATTTATAATAGTTCACTCCTTTGCACTTAGACATCATGCTTAACGGATAATGGGTTATGGTTTGTTGGCGAAGTCGTTTAATAACTTGCGTAATTTAATTTGAGTGATGTCATCTCGCGTCTTTTTGACTTGTTGCTTGGGTGCATGGGTATAGTCTTCTTATCGGTTAATTCGGTCTCCTAGCGCGTTGAATTTTTCTTGGGTTATTGGTCTAGATGTGTTATGTTATGGCAGGGTTACCATCACGCCTATCGCCTTATGATGGCATGATTCCTGGGATCATTGCACGCCATGATGGATAGAAGCGAATGATAACCTGGCCTGATTTTGTGCTTCCCGATGTGGGCGTTTGTTCGTTGTAATAGTTGTCGGTACATGTTTTTATAATGCCTTAAGGCGTTGGGTTTTGCACGACGTAGAGGTTTCTAGTTCCTGGTCATCGAAGCCATGGTGTCGGGTGGTTGATGTTGTCCCTTATCTTGTAGGCGTTTTCTTGCTTGTGTCGGTTGGGTAGTCGTTTCTATCTATCTATTGATTATCGCATGTTTCATCCAGTTGCATGACGTGCTAGTGTGTTGAGTCATTGTTGCTTGTTGCCTAATCTACGTACGTTGTGTTCGTCGTCAAGTTGTGTTGTTTAACTGTTGTCATTGTTTCCTTCCTGCTTCAAAAAAAAAATGCACTTTCTTGCGTCGCTTGTAGTCGTAATGATGGGGTCATTACATATGGTATCAGAGCGGGTTCAACCCTATGACTATGGATCACTAGGATTTCCACTGCAGTAAACCCTTGAGTATTAACCCTTGTGCTAATTAAAAACCTTAACATGTCCATGTGGTGATCTCGATTAGAGGACGCCATAGAGGTTCGCAACGTGGTGTCGTGGAAGGAGGTGCAATGCCTCCAGAAGTGCTCACGCCCTCGGAGTCTAATCCCCAAGGGGGAAGGACAAGCCCTTGGGATGGAGTTGATTGTTGTAAGGGATGATCATGGTCTAAAAAGGTCCTTCTAGGGAATGTTAAAATACCTTGATTCACCATCTATACTGAGATGAGGCCATGGAATCTATACCCCTGAGGGTCCACAACGCACCCCAACCAATATCGTTAGCATCCACCGAGAACTCGAGAGATATGAGTTCTCGAGTCCACAAGTTCTACGGACAGTTGTGTCATCGAGGCATGGATGTAGAGAAAGGATATGTGCTTCACACTTCATGATTATGACCTCCAGCATGAAGGTCCGCATGGTGGTCTTTCAACTGAAGGGGAGCGCTCTTCTATGGTGTTGGCATGTTTACAAGCAGATTGTGCTTGTCATTGATGGAAATGACAATAATGATGTTGGCTGGTTTATAGGCAGAGTGTGCATGGAAAGAACAACAGTGAAGACACAAAAGAGAAATCTTGAGAAGATCAGAAGAGATCGATCAGAGTTGCACGCAAAGCGCAAGTGTGCGCTAGGGCCGAGGGCAACTTTTGCCAAAGCTCAGAAGAGATAGCATTCTGAGACATATATAAGAGATCCCATACATCAAAGATCATAGAAGGATCAAAGGTCACAGGACCTTTGACACTTAGAAATTATTCCAAGTCGGGAGGATGTGTAAGCTCAGGAGGAGGAGTGACAGTGGCCATTGGATCACCAATCCTGAATACCCAATGGTCGTCAGATCAGAGTCTAGATAGGAGGAGCATGCAGAGGAGGATATTAGACCTTAGCCGTTAGATCGGAGCGCGAAGGACTAACAACCGTTGGATCTAGTATAGCTGCGAAGAGGATGATGGCGAAGATCCATCCTCAAACTCGCAATATGAAAAGTCGCAAAATGAACTGGGTCATTGGATCCATAGGACATGTGGCAAGACATCATCATTTCGCTGATGCGTGAGCTGGAGAAGTCAAAGGTGAGAGTTGTAGGAACTCGCGATATGAGAAATCGCGATGAGATCTGAACTGTTGGATGTAGAGGACACATGGTGAGAGATCAACATTTTGATGACTCACGAGCTGTAGAATTCAAAGGTGAGATTTGTAGGAACTCGCAATATACGAAATAGCGATGAGATTTGAACCGTTGGATCCAGAGGACACGTGGCAAGAGATCATCATTTTGATGACTTGCGAGCTAGAGAATTCAAAGGTGAGAGTTGTAGGAACTCGCGATATGCGAAGTCGTGAAATGATCTGGGTCGTCGAATCACCGAGGATCTTGACCGTTGATCTAATATGAAGTCTGATTCCTTGATATTGATCACAAACGTCGATCAGAGGGAGAGACCTGACCGTTGATCTGATATGAAGAATTTCAGAGTTTCACGAGTTGGGATTTTCGAGGAAACTCATAGCAGGAACTTGCAATATGAAAACTCCCGATAAGATCCAGACCTTTGGATCATAGAGGGTTGTGGGTTGTTGATCTGGAGAAATTTTTGAAAAAATTAGGAGTCAGGAGAAGGGAGGTGAGTAGTCCTCCAACTTCGCGAAACGTGAAGTCCCGATAAGATTTGGACCATTGGATCACAGAGGGTTGTGGGCCATTGATCTAGAGTATTTCGGATATAGAGAGTTGGAAGATTCAGGGTTGGCTCATGTTCAAACACCTGACACATGAAATCACGCTTTGATTGCAGTCATCGATCAAAGGGAAAAATCTAGACCATTAATCCGATATGGAGTATTTTAGATTTTGCGAGTTAGGATATTCAAGGCAACTCGCAGCAGAAGATCACAAAACAAGAAATTGTGAAGCACCCTAGTGCATGTCCCCAGGTCACAACCAGTGGTCACATGAAGGAAGGGGCTTAGAATCCAAAGAATCCATAGTTGATTGTATGTAACTACCAGAACATAGTGATGAAATCGACCAGAGGAGCTGAAGAGTCTTGAGGTAACTACTAGTGGAATGAAGACTGATCATAGAGACAATTGACAGATGAAAAAGTGTCCAAGAATGTAACTGAAACAGAGAGGATAATATCAACTATGAAAGAGAAGACAAAGAGTCGCACTACCATAGAAGGCAGATAATATTAGGATAAGCCCAGTGATGATGAACGCATGGAGCGAACGACCAGAGAAGATGAAGAGTTCATATGATGATCAAGTAGATGACTTGATGTGAGAAATAAAAGCACAATAGAGAAGTAAAGAAACTCTTCTAGTTATCCATACAGTCATAAGGAAGAGAGGCAGTGAACAACCTATAGGGAAGAACAATGATGTAGTGAAGAACATGCAGAGGCATTGCGCAGAGGATGAAGTTGATGCACAAAGAATATAAAAATGCAGAAAAGAGAAGAGATGGATGCTTCTGTTGAGTGTGGTTCATGGAGGTAGAAACATGCAGGAGTTGAAGCGTAGAATAAGAAAGGAACATAAATGCATATTTGAGAGAAGAACATAAAGCACAACAGACGCAAGGAGAGAGACACTGATGCAGGCAGAGCAGAGAACTGCAGCAGAACAATGATGAGACTGGTAAGCCATAGATAAATGTTGTATCACTGTGATCAAGTTGTCAAAAGAAAATATTAATATATTCAGGGTGGTAGGGAGGTGCTAGGGAGGATTGGTTTCCTAAGAGTTTCAAGTGGGTGCTTGAACAAAGGGAGTTGTAGCTTCCATCTGGTTGCATCTAGAAAAACTAGGGTAGCAGGGTGGTGCAAGGGAGAACTATTGTTCTCTATTATATAGGTTGGTGCCTATGTAACTGGAAGTTGGTTCTTCCTTCTAGTGGGTTCTAGAGAAACGAGGGAGTTGGTGCTTCCTTCTAGTGGGTGCTAAAGAAACCAGGGAGTGGGTGCTTCCTTCTAGTGGGTGCTAGAGAAACTAGAGAGTTTGTGCTCTCAGCAAGTTGCAGCTTGTAAAACAAAGGTTGTAGCCTCAAGAGGAGTTGGAACTCCCAAGAATGATAATGTACAAAAAATAAACATTATTATCATATCAAGAAGAAGAGTTTTTTCCCTTTATGGGTTTCGTCAAGAAATATTTGTCTTTGTATATTTCATGTGTGTGATTGATGTTGAATACTCTATTGTTTACCTCACTTCATTATTGTGATCATCATTGAGTGTTCTGTAAAGAGTTTGAAATGGGCATAATTCTTTAAGCACAGTAACAATTGATTCACCCCCCCTCCCAGTTGTCCAACAATTGGTATTAGAGAAAGTTACCTTTATTTAAGGGTAGATCCTAGAGATTAAACATGACTATCCATGGAGGAACTTCAACCAATAAGGCCCCCCTATTCAATGGAACAAACTTTGGCTTCTAGAAAGTTAGGATGAGAACCTACATAATGGCCTTAGGTGCAGATATTTGGGATGTGGTAGAGACTGGTTATGTAAAGCTGGTTATACTAGCTTCTAAGGATGACAAACTAGAATTCAACTTCAATGCTAAGGTTATGAATGCTATTCTGAGTGGGCTTGCAGAAGTAGAATTTGTAAAAGTTATGCACTTAGAATCTGCCAAAGCAATGTGGGACAAAATCATTAGCAATTATGAAGGTAATGAGATGGTAAAGGATTCCAAGCTTCAAACCTACAAATTATAGTTTGAACAACTAAAGATGAATGAGGATGAGACAGTTAATAATTTTTTCTTAAGAGTTGAGGAGCTTGTGAATGACATGAAAGGTCTTGGTGAGAATATTGAAGACATATTATTAGTTCATAAAATCTTAAGATCTCTGCCTGATAGATTCAATCCAAAAGTTTCTGCAATAGAAGAACTAAATGATCTTAAGACTATGTCTATTTATCAAATCCTAGGAACTCTAATTGCTTATGAAATGAGGATTAGTAAAGATAAATATACCACTAGAGAAACATCATTTAAAGCAGACAAGAATGAGGATTTTGAGCCTGATGAAATTGAAGCAAAAATTGTGAGAAGACTAAAGAAAGGATCAGGAAAGTACCAAGGCAAGATTCCCTTCAAATGTTTTAACTATGGAAAGATAGGTCACTTTGCATCTAAGTGTCCACATAAGCAGAAGTATCATAACTCTAAAGGTGAAGAGAAGTACAAATCCAAAATATTTGGTAAAAAGAAAAGTTTATGTGTAAACAATGACGACTCTTAAGAAGACACATATAGTGAATCCTCCTGTGAAGATAAGGTAAATGACTTTGTGTTTATGGCCAAAGATGATTATGATAATAAAAGCATAGGAAGTGATGTTAATGATGAAGAAGATGTGGTTGAATTGGAAGGAGATCTGACTAGCACTTTGGAAGAGATTGACAGACTCATTTTTAAGAAGAGAAAGAAAAAACAATTGCTAATACAATTCGAGAAAGTCAGTAAAAAACTTTATGAAGACTTTGCCTTGATAAAAGTGGAATTAGAAGAGGCAAATAAAATAGAGGAAATTATGAAACAACAGTTATCAGAGAAGAAGGCAAGATGTGAAACTCTAGAAGAAGTAGTAGTGAAAACTAGAAAAGAGTTAGATAAGTTTCAAGCCTTATATCACCAGAATATGTCAACCATCAAAGCCTCAAAACGATTAGCCACCATTATGAATCAACAAAGGACTCCAAAGTTGAAAATTGGTTTGGGTTATGAAGAGGGATCAAGCAGTGGTCAGCCAAGAAACAAAGAATCCATCAAGTTTGTTGCCACCAATGACAACAACAAACCTGATCCAGGTGGATATCAGTGGCCACCAACCTTCTCCAATTGGCTCAAAAAAAATTTCTAGTAATTTTGGTAATTTACTATTTTTAACAGTTTTTTCGGGTCCTGCACTTCCGGAGCCGTTTTGAGGTCCTAAACGATGTTTTTTGAGAAAATAGGGAGCAACATGGATCGTAGATTTATGTTTCTCACCCAAAAGTTGTAGTCCTCAGATAGATTTTTCCAATGAGCTATCGAGTACCCCAAACAAAGATTGTATGTAAAAGGGAAGTTGACATATCAACTACCCCCATTGGGGCCCACAAACCTTTTGGATTTTCATCTTCTAGGGTTAGCGTTTTCGATTTTACCTATGTTATAAAGGCCCTTAGAGCCTCATTGTAATAATCATCTTCTTGCGAATTCGAGTAGCCGTCACATCTCTTCTCAGAGATAAGCTACCACCATTCTAGCGAGTCTTTCACTCTGTATTTTTACAGTCTCTGTACATTTATTTCATTAATAGAAATCGTGTATTATTGTATCTCTATGTTTATGGTTGCATCTATGATACATTTATGTTATATTATTGGATATCTGTCATATCTCTGTTCATTTCTTTATTATATCTCCACTCTCATTTCGTGCCGAAAATAATCCGAATCAGTGGTATCAGAGCAGGTTGCTCTTGATCATTTTCAGTGCATGTCCCTGACGAGGTCTGAGTATAGCAAGTTGGGTCTTGAGCTTGTCTCTCTTGAGGACAATTGCTCTCGCACACCCAAGAAACCCTCAATGGAAGAAAAAAATAAAAACGACGGAGCAGACGATCCTATCAGTTTGTTGCTTGAGAAAGCTCCCACGTGACAGAGGGATGAAATGATGGAGAATTTTTCCCACATCCTTCAATGCCTTTCGATAGCATCAAGTGCATCTTCATCAAGCGACCACTTTGGAGGCACCTCGCCTTTTAAGGTACAGGCCAATTTTTATATTCCCGTATTTGAAGGTCAGATAGATGTGGATGCCCTAGACAAATGGTTAAATATGCTAGAAGGTTATTTCTCTGTTCACAATTTTTCAAAAAGATCACCTTCGCACTCCTTAAATCTCTCCCCCATGTTAAACATTGGTGGGAAACTTACTGGGAACAAATTTCCACAGAGGATTCTGGAATATATGGGGTCGAGCCCACTTGGGATTTTTTTATGGATGCGGTAAAGGAACAATATTACCCTGTTGGAAACTATGAGGACCAGTACATGAGATGGACCACACTGCGGAAAGAGAGGGGCCAAGCAGTTCTGGATTTCACCAATACCTTCCATACCTTGTGCACCAAGTTGGGTATCAAAGACTCTGAATGAAATTTGGTTTTGAAATACCGTGGGGCTCTACACAGATACATTCAAACTGAAATGGATTTTCTGGACATCTCATCACTCGGTGTTGCCTATCGATATGCTGTTAAAATCGAGTAGAAATTTAAGCACCAGAACAAATGAGAGTTCAGGTTTGCAAATCTGCAACAACCAAAGTATGACAAAGACAACCCTAACAAACAGTCTCCTGAAAACCAATCCAAGCCATAGGAAAAGAAGGGTCACGGGAAGAAAAACAAGGACATCAAAAAATGGTGTGATTTCCTCAAAAGCCCCTGGCACAACACCGATGAATGTCGCTCAAAACAGTTATTGGTGGCCACGATAAAAAACAAGAAGTCGAACCCTGATTCTGAATCTGATTCTGAAAATACTGGTAAAATATAGTTCATCGATGCAGACCCCACTGCTATTGTCACGACTACAATAATTCAACCAGAAGAACCAACATATCCAGAAGAGGGGGGGTTCCTTTTTCATTTAAAGATGTGGGTGAAGGGGACCATGCTGCATTTTATTGTTGATAGTAGAAGCCAAAAGAACCTCATATCAACATAGGTCGTCAAACAATTGGGATTGTCGACAACACCACACTCGCAACCATACAACATCGGGTGGCTTCACCAAGGATGAGATCTTTGTGTCAGCCAAAAGTGTCGATTGTCATACGACATCCAACCCTTTAGGGATGAGGTATTATGTGATGTTTCCCCATTGGATGTTTGTGATGTTCTCTTGGGAAAACCATATATGTGGAAGCACCATGCTATTTATGAGTCTCGACCTCATAGTGTCATTGTTACTTTGGAGGGTCATCTCTACAGGATACCAGAGGTAGTTCCAACTACTGCCCCACCTAAACAGTGTTGCAAGGTAGTATCCCATACTGCAAAATTCATCTTCTTTACAATCTGTTCAAAAGGGGAACATAAGGACACTGCAACCGCTACAGCGTTGCCCCAAGCACCTTTTATCCAACATAAGAAGGTAGACAAGGTTGTAGCAAAGCGAAAATATTCCTTTTACACATAGTCATATCATGTAGCCAGACTGGTTAAAAAGGTCCAACCCTTCCAACCACAGGTTCGTGACAACCTTAAACAAACCAAGAGCTCGACGTCTCCAGCAAGGCAAGCAGCTCACCAAGATTCAAATTCAACAATCACTTTCCCCTCTTCCTCAGGAAATCAATGCAATGGAGACCATTTCTTCCTAAGGAGGGAGGATTGATCCAGGTGGATATCAGTGGCCACCCACCTTCTCCAACCGACTCAAACAATTTTCTGGCAATTTTGGTAATTTACTATTTTTAGCAGTTTTTTCGAGTCATGCACTTCCAAAGTCGTTTTGAGGCCCTAAACGATGTTTTTTGAGAAAAAGGGGAGCAACATGGATCATAGATCAATGTTTCTCACCCAAACGTTGTATTTCTCGGATAGATCTTTCCAACAAGCTATCGAGTGCCCCAAACGGAGATCGTATGCAAAAGTTACGCCCCTGGGAAGTTGACGTATCAACTACCCCCATCAAGGCCCACAATCCTTTTGGCTTTTCATCTTCCGGGGTTAGGGTTTTGGATTTTAGTTATGTTATAAAGACCCTTAGAGCCTCATTTTAATAATCATGTTCTTGTGAATGCAAGTAGTCGTCACATCTCTTCTCAGAGATAAGATGCCACCATTCTAGCGAGTCTTTCACTCTGTATTTTTACGGTCTCTGTACAATTATTTCATTAATAGAAATCATGTATTATTGTATCTATGTGTTTATGGTTTCATCTCTGATACATTTATGTTATATTATTGGATATCTGTGATCTCTATTCATTTATTTATTATATCTCTGCTCTCATTTCGTGCCGAAAATAATTCGGATCAAAACCTGCAAAAACAAAGGAAGATAATCAGATGCCAAGGAGGAGTAAAGGAAAAGATGCCAGAACTGAATCTGTAGATCAAAGAAACAATACACCCTCTTCTCAAGGAAATCATTGGCATGGAAGAAATCGACCTGCTCAAAGAAGACAACCATTTTCCAAGTACAAAGAATTTTTCTATAGATATTGTTTCTACTATTCTAACTTTGGCCACAAAGTTGTAAATTGTTCCTTAAGATTTGGACATGAGAAATCGAGACACCCAAGGAATAAAATTCTGCCACAACAAATAATGAGACATCCAAGTAACAAACAACCATAGATTACAAATTGTCCAATTAAGTTTGGAGATATGCAATTAAGGAGGTCAAGAAATAATAAACAGTCAATGAGTAGACAACGTTGCAACAATCTCTTTGACCTATTGAACAATGAGATTGAATGCTACAACTGTCATAACTTTGGTCACAAAGATGCAAATTGTCAACTGAAGAATTACAAAGAAGATCCAAGGATAAAGCTCTTTGCTAGAAATACCAACACATGGAAAAAGAAAGATAGTGAAAATGTGGGCTAGTACTTTCAACTAAAAAACAAAAGGACTTCTGGAATGTAGAAAATGGATGTTCCAAGCACATGACTGGAGACAAGGACAAGTATCTATGTATAAGTAAAAGTATAAGGAAAGATAAAAATGTTGATATTGAATCCTCCCCTGCAAGAAAATAATAATACTCAGATACAATAAAAGAATGATCTGTTATCATTTATCCCATGGAAGAAGTAGAAGAAGAATAATGTCATAAGATGGAAGCAGAAGTTGTGAATCTTAGAAAAAAGGATGAGAAGTCAAACACCCAAATCAAGTTCTTGAACAATTCCATGATCCTGGATGAGATCTTGGATAGTCATAGATCACCAAATGACAAATCCCGTCTTGGATACAACAAGGAATAAATCCGTATTCCTAAGAAACCTTATGCAAGTCCTTCATTTGTAAAAGGGGAAAGCAGGTATGACTCGGGTTCTTCATGTTCAAAGAATGAAAGAAATACTCCAATATTTAGAAAATCAAATCAAGGAAGACATCCAGAAGCTACTTATACACCTCAAAGTAAGTTTAGACGAGAGATGCCTTCATGGATGAATCAAAGGAGGTATGAGAGTGTTTGTAACGGTTCTTGTTCTCTCTTATGATGAATATGGTAATAAAAACCTTGGATTGTAAGCATCATATAAGAAAAATGAAGTTGTTGTAATAGAAGATCAGAAAACAAAGTTCAAGAAACCAGGACACTCACAAATGTGGATAGCAAAGACTGAACAAGTAAACATGAGTGAAGTTAATTGTTGCAAAATAAATTGTAGTCATGTGACAAGCACAGTATAAACTGTCTCAGATGACTTTAGAGCAATGTACAGTAAAGAATAATCTTGGATAAATATAGATACATTTGGTTAAAGATCGATGAAGATCAATGGGCAGATCCAAGGGTTGTTTGAAAAATATGAGCCACAATTACATAGTTTTCCAATAGGATAGTGACATCTGCAACAACAACGTTCTGATGTACAAAATGATATACATGAAATCTTGTAGAGATAATAAGAGGAGAGACCTTTTCAAGAAAAGCTAACCTTTTAGAAACAAAGGGGGAGAATAGTCAAAAGCAAAGAGAGAAGAGTGACAGGGGGAGTCATTCAGTTATGACAAGAAAAGGTTGATGAAGGAGTCCCGATAAGAGAGGTGAGAAATATTGAGTATACTACAAGGGACACAATTGAAGCTGAAGATGAATAGGTCCAAGAATCAGATGGAGAAGACACTGGTTTATATACAAATACTCTACAGGACTCAAATAAGATAATCCATCTTGTCAGGGGGAGTATGTATTGGTTGAATATCTGATACCTCCGCAAAGTACTGCAAAAACTCATGGGGAGTATGTTTTCTTTGACATTGATGTCAAAGGGGGAGAAAAGGTGTGGTCTGGATGCTACATTTGGAGGTCTAAGAAGAATAATATAGCTGTTCAAGGTTGCCATCAATGCCAAAGGGGGAGATTGTTCGCATGTTTGCAAGCAAAGTGTGCTTGTCATTGATGGCAAGAACAAAAACAATGTTGGCAGGTTTACAGGAAGAGTGTGCATGGAAAGAAAAAAAATGAAGACAAAGAAGAGCAAGCTTGAGAATCTCAGAAAAGATCGATTAGAGTTACACACAGAGTGCAAGTGTGCACCAGGGCCGAGGGAAATTTTTGACAAATATCAGGAGAGATAGCATTCTGAGACGCATAGAAGAGATCCAATACATCAAGGATCGTAGAAGAATCAAAGGTCACAGAACCTTTGACACTTAGAAATTATTCCAAGTCACTAGGATGCGTAAGCTCGGGAGGAGGAGCGACAGTAGCCATTGGATCACCAATCTAGAATACCCGATGGCCGTCAGATCAGAGTCCATAAAGGAGGAGTGCGCAGAGGAGGATATTAGACCTCATCCATCGGATCGGAGCATGAAGGAATAACAACCATTGGATCCAGTATAACTGGGAAGAGGATAATGGCCAAGATCCATCCTCGAACTCACGATATGCGAAGTAGAGAAATGATCTGGGTCATTGGATCCAAAGGACATGTGGTGAGATATCAACATTTCACTGACTTACGAGCTGGAGAAGTCAAAGGTGAGAGTTGTAGGAACTCGCGATATGTGAAATCATGATGAGATATGAACCGTTGGATCTAGAGGAAACATGGAGAGAGATCAACATTTCACCAACTCGTGAGCTGGAGAAGTCAAAGGTGAGAGTTGTAGGAACTCGCGATATGTGAAATCGCGATGAGATTTGAATCATTGGATCGAAAGGACACGTGGTGAGAGATCATCATTTTCTGACTCACGAGCTGGAGAAGTTAAAGGTGAGAGTTACAGGAACTCGAGATATCCGAAGTCATGAAATAATCTAGGCTGTCAGATCACTGAGGATCTAGACCATTGATCTGATATGAAGTTTGAGTCCATGATATTGATCGCAGCCATCAATTAGAGGGAGAGATCCCGACCGTTGATCTGATATGAAGCATTTCAGAGTTTTGTGAGTTGGGAATTTTGAGGCAAATCATAGCAGGAACTCACGATATGCGAAGTCCTGATAAGATCCATACCGTTGGATAACAGAAGGTCATGGGCCGTTGATCTGGAGCAAGTTTTAAAAAATCAGGAGTCGGGAGAAGGGAGGTGAGTAGTCTTCCAACTTTGCGAAACATGAAGTCCCGATAAGATCTGGACCGTTGGATCATAGAGGGTTGTGGGCCATTGATCTAGAGTATTTCGAATATTGGGAGTTGGAAGAGTCAGGGTTGGATCATGTTCAAACACCCAACACGTGAAGTCGTGATTTGATCGCAACTATCGATCAAAGGGAAAGATCTAGACCGTTAAACTGATATGGAGTATTTCAGATTTTGTGAGTTGGGAGATTCAAGGCAAATCACAACAAAAGATCACAAAATGAGAAATCGCGAAGCACCCTAGTGCATGGCCCCAGGTCACAGCCAGAGATCACATGAAGGAAGGGGATTAGAAGCCAAATAAGCCATAGTTGACTAGTTGTAACTGCCAGAACGTAGTGATGAAATCGGCCAGAGAACTCAAGGAGTTGTAAGGTGATTGCCAGAGGAGCTGAAGAGTCTTGAGGTAACTTCTAGTGGAATGAAGACTGATCATAGAGAAAATTGATAGATGGAAAAGTGTCGAAGACTATAACTACAACAAAGAGGATAAGATTGATTGTGACAGAGAAGAAGAAGAGTCGCACTGCCAGAGAAGGTAGAGAATCTCAAGATAAGCCCAGTGATGATGAACGCATGGAGTGAACTGCCAAAGAAGATGAAGAGTTCATATGATGATCAAGTAGATGACTTGACGTGAGAAAGACAAGCACAATAGAGAAGTGAAGAAACTCTGCTAGTTAGCCATACATTCGTAAGGAAGAGAGGTAGTGAACAACCTATAGGGCAGAACAATGATGTAGTGAAGAACATGCAGATACATTGCGTAGAGGATGTAGTTGATGCACATAGAATATAAAAATGCAGAACAAAGAAGAGATGGATGTTGTTGTTGAGTGTGGTTCATGCGAGTAGAAGCATGCGGTGTGTAGGAGTTGAAGTGAAGAAGAAGCAAGGAACATAAATGCATATATGAGAGAATAACAGAAAGTGCAACAGACACAAGGAGAGAGACACTGATGCAGGCAGAGCAAAGCAATGTAGCAGAATAGTGATGAGACTGGTAAGCCATAGATAAATTTTGTATCATTGTGATAAAGTTGTCAAAATAAAATATTAATATATTCATGGTGATAGGGAGGTGCTAGGGAGGATTGGTGTCCTCAGAGTTTCAAGTGGGTGATTGAACACATGGAGTTGTAGCTTCCATCTGGTTGCAACCAGAAAAACTAGGGTGGAAAGGTGGTGCAAGGGAGAACTATTGTTCTCTGTTATATAGGTTGGTGCTTGTGTAACTGGAATTTGGTGCTTCCATCCAGTTGGTGCTGGAACACTCAGGGAGTTGGTGCTTCCTTCTAGTGGGTGCTAGAGAAACCTGTGAGTTGGTGCTTCCTTCTAGTGGGTGCTAGAGAAACCAGAGAGTTGGTGCTCTCATCAAGTTGCAACTTGTAAAATAGAGGTTGTAGCCTTAAGAGGCATTGGAGCTCCCAAGAATGATAATGTACATAAAATAAAGATTACTTATCATATCAAGAAGAAGAGGTTTTTCCCTTTATGGGATTCCTCAGAAAATATATGTCTCTATATATTTCATGTGTGTGATTGATGTTGAGTACTCTATTGTTTACCTCACTGCATTATTGTGATCGTCATTGAGTGTTCTGTAAAGAGTTTGAAATGGGTGTAATTGTTTAAGCATAGTAAGAACTGATTCACCCCCCACTCTTAGTTTTCCAACATATGGTGGAAGACGCTCCTACCACTTTTGAACATGGTCATCGACAACTTGTCATGGGAACAATTCGAGGAATGATTCCGAGAGAGGTATCTATCAGAGGAATTGGTTGAGCATCAACTCAAAGAGTTCAACGCCTTGTGACAGGGCGACTATACGGTGCCTTAGTACGAGGACCATTTTATGGAGCTACTTCGGTATGCTCCACAATTGAATATCAAGAAACTTAAGGTCAACAGGTTCGTGTTTGGCCTTAATGTCAACATTCATGAAAAGGTTAGGATTCTAATGCCTCAAACCTTGCATGACGCTATTCTTAAGGCCCTCATAGTAGAGGAGGATCTTATCAGTGGGGTTCAGAGAAGGACTTCAGCGAGACCCACAGGGTAGGTGCCAGCTGGTGCTTAGCAGCATCAGACACCAGCTAGACATTCACCAGGATATCGTGGCTTCTAGAGAGGATCCACTTTCACTACACCTCGGTGAATAATGCCTCAACAGCAGAATCCTTACCATCGCTAACCAGAACCTTAGTATTTTGATATATCTCGGTGCTACCAAGAGTTTCATTTCTGGTGTAGCACTAAAATGAATTAAGGTAAAGGCAGTCGAACAAGGTGAGTTTAGATTTGTAGAAATGGCTTCAGGAGACAAACAAAATTTTGGAGGGAAGGTTATGGGTTGTAGACTGAACCTGGGAGAGTTTGTCACTAGGGCCAACCTGTATGTCACTATCTTAGGATCTTATGACATTGTGATCGATATGGAATGGTTTGAATCACATGAGGTGATACTCAACTGTACGACGAAATGGTTTACCTTGGTCAATGATGAGGGATAGAGAAACATGATTGTAGGTCGGAACCAAGGAGTTTCCCTGAGTTTCATCTCTTCCTTACAGCTACAGAATATCTTGTGCAAGGGATATAAGATTTATGTGATCCTTGCGTTAAATGTGAAGGGAGTAGCAGAAGGTCTAGAACACCTTCCAGTGGGGAGAGAGTTTGTGGACGTCTTCCCTAAAGAGTTACCTAGGATGTCACCAGAGAGAGAATTGGAATTTACCATCAACCCAAAACTGGGGACTGAACCGATAGCAAGAACGCCTTATCGGATGTTGACCCTGGAGTTACAGGAGTTGAGAATGTAGCTGAAGGAGTTGTTGGACCTGGGACTTATACATCCAAGTGTGTCACCATGTAGTGCACTGATTATCTTCCTACAGAAGAAGGATGGGTCGTGGAGACTCTGAATTGAATATCGTCAATTGAACAAAGAAATGATCAAGAATCAGTACCCATTTCCAAGGATTGATGATCTATTCGATCATATGAAAGGTATGACGATGTTTTCAAAGATTGACTTTTTATCAGGGTATCACCAGTTGTGGATCAAGGAGGAGGACATCCATAAGACCGCCTTTAAGACGAGGTTTGGACATTATGAGTTTACTATTTTACCACTTGGACTGACAAACACCCTAGGGGTATTTATGAGTTTGATGAACGGGGTGTTCCACGACTACTTGGACAAGTTCATCCAAGTATTCATTGACGACATTTTGATTTACTCTCAGACAATGGAGGAGCATGAGGAACACTTTCTCTTGGTACTACAACGTTTGCAAGAGAACAAATTGTATGGAAAATTGTCTAAATTCTCTTTTTATCAATAAAAGATTCACTACTTAGGGAATGTCATCTCCGACGAAGGTATCTTCATGGATATAAAAAAGGTCAAGGCTATTATGGAATGGTCTGCGTCGATGAATGTCCTGGAAGTGTGTAGCTTCATGGGTTTAGTGGAATACTATCGACGGTTAGTCAAAGGATTCTCAAAGATAGCAAATACGATTACGGAATTGCATAAGAAGAACAAGAAGTTTGTTTGGAACAAGAAATGTGCGGAGGCATTTCGGAGGCTCAAGGAGATGTTGACAAAAATACTGATATTGAAGGTCCCTGACATGGACACGAACTTCTTGGTATGAACTAATGCATCCAAGGAAGGCTTAGGTGGAGTCTTGATGCAAGATGGTTGAGTGATCACATACATCTTGAGGAAGTTGAGAAGGCATGAGGAGAACTATGCGACGCATGATTTGGAGTTGTTGGCCATTGTTTATGCCTTGAGAGTTTGGAGAAACTACCTTATTGGACAGAAATTCAAACTAAAAACGAACCACTTTGGACTACAACACATCTTTACGCAAAGTGACTTGAATGCGTGACAACGATGTTGGTCGAAATTTCTTAGCGAGTACGATTTCGAGATCACTTACATAAAAGGAACAATGAACCGAGTGGTGGGTACATTGAGTCGGAGACCACTCATCTTTTCAGTGTTTCCCCTTCAGACGAATCTACGTGAAAATATTCTAACTCTACAACGCGACAATGACTGGTACAAAGAGGTCAAGGATTTTTCGGACAAACACAATAATGGTACAATATTTGAAGGATTTACTATGGACAACGACAAATTATTGAGATTTAAAATTCAAATTTATGTACCGCCCAATGACGAGTTGAGGAGTTTTATCCTAAACGAGGGTCACATAGCAGTGTTCATGGCTCACCCGGGAGTCACGAAGATGAGGGAAACCTTAAACCCTTCTAGAAAAGAATGAAGGAAGACATAGTCAATTACGTGGCAAGATGTCTATAATGTCAGCAGGTGAAGGATGAACATAGACATCCAATAGAATTACTACAACCACACGCTATTTTGGAATCAAAATGGGAGGTCATTTCGATGGATTTCATTGTTGGATTGCCACTCACGACAAGGAAACACAACTTGGTTATTGTGGTAGTCGACACTCTTACGAAGAGTGCTCATTTTATTCCTATGAGTATGACATATCAGGCACCTGACATATCTAGAGTTTTAATCAGTGAGACGGTGAGGTTGCATGGTTTGCCTAAGAGGATTATATCCGATCGAGGATTGGTGTTTGCTCGACGATTTTGGACTAGTTTCCAAGAGGCCTTGGGAACATAACTTAACTTTAGTACCACATATCACCCGGAGATAGATGGGCAGACCGAACGAACAAACCAAATCTTTGAGGACATGTTGCGCATGTATGTGATGGACCAAGAGAAGCATTTGGAGGAATTCTTTCCACTGGTAGAATTTGCGTATAACGACAGTTATCAAAGCACCATTAACATGGCGCCTTTCGAGTTCTTTATGGGCGACCATGTCGGATGCCGTTGAGTTGGGATTGAATTAAAGATAGGTTCTTGGTGGGGCCAGAAGTTATACAAGATATGGAAGATCAAATGCAAAAAATAAGACAAAGGATTGAAGAAGCACATGATCGACAAAGAGTTATGTTGATGTGCATCGTGTCGATCGTAGTTATGAAGTTGGTGATTGAGTCTTCTTGCAGGTGAAACCGCATAAGAGTTTGATCAAGTTTGGAAATGTTTCCAAAATCTCTCCTAGGTTTGTGGGATCCTGTGAGATTGTGGAAAAGAGAGGACCGTGTCCTATTGACTAGCCTTGCCTGATCCTTGAGGTATATGCACAATGTATTTCATGTCTATGTTTGAGACATTATGTTAGTGATCCTACACATGTTTTGACTTGAGTACCTTGCAGGTATCAGATGAGGGTGCACTCATGGCTGAGCCAATCCATATCCTGGACCATCGCATTTGATAACTATGACATCGAATAATAGATCAGGTCAAGGTTTAGTGGGACAACTATAGTCTGTACTCGGTGACCTAGGAGGACGCATATGATATGCGCTAGTAGTTTCCATTTTTTTATTATAGATAGGCTTATGATATTATGTTACACTTTATTTCGACACTTATATAATGTGAAACTTCATGACGAAGTTTAAAACAAGAGGGGGTGTATGTAACATCCCGCTCTTGCACGCACTGAGCGAACTTATTCTTTGAGGACACTTGCTTGCAAGTGATCCAGATTATTATACTATTGGTCATTCGATTATGATTATGATACATTATTGATTGATGATATGTTAATTTGTTGTATTCACATAGACAAGTTCTATTGACTGGGTTCTCCTGAGTGTGCAGGACTTTGCACATTGAGGATGCAAAGGCAACAATGAAACCCCTTGGACTCCAGATCGAGTCAGGGAGTGGATTGTTGGTGACAATAATTTCTATGTACTTTCCGTTTTTCTGCAAACACTAATAGTGGGTAGAAATAAAAATCTTACAATCTCATGACCCGACTTTGAAATAGTTTGTGACAAAGAATAACTCATAAAAAAATAATTGTTGCAAAGAAATAAATCATTGCAGTAATATCAATGAAGTTAAAGAATAAGGCTTCATTTATTGTATCATGACTATGAGATTAGAGTGTGAGGGCCCGAGTTTGAAATTGGGAATGCATATTGGAAATGTTTAGCACCCTAAATGCATCAATAACACAACAAATTTTATATCAAATCCATAGGAGAAATACCAGGCATGTCAAAGACGTCATGGTGACTCATTTCAATTAAATGGTAAAAGTTAATTCTTGATCTTTACTGATGTAAGATGATTATATTATAAACAATGCTAGGGTTTTATATTCATGAATAATTATTTATGAAGTGAACTACTTGTTATAGGATAAGTCCGTAGGTGCGGACACTAACTGACCTCCCTAGATCCACCTGGTATCTAGAACAAAACAAGACAGAATAATACACTTTCCCTAGATCTAGCCTATTGAATGAACTAAGAGATAAGGGCTATGGACATACCTTATGAACACTTTCCTTATGTCTCTGTTGTTCCAAGCTCTGCTTCAATGCTCTCGTCCTGTCCAGATCACAACAAAACAAACCAATCGAAGTAAAGACAAGTTAAGATATTCAATGACTACTCTATACATATGATCAAGGAATTATGTAATAAAGTGACACCATCTTTATGGGAAAGGGACATATTACTGTATTTCATTAATTGAAAGAGAAACTTACAACTTGAGCCTTGATGTCATAGGTCTCCTTTCGACGGCTTTCAGGTCTGACGCACACACTTGCTCATGTATGAAGAAAATCTACCACATGTGATGACCTTGCTGTTGTCTCTTGCTGTTGTAGCATCAATCCTCTACACAGTCTTGCACTAATCACTAATTCTCTAATCAATCTCTTGCTAACTTGCTGAACTTCTTCTTGCTTAACCCTTTCCATGAGAAATCTCCTCAATATATAGGAAGAGATAGATTAGTTACTTGGATATGGAATGATCCCAAGATATCTGGAATGACAGTACTTGAGTAACCACTCGAGAGCCAACTCATCCTTCTAGAAGATTCCCTTCTAGAAGATTCGAGATCTTTATATTTTTCCCCTTTAAAATCATGTCCGCACCCTAACCATGAGTACAGTGTGGGAAGTTCACACCCCATATTAAGGTAGCCTGTGGGAAACAATCATTCCCACAGGTGAATGTATAAGCAACCTGCGAACATGTTTCAATGTATGAATTCTGGAAGAAGACAACTATAACTTTTCTCAGGAAAGTGTTCTGGGTAAAGAGCTTGATTTTCCATCATCATGACATCATCACAATGACCAAATTTGTGGATAACAGAATGCCCCCCAAAGTCTGAGAGTGAAACCAGTGACAGTCGATAGACTTTGTAAGCTGCATGTGTGTGTCAAGAACCAAAAGCGCATCTATTTAGAGACCTGCAAACATCCAAGCATCAGTAGAATATCATATATATCAATTCCGAGGTAGGCATTCCCATACTCAGATCATAGACGGATGACATTATTAACCAAGGTCATGGCCACCAATCATACATTGTGGATCCATGCCATCACTATACAGCACAGCCACTTGAATACACTGTGGATCTGTGCGACAAATTTTTGGTCAAGACGACATAGCCACGAATCATACACAGTGGATCTATGTGTCGCAAATAATGTATACTCCATCGCAACCTGGATCACAAAGATAATATCCAAGGTCTTCAATCTCGTCACCCAAAGTATGAATCTGACCATGTGATTACATGAGTTGAAGTCGAACATGGTAGAAACCACTTGATTACCGGTCATTGATGTATACCTTTAACAAGTGCGAGGGAAATCACCATTAATGTCAATGACTCCCAAGGTACTATAGTACAATCCATCGACTGTGAATAAATGAGTTGATGTCGAACACTCGACGGAATCTCTCGATCAGGGGTCAATGATGTAAACCCACTGTCGAAAGCGAGAAACTTGCCATTGAGGCATGCAAGCTCCAAGGTACTGAATAATTTCTAAGTCTTGATTTTGGATAATATGTTGAAGTCGATAGAACAAGACTTGTCACAGGAGGGCCTTGATGT
Organism: Picea glauca; assembly: GCA_000966675.3. Lineage (NCBI taxonomy): Eukaryota > Viridiplantae > Streptophyta > Pinopsida > Pinales > Pinaceae > Picea > Picea glauca. Next base: position 411,505 of record JZKD02S1928390.1, on the reverse strand, counting down.
ATCCAACATCAGTGACACGAAATGAATAACAGGGTTTGAAAATGAAACAGAGCATGTGACAATTGGACTTTGGACACAGGGAAGGCCAACACGGAATGAAAGTATAACTGCATATGGCCGACTCAAAAGAGGTTTGGACTGCTCTTGAACATATGGATGACACGACCAATGATTTGGCAGCATTGACTCAAAGACGACACATGGAAAAGACCTTGTTATTGAATCGAA
>JZKD02S1928390.1:377437-396909 GCA_000966675.3 Picea glauca | reverse complement strand
CAAGGCTAACTAATCCACCCATCTTCGCCCCTTAATCCTTCTTCACATCTAATGACAACTTGACATAGGGACTAGATGATGAGGTGGCAACAAGGATAGTTGAAATTTGGCATTCATCACATACAATTGTGGCATGATACATTGACAAAGTGAAGAGGTGGTAAACTAAGGTAACTAACAAGAAGAATTCTTCACAACCAACAACAACATGATACATGGATGAGGGGATAAGGTGGAAATAATAACTAAATAATAGGGGTAAATATTCACATCTAATAACAGTGTAACACATGGAACAAGTGGCAGCTAGGGATAACTAATATGTGGAAATAGTGGGCAAGCTAACACTTAGCTCATATCTAATGACAACACGACATGTTGGCATATATATTCTATGAAGAGATTATTCAAGTGCATGTGGGATTATCATTTGTCCCTCAAATCTACAAAATTTTATGGTTGTTGAAGCATGTACTCTAGAAGCATATCTTAGGCTATACGTGTGCAAATCAAGAAAATTAATGGTCTTAGGTGATTCTCTATCCTTATTGTTGTAAGATGATTATCTTATAAATATCATTGAGGTTTTATATTCATAAACAATGATTTCATGAAGTGAACCATCGAGTTCACTTCAAGTGGTATTAGAGTGGTTGTTTCATTGACTTGTGGTCAATTACAATCTATTGGTGGCAATAAATATTGAGATAGTGGTCCAATTCATTCGTAAGAGTATTTTTAAAATAATTTTTAAATTCTAGGCTTGTAGCCTAGAATCATGACAGAGAAATTAGTATTCATGGTAGAAGAAGTCAATAAAAGTTATTGGTGAAAATTGTTCATAGTGACAATAATTTCTATGTACTTTCCTTTTTCTGTAGACACTAATAGTGGGTAGAAATAACAAGCTTACAATCTCATGACCCGACTTTGAAATGGTTTGTGACAAAGAATAACTTGTAAAAAAATAATTGTTGCAAGGAAAGAAATCATTACAATAATAACATTAAAGTTAAAGAAAAAGGCTTAATTTATTGTAGCATGAGTATGGGATTAGAGTGTGATGGCCCAAGTTTGAAATTGGGAATGCATATTGGAAACGTTTAGCACCCTAAATGCATCGATAACACAACAAATTTTCTATCAAATCCATAGAAGAAATACCGGGCATGTCAAAGACGTCGTGGTGATGCATTTCAATTAAATGGTCCAAGTTAATTCTTGATCTTTATTGATGTAAGATGATTAAATTATAAACAATGCTAGGGTTTTATATTCATGAATAATTATTTTATGAAGTGAACTACTAGTTTCACTTCAAATGGTATCAAAGTGGTTGTTCTCTTGACTTGTGGTCAATTTCAATTCACTAATGACCATTAAAATATTGGTCCGGTTCACTTCATTAATAATATTATTTTAAAAAGAAATTCTAAATATATCACTTACTTTATGTGCACTCTCAAGTGCCTTTCCCCTTTGATGAGAACACCTTGCGTGGCACCTACTCTAGTGCCCACTATGACTGCAATGGGTGTTGCAAGGCCCAAAGCACATGGACAAGCTATAACCATGAATGATATGCCAAACTGAAGAGCAAGCTCAAACTCATCCATGGAAGAAGGGATCCAAGACTTGGGGTATGAACCAATCTTGCCTGCTACAAACCATGCTAGCCAGGTAGTAAAGGAGATCACAATAACCTACAAAAAAATGAACAAAGGTAACCATGCTTAGTTTCAAAAGCAGAATTCCACATGAGCTAGGTTCAGCCAAACTACCAAAGGCTCATTTTTTACTTAACTGTGGAAGAATAAGAACTTTGAAATCTAAGGACAAATGACTCATTTGTGGAAGAATATGAACTTTGAAATCTAAGGACAAATGACTCATCTGTGGAAGAAAGAACTAAAGAAAATAAGGCAATGTTTTTTTAATTTCTTGTGTGTATGAAAGCACTAAAGAAAATAATGCATGCAAGGTAAAAATGACACTAAAGCAAGTGTGTTGAAGAAAGAAAGTGAATTTGCATATGCACCAAAACTTATAGATAGTTGTAGTTCACATATTTTGATAGAATATACATGTGGCGGTTTGAAGCCCCATTCTTGTTTATTAGGGATTCTTAGGTCTCTTCCACCCCTTTCCTTCAACATGGGTGCATCATTTCATATGTACTTAGTTCAGTCACAGTTGGGATGCACTTCAAATTTTAACACCCATATATATGTATATGAGACTGATTATTTCATATTAATATATTTCGGCCATGGTTTCTTGCACAATGTTGTATTCGAGACTTCTTCACTGTCTCACTATTTATATCATGAGTTATCTCAATGAGTATGGGTATTCCTACCTTGTCCCATTGAGATCATGTAGCTCACCACCTTGTGACCCTTTTGTTGACAAGTAATTTTTCATGGCCTCTTCGATGGTTGCGCCTCTATTTTTTTCCTATGGCATTTTTATCTGTGACATGGATATGGATGTTTATTTTGCGCCTCTATTTTTTTCCTAGCAGTAATGCACCTCTTTCTATTTTTTTACTTAGTATGGATATTTATTTTTGCGCCTCTTGCTCCTTCCCATAGCTAATTTTCATCGAAGTTGAAATTCTTGCATTGCATTTTCCTCTTGCATGGTTTAAAGAGTCGAGTCAAAATGCCATCAGTTTCACGACCACAGCTGCCATCAAAATTCCTTTGAGTAACAACAACCTAAAATCAAGTGCTAATTAAAATTTATCTAGAAACGTTTATAGGGCTCTTCAAACCCATATTAGCTTAGGTGTAGAGCTTTGGAGTAGGATTGTGAGAATAAATTTCCAAATCTAGTAAACAAACATAAAGCCTTGAGTTAGGGAGTGAAATCTAGTTGCTATATCACTGACTTTGGGAAGCCCTTCCAACATAGGGGTCAATCACGAGGTCGCATTTAGGCCTTTAGAGTAATCAAGCCTTATTTGTTGGTATTGGTGTCAACTGTTGAATTTCCCCCCTCTGCTTTGGTATAGTAGGTGGTACCATAGAGGCCATAATATTTTAGACTTCCTACACAAGGTGATAACACAGGGAAGGTGGTGTTGTACCTGGGATCGATGTTGGCTAGACTCACTCAGACTCCTTGGAGGGTTGCCCACTTCTCGGTGAGGTAACTTGCACCAGGGCATTAATTCATTAAGCAGGTTGTCAACGTAACTTTCCCACCCTTCGAAACTCGACCCCTTCGCGCATAGATTTTGCGATATTGGATTCCATCACCAACTAGCGCTTCTTTGTGAGAAGGTTTGTTTGCATGCTTGACTCCTAGATTAATTAGTGTGTGTTGTTTTTTCTCCTTAATTGTCCTTAGGATTGAGTTTGTGTCTAATGGCATCGATTCTGGGTTAATTCTTCATTTGATCAATACAAAATATGGATACCATTAAAATAAAAGGTAATAAAGAGGTAAAAAATAGATCATACCTAACTTGTGTCTTATAATTCTCCAACATTGTTCTTTACACTTAGTGCAACAAACACCAAATGGAATGGTTTACACAAGGTCAATGGAGAATGTTATTGGAAAATTAAAAATATTATCATAAACCCACATCTCACATATTATCATAAACCGACTACTTTTATCCCCCCTCTATCTGGTAAATGCTACTTCTTATACTAGCCTTCCCCTACAATATGGAGTGTTGTGTCCCTTTTCTTGAAAATAAGTGAGGTTCTTCTCGTTTCTCCCAACATTCTCCCAACCTCTTGGACAATAATACATGCAACCTCAAAACTAACGTTTAGAGAAACTAGAATCCAATCATGAATCGGGAGTGAACCGAGAGTGAGGGGTTATCTAGCTAAAATACTATGCTAGGAATCCAACAAAGATTATGGTTCCTCAATCCGAGTCTTGGTTTTCATTTTATGCCCAGTTGCAAGTTGCATTGCAAACCATTTCGGGGACTCTTGGAAATTCCTCCTCGAGGCATAAAAGCCTAACAAAGCATCATTTTTGAGTTCCATGAGATGTTGCATGCTTGTTTAGACATGGAATAGGTGACCACAATGTCCATCTTCTCCCGAGGCATGGTTTCGTAAATTGGACCCCTAAATCCAAATGTCTCATTGCTTCTTACTCAAGAAAGCACTAGTTATCGAAATCGATGAAAAAAACAACTTCTGAGGGGTTGGAACTGAGAGTGAGGGGTGCTCTAGCTAAAATCCTATGCCAGGAATCCAACAAAGAAGATTGTTCCTCAATCTGAGTCTCGGTTTTCATTTTATGCCGAGTTGCAAGTCGCATCCCAAACCATTTTGGGGACTCTTGGTCAATTCCCGCTCAGGGCATAAAAGACTAACGGAGCAACATTTTTGAGTTCCATGAGATGCTGGAAGCTTGTTTAGGCATGGAATAGGTGACCAAATTATCCATCCACTCCCAAGGCATGGTTTCATAAATTGGACCCCTTAATCCAAATGTTGCATTGCTTCAAACTGAGCAAAACACTAGTTCTCGAAATCAATGAGTAAAGAAAATTTTGAGGCATGGAACCTGGGAGTGAGGGGTGGTCTAGATGAAATCCTATCCCAGTAATCCATTGAATTCAATGGTTCCTCAATCCAAGTCTCGATTTTTTTTATGCCTAGTTGCAAGTCACATCCCAAACCATTTCGGGGACTTTTGGCAACTCCTCGAGGCATAAAAGGCTAACAGAGCAAAATTTTTGAGTTCCATGAGATGCTGCAAGCTTGTTTAGGCATGGACTAGGTGACCAAATTATCCATCCACTCCCAAGTCATGGTTTCGTAAATTGGCCACTTAATCCAAATGTTGCATTGCTTCAAACTAAGCAAAACACTAGTTCTCGAAATCAATGAGTAAAGAAACTTCCAAGGCATGGCACCCAAGAGTGAGGGGTGGTCTAGCTGAAATCCTATCCCATTAATCCATCGAAGTCGATGGTTCCTCAATCTGAGTCTCAGTTTTCATTTTATGCCCAATTGCAAGTCGCATCCCAAACCATTTCGGGGACTCTTGGCAATTCCTCCTCGGGGCATAAAAGACTAACGAAGCAACATTTTTGAGTTCCATGAGATGTTGCATGCTTGTTTAGAAATGGACTATGTGACCACAATGTCCATCCTCTCTCGAGGCATGGTTTCTTAAATTGGACCCCTAAATCCAAATGTTGCATCACTTCTTACTAAGAAAAGCACTAGTTATCGAAATTAATGAAAAAAACAACTTTTGAGGGGTTGGAACCGGGAGTGAGGGTTTCTCTAGCTAAAATCCTATGTTAGGAATCCAACAGAGACGACGGTTCCTCAATCCGAATCATGGTTTTTGTTTTATGCCTAGTTGCAAGTCACGTGCCAAACCATTTTGGGGACTCTTGGCCAATTCCCGCTCAGGGCATAAAAGACTAATAGAGCAACATTTTTGAGTTTCGTGAGATGATGCAATATTGTTTAGGCATGGACTAGGTGACCAAATTATCCATCCACTCCCAAGGTATGGTTGCATAAATTGTCCCCTTAATCCAAATGTTGCATTGCTTCAAACTAAGAAAAACACTAGTTCTCAAAATCAATGATTAAAGAAACTTCTGAGGGGTTGGAACTAGGAGTAAGGGGTGATCTAGCTAAAATCCTATGTTGGGAATCCAACAGAGATGATGGTTCCTCAATCTAAGTCTCGGTTTTCATTTTAAGCCCAGTTGCAAGTCCCATGCCAAACCATTTTGGGGACTCTTGGCCAATTCCTGCTCAGGGCATAAAAGACTAACTGAGCAACATTTTTGAGTTCCGTGAGATGCTGGAAGCTTGTTTAAGGAATGGAATAGGTGAAAAAATTATCCATCTGCTCTCGAGGCATGGTTTCGTAAATTGGCCCCTTAATCCAAATGTTGCATTGCTTCAAACTGAGAAAAACACTAGTTCTTGAAATCAATGAGTAAATAAACTTCTGAGGCATGGAACCCAGGAGTGAGGTGTGGTCTAGCTGAAATACTATCCCATTAATCCATTGAAGTCGACGGTTCCTCAATCTGAGTCTCATTTTTTATTTTATTCCCAGTTTCAAGTTGCATCCCAAACCATTTCGGGGACTCTTGGCAATTCGTCCTCGGGGCATAAAAGGCTAATGGAGAAACATTTTTGAGTTCCATGAGATGATGCATGCTTTTTTAGCGATGGAATAGGTGACCATAGTTTCCATCCTCTCTCAAGGCATGGTTTTGTAAATTGGACCCCTAAATCCAGATGTTGCATTTCTTCTTACTGAGCAAAGCACTAGTTATCAAAATCGATGAAAAAAAAATTTCTGAGGGGTTGGAACCAAGAGTGAGAGGTGATATAGATAAAATCCTATGCCAGGAATCTAATAGAGATGATGGGTCCTCAATCCGAGTCTCATTTTTCATTTTATGCCCAGTGGCAAGTTGCATCCCAAACCATTTTAGGGACTCTTGACCAATTCCCGCTCATGGCATAAAAGACTAACGGAGCAACATTTTTGAGTTCTGTGAGATGTTGTAAGATTGTTTAGGCATGGAATAGGTGACCAAATTATAGATCCTCTCCCGAGGCATGGTTTCATAAATTGGACCCCTAAATTCAAATGGTGCATTGCTTCTTACTGAGAAAAGCACTAGTTATTGAAATCGATGAAAAAAAACAACTTCCGAGGGGTTGGAAACGAGAGTGAGGGGTGCTCTAGCTAAAATCATATGCCAAGAATCCAACAGAGACAATGGTTCCTCAATTTGAGTCTTGGTTTTCATTTTATGCCCAATTGCAAGTCGCATGCCAAACCATTTAGGGGACTCTTGGCCAATTCCCGCTCAGGGCATAAAAGACTAATAGAGAAACATTTTTGAGTTCCATGAGATGCTGCAAGCTTGTTTAGGCATGGACTAGGTGACCAAATTATCCATCCGCTCCCAAGGCATGGTTTCATAAATTGGCCCCTTAATCCAAATGTTGCATTGCTTCAAACTAAGAAAAACACTAATTCTCGAAATCAATGATTAAAGCAACTTTTTAGGCATGGCACCCGTGAGTGAGGAGTGATCTAGCTAAAATCCTATGCCAAGAATCCAACAAAGATGAAGGTTCCTCAATCTGACTCTCAGTTTTTTGTTTTATGCCCGGTTTCAAGTCACATCCCAAACCATTTCGGGGACTCTTGGCAATTCCTCCTCGAGGCATAAAAGCCTAACGAAGCAACATTTTTTAGTTCCATGAGATGTTGCATGCTTGTTTAGCCATGGAATAGGTGACCAGATTGTCCATCCTCTCCCGAGGCATGATTTCATAAATTGGACCCCTAAATCCAAATGTTGCATTGCTTCTTACTTAGCAAAGCACTAGTTATTGAAATCGATGAAAAAAACAACTTTCGAGGGGTTGGAACCGGGAGTGAGGGGTGCTCTAGCTAAAATCCTATGCCAGGAATCTAATAGAGACGATGGTTCCTCAATCCAAGTATTCGCTTTCATTTTATGCCCAGTTGCAAGTCAACTGCACCAATTTCAAAGACTGCACCAATTTCAACTACACATTGAGTTTAACAACCACTACTTCCTACATAAAAATGTGAGTTGCACTATTGTTAACCATCACCATAACTAAATTATTCTTCAACTTGGATTGAAAAAAACTAATATTTGTATAGTTCTACTCTTGTCTTGAACAAAACTAATATTTGTATAGTTCTACTCTTGGCTTGCCTTAGACATATTGCCAACTAAAGCACCCAAGATTTGCAACACACCAACTGATGGTTGAATTTCTTACTCCATAGCATTGACCCTCATCTTCAATGGAAATTTCTTATAATAATTCGAATTTGCACAAATCCAACAAACAACAACCTTACTACTATTTGTTTCTTAGATCCATATGATAAACTTATCATTTCCTTAGTGTTATCACATTAATATGTCCTCAATATGTCCAAAATCAAGAGGGATATCACATTAAATTAGGTGGTTGATCACTAATATTGGTAATTGCACCTTAGTCTAATTGTGCATCCAAAACTAAAGCTATAAATTTTTTATTTAGAACTTTGAAAATAGAAAAAAAAGTTTATAAATTGGAACTATGATGATGATGGACTACTCACTAACAACACGTGCACATGCAACTGAAGGTACAACCAAACAGGTACTTGTCAGATATTTCTTTGTCGAGTGATGAAAGTTAAGGACAAATAGAGGGAAATGCGACCTCATCTAGTAGATATGATAAGCAAACAAGGACCAGAGGTGAAAAAGTCAGAAAAAAATTTTGTAGATGCATGAAATTTTTTCTTGCCGAAGGAGGATCATGCTCTTATGATGATGAGAGAATAAGAGACATAGAGGTGCCACTCAGGTATAAGAATATAGTGAAACAATGGGTACCTAAGGAACTACCCCTATAGATGCTGACTTCGTTGTCAACAATAGGACATATCGCATTGCACCATCCTCCCTGCATGGCTTGGGGCTATTTTCCATGGATAGAATAATTGTAAAATAAAATACAGTAACTGAATTGATGGACTATGTCGGACCGTGTTACAATTATAACAATTGGATGCAAATGGTCTGGTACATGAGAAGTATGTAGAGATATGAACTCACTGCAAATTATATATGATGCAGGAGCATTGCTCCACATCAGCAATGCGCCAACCAACCAGTACATCAAGCACACATTCAATGGAGGAAGAGGCACCAACCCTTGTTTTAAAATTTCAAATTGTATTTAATACAATTAAATGTGTAAGGCTGGAAGAGCCAAGGCCATTTCCTTTGTGTAGGTTGGAGGTGAGGTCGCCTTAATGGTTGACAGGATAAGGAGATCTAGATCTGATCCAGAATAGACAACCATTGATTGTAATTCATTGTAATTAATGAGAGTAGGTAGATGGAGGGAAAGGCTCGAGGAGCCCCTCTTTTTTAAAAAGAGATCTTTGTATCTTATTCTAAAGAAGGAAGAGAGGTTAGACGAGATAGAGAAGAGAAGAGAGAGAGTTGAGACTCTGTAGAAGTCTGAGATTTTGTAAACACTTGTAGACAGGCATTATGAGATTAATACAAAGAGCGATTTTTCCTGCATAAGAATCTTTATGTTTTTATGTGTATTTGAATGAATGTATTTATGTGTTTATATGCGTATGTTGTAGATGTATGTTAGATTCCATCTACAGGGATAGAGAGAATTCCTATCTGTGGGTTTTTTTATTTCAGTCTAGGTTCTATGTGGCTTCATGCAAGGGGTTGCATGACAGAGTGTTGAGGAATCTGTGAGCCAATGAAAAGAGTGCACATCTGAGTTCTATAGAATTCAGGCAAGAACGTGTCAGGAGGGCACACCAGAGAAATCATAGACTCAAGGGAGAAGCCTCAGGTTGTTGAATACTCTGGAGGAAGACTTGTGCAGGGAGTGTACCAAGCGAACACTCAGACGAAGTGTTGAAAGACAACTAGTTGAAGGCCGGTCGAGCACAAGGTGTGTGCAGAGGAGCAAACTATTTTGAGTTCATAAGCTCAAGAGGAATAGTACCTTTGTGCACAAAGTCCCAAAAGAAAGGAGCAACAACTAGTGACACTTTGAGGTTTCAGAGCGAGAAATATTAGGAGAGAATTCACGAAGCTGTGTGCAGAGCACGAAGAAAATTTTATGGTCAAGGTCCAATTTCGTCACCAAATCTCAGGAGGGAAAGAGGAAGTTGAGACCCCACAGTCGGGGTCGCAGGAGGACAATCGAAAGTCGAGACCTTTGATACGTTGAAAATATCCAAAGTCGGGGAAGAAAATCCAAATCTCAAGAGGAGGAGCATTGATAGCCATTAGATCAGTTGCAAAGGAGGGAATTTGGACCGTTGAACCTCACGTCTAGGCACACAGGAAAGCATGCAAGAGAAATAGATATGAGCGGTTGGATCTGGAAGCGCATGGACCAACAATCGTTGGATCCAGAGGAAGTGCACAAGGTTTATTCCTTTAGAGTGCACTGGAGGAGAGCCGACTTGCAAAGTCGCAAAGTCCCAAAATCATTGGGACCATCCATCATCAGAAGACAGGTGGCAGCTGATCAACATTTCACTGACCCACAAGAGGGAAAAGTCAAAGGGAAGATGTGTAAAAACTCCTGAAACACAAAATCGCGATATGATCTGAGCCATTAGATCACAAGAGAGCCATAACTATTCATCTGGGCGAGGGGACTTTGGAAGTTCATGGATTAGGATTTTGAAGGACATGCATTGGATTGTGTTCCAACTTCACGAAATGCGAGGTCCTGACGTGCTAGGAGGATTAGCCCCAGATCACAGGAAAGGGTCACATGAAAAGGAGATTAAGGGAGGAGCTAGAGAAGGGTAAGAGCTTAACCTAGAGATCAGGATTTCGGGTAACAAAGAGTTGGATTCGACTCACATTCATTTCCCCAACACGTGACTTCGCGATACGATCGTAGTCGTCACTCGAGGAGAAAGCAGGTCCGTCAGATTTGGTCTCTAGGAGGATTCGAAAATTAGAAGATCGGGACTCAAGAGAGTTGGGTGGCTTGTATGCAGAACACCTGAGGTCCCAAAATGAAAAATGCCTTTTGTGTAGGAATGTGATCAAAGCTCATGGTCATGTGAAAGGTCAAGTTTTAGAAGGACCTGTGGATATTTGTTAGATATTCCAGCAGGGAATTGAAGAGTTGTTCTAGCTTGAGGATATTTAATGATCCATAGATTGGGAGGTCAACAGACTCTGTCGATGTAGGGGGTCTGCGTCATGTGGGATCAAAGTTGATTTTCCATCTGTATATTTCAGGTGGAAGAGAAGAGGAAGATAGGGCATTGATGCTCTGTGGAAATCTATTTGCATGTAGGTAGCAGACATTTGACATCTAGGTGGACTGAAGTCAGAGAGGAAGAACATGGCTACTGAAGGCCATGAGAATGGTCAAGGTAAGGACCACCAACATAAAATTAAGGCTGAGATAGACAAAGAGCTCAACGAGATAAGAGCACAAATGGAGAAGCTTGCATTTAAAATGCAATAGGATGTAAAGGTGCATTGGGTGTATGAGTGGCCCATGAAGAAGAAGGTAAAATGGTCGATTAAGAAATTGTTGGATAGAGGACAAAAAAATATATTGAGAATGTGGTTGAGGTATGTTGAAAGCCTCAAAGGTGAAGAGGAGGTGGTTCATATCTATGAGCTAGAAACTGGGAAGAGTTTCAGAAACTGCCAGGTGAGCAATGAGGAACTTTCAGGTTGCCTAGAAGGCAATGAGAAGAGGTCAATGGTTGATCTCAAAGACTACTAGGAGGGTAGTGAAGAAATTTTAGATTGTCAGGAGGGAAATGAGATGGGATCATTGGAGGATCTCATAGACTACTAGGAGGGTAGGGCATAAATCCTAGATTTCCAAGTGGACAAAGGAGAGGAGATGAGAATATATGATAGTATTAGGAACTCAGAGGTGAGTTCATATAAACAAGGAGTGCTGACAAAGAAGGAAGATCAGAGGAGTTTTCTAATCATTGGGGGAATTCATATATTCCTACCAGATAGCTTAGTTGAGGCTAGAGGATGTGTTGCAGGTGCAACAACAGAAGAAGGAAAACCATCAGTGAATGTCATAGAGAAAAAAGAAATGGGGCAGATGATGATATTTTCCCCGACAGAATAAGAGCATGCATATGAGATGCTCACTCCATGGGAGAATGAGTTAGAGATGCTGAAGGATTGGTTGAACCATCCATTTCCATTATATGACTACCATGAGAAGAAAATCATGCATATTTCGGGAGAAGATCATTCAATAGAATTGCTCAGAAATTTCATCCAGGAAGCTGGAAAGATGATGACTATAGCACTCAGGCATACAACAGAAGATGAATCAGAATTCCAGTCTAGGGAGAAATTCGGGGAAGCTGGATCTGAACCAACAAGAGAAATGATAGAAGCTAGTCTATCAGAGGAAGTGACTGAGTAGCAAGCCAGTCAATAAGAGACTGCAGAATTGGAGTTTGCAAAAGAGTGGTGATTTAGTGCCACAAGGGGAGATGAAAACAACAAGGGGGATCGAGTTGATCCACCCATTACAAATAAGGAAGTGCAGGAGAGAAGACTTCTAAAGAGCCAACCATTGGAACAACTGGACAGGGAGATAGAAGAAATCAGAAGGCTAATGTTGAGGTCAACACTTGAGACTGCTAGCAAGAAGAATAAGAGCAAAAGGAAGCCTACCATAGCAGTAGGGAAGAAGAAACAACACCAAAAACAAACAAATGGAGAAGATGGACAACTCCAAAATATAGTTTTGGATTCAGGTGGATTTCAACAACAGAGCTGGGAAGCTGATGAGCAGGAGCTCATGAATTTTTAGCAGTAGTGGAGTATGATGCAGGAGCTTCGCTTCATGTCAACAATGCACCATCCATCCATCACATCAAGCACACATTCAATGGAGGAAGAGGCACCAACCCTCGTTTTAAAATTTCAAATTGTATTTAATACAATTAAATGTGTAAGGCTGGAAGAGCCAAGGTCGTTACCTTTGCGTAGGCTAGAGGTGATGTTGCCTTAATGGTTGATAGGGTGAGGATATCTAGATCTGATCTGGACTAGAAAACCATTGATTGTAATTCATTGTAGTTAATGAGAGTAGGTAGATGGAGGGAAAGGCTCGAGGAGCCCCTCTTTTGTAAAAAGAGATATTTGTATCTTATTCTTAAGAAGAAAGAGAGGTTAGACGAGATAGAGAAGATAAGAGAGAGATTTGAGACTCTGTAGAAGTCCGAGATTTTGTAAACACTTGTAGAAAGGCATTCTGATATTAATACAAAGAGTCATTTTTCATGCATGAGAATCCTTATGTTTTTATGTGTATTTGAATGAATGTGTTTATGTGTTTATATGCGTATGATGTAGATGTATGTTAGATTCCATCTGCAAGGATAGATAAAATTCCTATATGTGGGTTTGTTGATTTCAGTATGGGTTCTTTGTGGCTTCATGCAAGGGGTTGCATGATAGAGTATTGAGGACTCTATGAGTCAGTGCAAAGAGTGAACATCTGAGTTCTGTGGAATTCAGGCAAGAACGTACTAGGAGGGAGCACCAGAGAAATCATAGACTCAAGGGAGAAGCCTCAGGTTGTTGAATACTCTGGAGGAAGACCTGTGCAAGGAGTGTACCATGCCAACACTCAGATGAAGTGTTGAAAGATGGCCAGTTGAAGGCCGGTCGAGCATAAGAAGTGTGCATAGGAGAGAACTATTTTGAGTTCGTAAGCCCAAGAGGAATAGTGCCTTTGCGCACAAAGTCCCAACAGAAAGGAGTAGCAGCCAATGACACTTTGAGGTTTTAGAGAAAGAAAGATCAAGAGAGAAATCACGGAGCTACACGTAGAGTGCAAAGAACATGTTAGGGTTGAGGTCCAATTTTGTCACCAAATATTAGGAGGGAAAACGAAAGTCGAGACCCTAGAGTCAAGCTTGCAGGAGGACAATCGAAGTCCGAGACATTCGATACATTGAAAATATCCCAAGTCTAGAAAGAAAAGCCAAATATCGGGAGGAGGAGCATCGACAACCATTAGATCAACTGCAAAGGAGGGAATATGGACCATTGAACCTCACGTCCAAGCACATAGGAGAGCACGCAAGAGAAACAAATCTGAGTCGTCGGATTTGGAAGCGTGTGGACCAATAGCCGTTGGATCCAGAGGAAGTGAATGAGGTTTAGTACTTTAGAGTGCATGGGAGGAGAGATGACTTGCGAATTCATGAAGTTCCAAAATCATTGGACCATCCATCGTCAGAAGACAGGTGGCAACCGATCAACATTTCATTGACCTGTAGGAGGGACAAGTCAAAGAGTAGATGTGAAAAAACTCGTGAAATGCAAACTCGCGATATTATCTGAGCCGTCAAATCAAAAGAGAGCCATAATCGTTGATCTGTGAGAGGGGACTTCAAAAGTTCAGGGATCGGGATTTTGAAGGACATGCGTTGGGTTGTGTTCCAACTTCACAAAACATGAGGTCTTGACGTGCTCGGAGGATTAGCCCCAGATCATAGGAAAGAGTCACATGAACATGAGGTTAATGGAGGAGCTAGCAGAGGCTAAGCACTTAACCCGAATATTGGGATTTCAGGGAAGGGAGAGTTGGATTTGATTCACGTTCATTTCCCTGATATGTGAAGTCACGATATGATCATAGTCGTTACTCAAGGAGAAAGAAGGACCGTCAGATTTGGTCTCCAGGAGGATTCAAAAATCAGAATATTGGGACTCAAGAGAGTTGGGTGGCTTGTATGTAGAACCCCTGAGGTCCTGAAATGAGAAACACCTTTTGTGTAGGCGTCCGATCACAACCCGTGGTCGCGTGAAAGAAGAATCTTGTGCCTGGCACTTGTTCATGTAGGTCGAGTTTAAAAAGGACCTGTGGATATTTGTTAGAGATTCCAACAGGGAATCGAAGCGTTGTTCCAACTCGAGGAGATTTAATGATCCAGCGACTGGGAGGTCATCAGACTCTGCCGATGTAGGGGGTCTGTGTCAATATACAACTAATAAACAAGGATAAAAACAAGGGAGTGACTATCTATATTGATGGAAGGCCTAAATATTCCGGCAATATCACAGGGTTTATAAACAACACACGACCTGGGACAACAAACAAACAACCGAATTGCATATATGAGGGATGTGAAGAGAATCGGGTAGTCTTGTGCGCAATAAAAAATATAGATCCCAAGGAAGAGTTATTAGTGGATTACCATTTGAATCGAATAGAAACATTGACTAATAGTGTGCAGGTTCTTATGAAACACCTCTTTAAGAAACCTCTACTTATTGCATTATATTTTTTTATTATCTTTAACATTGTTGTAATAATTATCTTTAACATTATTTTTTTGTTATCGTTAACACTTTTTTAAATATTTAGGGTTTCTAATTATATTATAATGTGGCAGGATGATCGTGGAAAAGGGCTAGCCGCAGAACATGTAAATGATTATTAATTTCCACTTTCATATTATGTGAATTTTTTTATTTGCTTATATAATTTTATTGAAATAACATTGTTTTTGTTGAAATTATATGTAGTCCCCAAGCCATGTTGATCATGATTCCACCGATGAGGAGGGGTTTTATTCATCCCCTGATCCGATGGTATTAATAAAAAAAAAGATCATTAAAGAGAAAAATGAACTTGCTAGCTTCTTAGATCGTCCATATCAAACTCCTGACGTCCTAGCAAAGATCAATATCCTTATGTCACAAATTACCACATATAAGGTAATAACCATAATTTAAAGTGTTTTTTTTTAATGTACTCATATGTTCAATTATGAAACTTTGTTCTTTAACATTTACATTATCTCACAAAAAACCATTTTATTTTTTATAAAGAGATTTTTGGAGTCTGTTCAACCCGATGTTGGTAGTAGTGGTGGTACATAGACGCTACAGAGTCCTGATGTGGGTGGTCATACAACTGCTAGAGTATTGTTTACTTCTCCATCTTCCAAACCTAATTTAGATAGGAGCCATGACACGCACCGCTAGAAATCCACACCTCGATTAGAGTCTAGAGATGGTGGCAGAGATGAGGTTCATGGTGATGTGGTTGACAGGGTTGCATTTCCTGGAGCTAGACATGTGGCAAGCATGGGGACCCTTCTGCGCACATTTTTGGTCGACGATAATGGACTTCCATTAAAACAATCAAGGCTCCCAAGTAGTTTTAATTCATATTTTAATTGTTTAATGTTGTTCTTCTCATACACAAATCATCTAGATTATTAATTTTAAATTAATGATCATATCTTTTTGTGTGTAGGAAACGACCATTTTTATAGACACCTAGAGAGAAAGGCCTTGTTGATTTTTGGGGAAAGCTTACACATGAGTTGGAATTGCTAGAATTCCAACCTCAAAAAGGAACTTATGGATTATCTTGAAGGCCTCTTTGGAGTAGACACGTTCAATTAAAAAGTGGTCACCTCTGCAGTGGGCGGATATTTAAAATATACACAGGATGTTTATAGACGAAGCTTGGTAGGAAATCCTAGGTATGAGAATCCTCCCTCTATTTCGGAGAGGGAGTGGAAGGAAATCATTGATGATGCGAAAGAGAAGATTTTGAAAAAATCAGGAGAACAAATAACTAGTACACCAAGGTAAATTACAATATTTTGATTTCAATACCAACTTTATTTTTCTTTAGATATAAATAACAGTGTGGTTATATATAACATACTTGAAAATTTTGATGATAGGTTGCCTGACACTTCGAAGGCAACCAAAGCAAGGATTGCCAAACATGGCCAACACAAACTAGGTCAGGGTGGCTACTCAAGGTTACAGTCACAAATCATAAGTACCCAAACATCTTAAGAATATTATTTGTATTTCCTTACAACTTTCAGGTAATTGCAGCCAAAAAACTTAAAAAGCCATACCCTTATGCAATGTAGGGCGATGACTTCAGAACTAAAACCACAGAGGAAGACCTTTAACTTGGTTACAAGTATGGTTATAAATCTGTGGTTGATTGTAGGAAAATCATGGGACAAACCCCAAGATCCAATTTACGGGATAAGGTAAATAAAAATCAATCCACATTAACCTTTCATTACTTATAAAATACTTAAATGTTTGATATCATCCATAATTTAATGTCTTACTTTGTTTTAATCGGGGGAGAAACACTATCAATGAAACTATTAATACTGGACAAAAAAGTGTTGATAGTGAAGAACGACTAGAAGACCATGGTTCTCTCCAGCAACCCCATCCCAGTGAGGTGAAACCCCAAGATGTTCCTGTGACCGAGGCCCACGACAGTAAAATGGATATATATTAATCATATACTTAATAATTCTGTACTTATAAATTCTGACATTTCAATGGCAGAGAATGTCATAGTTGATCCTCCTCGACCTGAGGATCAGGTGAACAAGCCGACAACCATTCCAACAATGCTGACTAGAGGACCAGGTAAATAATTACATTACAAAGTTTTTTTTTTAATATTAATGAACTACTTCAATCATATTTAAAAATTGGCCATATAAATTTAATATTTTTGGTTTTCATAGGTGATGGCCCCTCACAGTAGCATCCACGCCATGGGTACGAGACTAGACATACTCAACGTGAAAGGAATGAAACAAAATCAGCTGTTGAAGAGCACCCAGTAAACAAAGACATGGAGATGGATGCATTACTTAAGACCTGGAAAGCACAAAAGAAGACTAAAAGAAATTCATGATGTGTAATAATTTTATAAGACAGTTAGATGTACATTATATAGCTGAANTTGATTTTTGGGGCAACCTTACGCATGAGGTGGAATTGCTAGAATTCCAACCTCAAAAAGGAACTTATGGATTATCTTGAAGGCCTCTTTGGAGTAGACACGTTCAATAAAAAAGTGGTCACCTCTGCAGCGGGCGGATATTTAAAATATACATAGGATGTTTATAGACGAAGCTTGGTAGGAAATCCTAGGTATGAGCATCCTCCCTCTATTCCGGAGAGGGAGTGGAAGGTGATCATTGATGATGCGAAAGAGAAGATTTTGAAAAAATCAGGAGAACAAATAACTGGTACACCAAGGTAAATTACAATGTTTTGATTTCAATACCAACTTTATTTTTCTTTAGATCTAAATAACAGTGTGGTTATATATAACATACTTGAAAATTTTGATGATAGGTTGCCTGACACTTCGAAGGAAACCAAAGCAAGGATTGCCAAACATGGCCAACATAAACTAGGCCAGGGCGGCTACTCAAGGTTACAGTCACAAATCGTAAGTACCCAAACATCTTAAGAATACTATTTGTATTACCTTACAACTTTAAGGTAATTGCAGCCAAAAAAATTGAAAAGCCATACCCTTATGCAATGTAGGGTGATGACTTCGGAACTGAAACCACAGAGGAAGACCTCTAACTTGGTTACAAGTACAGTTATAAATCTGTGGTTGATTGTAGGGAAATCATGGGGCAGACCCCAAGATCCAATTTACAGGATAAGGTAAATAAAAATCAATCCACATTAACCTTTCATTACTTATAAAATACATAAATGTTTGATATCGTCCATAATTTAATGTCTTACTTTGTTTTAATCGGGGGAGCAACACTATCAATGAAACCATTAATACTGGACAACATAGCGTTGATAGTGCAGCACGACCAGAAGATCATGGTGCTCTCCAGCAGCCCCATCCTAGTGAGGTGCAACCCCAAGATGTTCCTGTGACTGAGGCCCACAACAGTAAAATGGCTATATATTAATCATATACTTGATAATTCTGTACTTATAAATTATGACCTTTCAATAGCATAGAATGTCATAGTGGATCCTCCTCGACCTAAAGATCAGGTGAACAAGCTGACAACCATTCCAACAATGCCGACTAGAGGACCAGGTAAATAATTACATTGCAAAGTTTTTTTTTAAATATTAATGAACTACTTCAATCATATTTAAAAATTGGCCATATAAATTTAATATTTTTGGTTTTCGTAGGTGATGGCCCCTCACAGTAGAATCCACGCTGTGGGTATGAGACTAGACATACTCAACATGAAAGGAATGAAACAAAATCAGTTGCTGAAGAGCACCCAGTAAATGAAGACATGGAGATGGATGCATTACTTAAGACCTGGAAAGCACAAAAGAAGACTAAAAGAAATTCATGATGTGTAATAATTTTATAAGACAGTTAGATGTACATTATATAGCTGAACATGTAATGATGCATATAATGCATTGACATTATGGGTACATTTTCATTTGATAATATACACAAGGCTATTTCTATGGCTCATATATATATGTGAATGTAATTTTGTTATACACTTAATGATAATTTCAGCTTCTCTTATAAGATTTGGTATATATTGATTCAATACTCCCTGGTTCTGTTGGTTCTATTGGCCTTGACATACAATTTCTACATCAATTTGTGGCTCCATGGATATCATCCTAGCGATTTGAAGGCATTGGTAAACATGAAATTTAAGATATTGAATTGTTCAAGTTTGGATTTAAATTTTACATGCTTGTTTGTTTGTGGGTTTCAATAGTTCCAAACTTGTATCTCTTTTTCTTTTAAGAATGGAAATCTCTTTGTATTTTAATATATAACGTGAGAATCCAAGCAAGACCTGGTGCCTTGTGCTTGGGATATGGAGTCTAGACAACAAATAGAACTTGAATATGCAATATCCAACTTCCAAAATCTTGTGACATGATATATGCAACTTTGGAAGTCTTGTGACATGTGACATGTGTTGGTTTTTCTTCATATGAGATATGAGAGATATTCAATATTACAATAATGAGTGTTCCATATATAGGGAACATAAGGTGACCATCCATGAAAGGATGTGTCCCTTGAATAATCAATAACTATTTATAATTATCATTTACTTATTATATACTATATTTAATATTCAAT
>JZKD02S1928390.1:314501-354288 GCA_000966675.3 Picea glauca | reverse complement strand
TAATTTAAAATTAATAATCTAGATGATTTGTGTATGAGAAGGACAACATTAAACGATTAAAATATGAATTAAAACTACTTGGGAGTCTTGATTGTTTTAATGGAAGTCCATTATCATCGACCAAAAATGTGCGTGGAAGGGTCCCCATGCTTGTCACATGTCTAGCTCCAGGAAATGAAACCCTGTCAACCACATCACCATGAGCCTCATCTCTGCCACCATCTCTAGACTCTAATCGAGGTGTGGATGTCTAGCGGTGCGTGTCATCACTCCTATCTAAATTAGGTTTGGAAGATGGAGAAGTAAATAGTACTCTAGCAGTTGTATGACCACCCACATCAGGACTCTGTAGCGTCTTTCTACCACCACTACTACCAACACCGGGTTGAACAGGCTCCAAAAATCTCTTTATAAAAAATAAAATGGTTTTTCGTGAGATAATGTAAAAGTTAAAGAACAAAGTTTCATAATTGAACATATGAGTACATTAAAAAAAAACACTTTAAATTATGGTTATTACCTTATATGTGTTAATTTGTGACATAAGGAGATTGATCTTTGCTAGGACGTAGAGAGTTTGATATGGACGATCTAAGAAGCTAGCAAGTTCATTTTTCTCTTTAATGATCTTTTTTTTTATTAATACCATCGGATCAGGGGATGAATAAAACCCCTCCTCATCGGTGGAATCATGATCAACATGGCATGTGGACTACATATAATTTCAAAAAAAACAATGTTATTTCAATAAAATTATATAAGCAAATAAAAAAATTCACATAAGATGAAAGTGGAAATTGATAGTCATTTACATGTTCTGTGGCTGGCCCTTTTCCACGATCATCCTGCCACATTATAATATAATTAGAAACCCTAAATATTTAAAAAATTGTTAACGATAACAAAAAAATAATGTTAAAGATAATTATTACAACAATGTTAAAGATAATTATTACAACAATGTTAAAGATAATAAAAAAATATAAGGCAATAAGTAGAGGTTTCTTAAAGAGGTGTTTCATAAGAACCTGCACACTATTAGTCAATGTTTCTATTCGATTCAAATGGTAATCCACTAATAACTCTTCTCTGGGAGCTATATTTTTTATTGCACATAGGACTACCCGATTCTCTTCACAACTCTCATATATGCAATTCGTTTGTTTGTTTGTTGTCCCAGGTCGTGTGTTGTTTATAAACCTTGTGATATTGCCGGAAGATTTAGGCCTTCCATCAATATAGATAGTCACTCCCTTGTTTTTATCCTTGTTTATTAGTTGTATATTGACGCAGACCCCCTACATCGGCAGAGGCCAATGACCTCCCAGTCGCTGGATTGTTAAATCTCCTCGAGTTGGAACATCGCTTCGATTCCCTATTGGAATCTCTAACAAATATCCACAGGTCCTTCTGAAACTCGGCCTACATGAACAAGCGCCAGGCGCAAGATTCTTCTTTCACACGACAACGAGTTGTGATCGCACTCCTACACAAAAGGCGTTTCACATTTCAGGACCTCAGGTGTTCTACATACAAGCCACCCAACTCTCTTGAGTCCCAATATTCTGATTTTTGAATCCTCCTGGAGAACAAATCTGATGGTCCTGCTTTCTCCTCGAGCGACAACTACGATCGTATCGTGACTTCACATATCGGGGAAATGAATGTGAGTCAACTCCAACTCTCCCTTCCCTAAAATCCCAATCTCCGGGATAAGGGCTTAGCCTCTGCTAGCTCCTCCATTAACCTCATGTTCATGTGAC
Organism: Picea glauca; assembly: GCA_000966675.3. Lineage (NCBI taxonomy): Eukaryota > Viridiplantae > Streptophyta > Pinopsida > Pinales > Pinaceae > Picea > Picea glauca. The sequence continues at coordinate 352,525 of JZKD02S1928390.1, read as the reverse complement.
CCTTTCCTATGATCTGGGGCTAATCCTCCGAGCGCGTCAGGACCTTGTGTTTTGCGAAGTTGGAACACAACCCAAGGTCTGTCCTTCAAAATCCCGATCCCCGAAATTTCGAAGTCCCCTCTCACAGATCAATGGTTATGGCTCTCTTGTGATTTGACGGCTCAGATCATATCGCGAGTTTGCGTTTCACGAGTTTTTACACATCTACTCTTTGACTTTTCCCTCCTACGGGTCAATGAAATGTTGATCGTCTACCACCTGTCTTTTGACGATGGACAGTCCCAATGATTTCAGAACTTCATGACTTCACAAGTCGGCTCTCCTCCCGTGCACTCTAACGTACTAAACCTCATGCACTTCCTTCGGATCCAACAGCTATTGGTCAACGCGCTTCCAAATCCGACGACTCAGATTTTTTTCTCTTGCGTGCTCTCCTGTGTGCCTGGACGTGAGGTTCAATGGTCCAGATTCCCTCCTTTGCAATTGATATAATGGTTGTCGATGCTCCTCCTCCCAATCTTTGGATTTTCTTCCCAGACTTGGGATATTTTCAACGTATCAAATTTCTCGGCCTTCGATTGTCCTCCTACAAGCCCGACTCTTGGGTCTTGACTTCCGCTTTCCCTCCTAAAATTTGGTGACGAAATTGGACCTCAACCCTAACATGTTCTCCGCGCTCTGCACATAGCTCCGTTCTTTCTCTCTTGATCTTTCTTTCTCTAAAACCTCAAAGTGTCACTCGCTGCTACTCCTTTCTGTTGGGACTTTGTGCGCAAAGGCACTATTCCTCTTGAGCTTACGAACTCGAAATAGTTCGCTCCTATGCACACTTCTTGTGCTCGATCGGCCTTCAATTGGACATATTTCAACACTTCGTCTGAGTTTTGGCACGGTACACTCCTTGCACAGGTCTTCCTCCAGAGTATTCAACAACTTGAGGCTTCTCCCTTGAGTCTATGATTTCTCTGGTGCTCCCTCCTGGTACGGTCTTTCCTAAATTCCACAAAACTCAGATGTTCACTCTTTGCACTGACTCATAGAGTCCTCAACACTCAATCATGCAACCCCTTGCATGAAGCCACAAAGAACCCATACTGAAATCAACAAACCCACATATAGGAATTCTATATATCCCTGCAGATGGAATCTAACATACATCTACAACATACACATATAAACACATAAAGACATTCATTCAAATACACATAAACACATAAGAATTCTCATGCAGTAAAAACGACTCTTTGTATTAATATCGGAATGCCTGTCTACAAGTGTTTACAAAATCTCGGACTTCTACAGAGTCTCATATCTCTCTCTTATCTTCTCTATCTCATCTAACCTCTCTTCCTTCTTAAGAAGAAGATACAAATATCTCTTTTTACAAAAGAAGGGCTCCTCGAGCCTTTCCCTCCATCCACCTACTCTCATTAACTACAATGAATTACAATAAATGGTTGTCTAGTCCGGATCAGATCTAGATCTCCTCAGCCTATCAACCATTAAGGCAACCTCACCTCTAGCCTATGCAAAGGCAATGGCCTTGGCTCTTCCACCCTTACACATTTAATTGTATTAAATACAATTTGAAATTTTAAAACGAGGGTTGGTGCCTCTTCCTCCATTGAATGCGTGCTTGATGTGATGGATGGATGGTGCATTGTTGACGTGAAGCGAAGATCCTGCATCATACTCCACTGCTGTGAAAAATTCATGAGCTCCTTCTCATCAGCTTCCTAGCTCTGTTGTTGAAATCCACCTGAATCCCAAACTATATTTTTGAGTTTTCCATCTGCTCCATTTGTTTTTTGTTAGTGTTTTTGCTTCTTCCCTACTGCTATGGTAGGCTTCCTTCTACTCTGCTTCTCCTTGCTAGCAGTCTCAAGTGCTGACCTCAACATCAACCTTCTGATTTCTTCTATCTCCCTATCCAGTTGTTCCAATGGATGGCTCTCTAGAAGTCTTTTCTCCTACACTTCCTTCTTTGTAATGGGTGGATCAACTTGATCCCCCTTGTTGTTTTCATCTCCCCTTATGGCACTAAGTCACCACTCTTCTGCAGACTCCAATTCTGCAGTCTCTTATTGACTGGCTTGCTACTCAGTCACTTCCTCTAATAGAGTAGCTTCTATAATTTCTCTTGTTGGTTCAGATCCAGCTTCCCCCAGTTTCTCCCTAGACTGGAATTCTGATTCATCTTCTGTTGTAGGCCTGAGTGCTATAGTCATCATTTGTCCAACTTCCTGGTTGAAATTTCTGAGCAATTCTGTTGAATGCTCTTCTCCCAAAATCTGCATGATTTTCTGCTCATGGTAGTCATATACTGGCAATGGATGGTTCAACCAATCCTTCAGCATCTCTAACTCCTTCTCCCATGGAGTGAGCATCTCTTATGCATGCTCTTATTCTGTTGGGGAAAATATCATCATCTGCCCCATTTCTTTTTTCTCTATGACATTCACTGATGGTTTTCCTTCTTCTGTTATTGCACCTGCAACACATCCTCTAGCCTCAACTGAGCTATCTGGCAGGAATATCTGAATTCCCCCAATGATCAAAACACTCCTCTGATCTTCCCTATCTATCAACACTCCTTGTTTATATGAACTCACCTCTGAGTTCCTGATACTATCAGATAGTCTCATCTCCTCTCCTTTGTCCACCTGGAAATCTAGGATTTATGCCCTACCCTCTTGGCAGTCTATGAGATCCTCCAATGATCCCATCTCATTTCCCTCCCGGCAATCTGAAATTTCTTCACTGCCCTCCTCATAGTCTTTGAGATCAACCATTGACCTCTTCTCATTGCCTTCTAGGCAACCTGAAATTTCCTCACTGCTCACCTGGCAGTTTCTGAGACTCTTCCCAGTTTCTAGCTCATAGATATGAACCACCTCCTCTTCACCTCTGAGGCTTTCAACATACCTCAACCACATTCTCGATAGATTTTGTTGTCCTCTGTCCAACAATTTCTTAATCGACCATTTTACCTTCTTCTTCATGGGCCACTCATACACCCAATGCACCTTTACATCCTATTGCATTTTAAATGCAAGCTTCTCCATTTGTGCTCTTATCTCGTTGAGCTCTTTGTCTATCTCAGCCTTACTTTTATGCTGGCGGTCCTTACCTTGACCATGCTCATGGCCTTCAATAGCCATGTTCTTCCTCTCTGACTTTAGTCCACCTTGATGTCAAATTTCTGTTGCCTACATGCAAACAAATTTCCACAGAGCATCAATGCCCTGTCTTCCTCTTCTCTTCCACCTGAAATATACAGACGGAAAATCAACTCTGATCCCACATGACGTAGACCCCCTACATCGGCAGATTCTGCTAACCTCTCGATCGCTGGATCATTAAATCTCCTTGAGTTGGAACAACTCTTCAATTCCCTGCTGGAATCTCTAACAAATATCCACAGGTCCTTCTAAAACTCAACCTGTGCGAACAAGCGCCAGGCGCAAACTTCTTCTTTCACGTGACCATGAGCTTTGATCGCATGCCTACACAAAAGGCATTTTTCATTTTGGAACCTTGGGTGTTTTACATACAAGCCACCCAACTCTCTTGAGTCCCGATCTTCTGATTTTTGAATCCTCCTGGAGACCAAATCTGACGGACCTGCTTTCTCCTCTAGCGACGGCTACGATCGTATTGAGAAGTTGTGTGTTGGGGAAATGAACATGAGTCGAATCCAACTCTTCATTACTCGAAATCCTGATCTCTGGGTTAAGATCTTACCCTCCGCTAGCTCCTCCCTTAACCTCCTTTTCATGTGACCCTTTCATGTGATCTGAGGCTAATCCTCCTAGCGCGTCGGGACCTCGCGTTTCATGAATTTGGAACACAATCCAATGGATTTCCTTCAAAATCCCGATCCATGAACTTTCGAAGTCCCCTCGCCCAGATGAACAGTTATGGCTTTCTTGTGATCTAACGGCTCAGATCATATCGCGAGTTTGTGTTTCACGAGTTTTTACACATCTTCCCTTTGACTTTTCCCTCTTGCGGGTCAACGAAATGTTGATCAGCTGCCACCTGTCTTCTGATGATGGATGGGCCCAATGATTTAGGGACTTCGAGACTTCGCAAGTCGGCTCTCCTCCTGTGCACTCTAAAGGAATAAACCTTGTGCACTTCCTCTGGATCCAACGATTGTTGGTCCATGCGCTTCCATATCCGACGGCTCAGATCTGTTTCTCTTGCACGCTCTCCTGTGTGCCTAGACGTGAGGTTCAACGGTCCAAATTCCCTCCTTTGCAACTGATCTAATGGCTATGGATGCTCCTCCTCTTGAGCTTTGGATTTTCTTCCCTGACTTGGGATATTTTCAACGTATCGAAGGTCTTGACTTTCGATTGTCCTCCTGCGACCCCGACTGTGGGGTCTCGACTTCCTCTTTCCCTCCTTAGATTTGGTGATGAAATTGGACCTTGACCATAAAATTTTCTTCGTGCTCTGCACGCAGCTTCGTGAATTCTCTCCTAATATTTCTCGCTCTGAAACTCGAAGTGTCACTGGTTGTTGCTCCTTTCTGTTGGGACTTTGTGTGCAAAGGTACTATTCCTCTTGAGCTTACGAACTCGAAATAGTTCACTCCTCTTCACACGCCTTGTGCTCGACCGACCTTCAACTGGATGTCTTTCAACACTTCGTCTGAGTGTTGGCCTGGTACACTCCTTGCACAAGTATTCCTCCAGAATATTCAACAACCTGAGGCTTCTCCCTTGAGTCTATGATTTCTCTGGTGCGCCCTCCTGGCATGTTCTTGTCTAAATTCTATAGAACTCAGATGTCCACTCTTTTCATTGGCTCACAGATTCCTCAGCACTTTTTCATGCAACCCCTTGCATGAAGCCACATAGAACCCAGACTGAAATCAACAAACCCACAGATAGGAATTATCTCTATCCCTGCAGATGGAATCTAACATACATCTACAACATATGCATATAAACACATAAAGACATTCATTCAAATACACATAAAAACATAAAGATTCTTATGCAGGAAAAACTGCTCTTTGTATTAATCTCAGAATGCCTGTCTACAAGTGTTTACAAAATCTCGGACTTCTACAGAGTCTCAAATCTCTCTCTTCTCTTCTCTATCTCGTCTAACCTCTCTTCCTTCTTTAGAATAAGATACAAATATCTCTTTTTAAAAAAGAGGGGCTCCTTGAGCCTTTCCCTCCATCTACCTACTCTCATTAATTACAATGAATTACAATCAATGGTTGTCTATTCTGGATCAGATCTAGATATCCTCATCCTGTCAACCATTAAGGCGACCTCACCTCCAACCTGCGCAAAGGAAATGGCCTTGTCTCTTCCAGCCTTACACATTTAATTGTATTAAATACAATTTGAAATTTTAAAACAAGGGTTGGTGCCTCTTCCTCCATTGAATGTGTGTTTGATGTACTGGTTGGCTGGCGCATTGCTGACGTGAAGCAATGCTCCTGCATCATATATAATTTGCGGTGAGTTCATATCTCTACATACTTCGCATGTACCGGACCATTTGCATCCAATCGTTATAATTGTAACACAGTCCGACATAGTCCATCAATTCAGTTACTGTATTTTATTTTACAATTATTCCATCCATGGAAAATAGCCCCAAGCCATGCAGGGAGGATGGTGCAATGCGATATGTCCTATTGTTGACAACGAAGTCAGCATCTATAGGAGGTAGTTCCTTAGGTACCCATTGTTTCACTAAATTCTTTTACACCTGAGTGGCACCTCTATGTCTCTTATTCTCTCATCATCATAAGAGCATGATCCTCCTTCGGCAAGAAAAAATTTCATGCATCTACAAAATTTTATTCTGACTTTTTCACCTCTGGTCCTTGTTTGCTTGTCGTATCTACTAGATGAGGTCGCATTTCCCTCTATTTGTCCTAAGATTTCATCACTCGACAAAGAAATATCTGACAGGTACCTGTTTGGTTGTACCTTCAGTTGCATGTGCACATGTTGTTAGTGAGTAGTCCATCATCATCATAGTTCCAATTTATAAAAAAAAAATTCTATATTCAAAGTTCTAAATAAAAAATTTATAGCTTTAGTTTTGGATGCACAATTAGACTAAGGTGCAATTACCAATATTAGTGATCAACCACCTAATTTAATGTGATATCCCTCTTGATTTTGGACATATTAAGGACATCTTAATGTGATAACACTAAGGAAATGATAAGTTTATCATATGGATCTAAGAAACAAATAGTAGTAAGGTTGTTGTTTGTTGGATTTGTGCAAATTAGAATTATTATAATAAATGTCCATTGAAGATGAGGGTAAATTCTATGGAGTAAGAAATCCAACCATCAGTTGGTGTGTTGCAAATCTTGGGTGCTTTAGTTGGCAATATGTCTAAGGAAAGCCAAGAGTAGAACTATACAAATATTAGTTTTGTTCAAGACAAGAGTAGAACTATACAAATATTAGTTTTGTTCAAGMCAAGAGTAGAACTATACAAATATTAGTTTTGTTCAATCCAAGTTGAAGAATAAKTTAGTTATGGCRATGGTTAACAATAGTGCAACCCACATTTTTATGTAGGAAGTAGTGGTTGTTAAACTCAATGTGTAGTTGAAATTGGTGCAGTCTTTGAAATTGGTGCAGTTGACTTGCAACTGGGCATAAAACAAAAACCAAGACTCGGATTGAGGAACCATCATCTCTATTGGATTCCTGGCATAGGATTTTAGCTAGAGCACCCCTCACTCCCGGTTCCAACCCCTCGAAAGTTGTTTTTTTCATCGATTTCAATAACTAGTGCTTTTCTCAATAAGAAGCAATGCAACATTTGGATTTAGGGGTCCAATTTATGAAATCATGCCTCGGGAGAGGATGGAAAATGTGGTCACCTATTCCATGGATAAACAAGCATGCAACATCTCATGGAACTAAAAAATGTTGCTTCCTTAGGCTTTTATGCCTCGAGGAGGAATTGCCAAGAGTCCCCGAAATGGTTTGGGATGTGACTTGAAACTGGGCATAAAACAAAAAATGAGACTTAGATTGAGGAACCGTCATCTTTGTTGGATTCCTGGCATATGATTTTAGCTAGATCACCCCTCACTCGCAGGTGCCATACCTAAAAAGTTGCTTTAATCATTGATTTCGAGAACTAGTGTTTTTCTCAGTTTGAAGCAATGCAACATTTGGATTAAGGGGCCAATTTATGAAACCATGCCTCGGGAGCGGATGGATAATTTGGTCACCTAGTCCATGCCTAAACAAGCTTGCATCATCTTACAAAACTCAAAAATGTTGCTCTATTAGTCTTTTATGCCCTGAGCGGGAATTGGCCAAGAGTCCCCTAAATGGTTTGGCATGCGACTTGCAACTGGGCATAAAATGAAAACCGAGACTCAGATTGAGGAACCATTGTCTCTGCTGGATTCTTAGCATATGATTTTAGCTAGATCACCACTCACTCTCGTTTCCAACCCCTCGAAAGTTGTTTTTTTTCATCGATTTCAATAACTAGTGCTTTGCTCAGTAAGAAGCAATGCACCATTTGAATTTAGGGGTCCAATTTATGAAACCATGCCTCAGGAGAGGATCTATAATTTGGTCACCTATTCCATGCCTAAACAATCTTACAACATCTCACGGAACTCAAAAATGTTGCTCCGTTAGTCTTTTATGCCCTGAGAGGGAATTGGCCAAGAGTCCCCAAAATGGTTTGGGATGTGACTTGCCACTGGGAATAAAATGAAAAACGAGACTCAGATTGAGGACCCATCATCTCTATTGGATTCCTAGCATAGGATTTTAGCTATATCACCCCTCACTCTTGGTTCCAACCCCTCATAAGTTTTTTTTTTCATCGATTTTGATAACTAGTGCTTTGCTCAGTAAGAAGCAATGCAACATCTAGATTTAGGGGTCCAATTTACAAAACCATGCCTCGAGAGAGGATGGAAACTATGGTCACCTATTCCATGGATAAACAAGCATGCATCATCTCATGCAACTCAAAAATGTTTCTCCATTAGCCTTTTATGCCCCGAGGAGGAATTGCCAAGAGTCCCCGAAATGGTTTGGGATGCAACTTGAAACTGGAAATAAAACAAAAACCGAGACTCAGATTGAGGAACCGTCGACTTCGATGGATTACTGGGATAGGATTTCAGCTAGACCACCCCTCACTCATGGGTTCCATGCCTCAAAAGTTTATTTACTCATTGATTTCGAGAACTTGTGTTTTGCTTAGTTTGAAGCAATGCAACATTTGGATTAAGGGGCCAATTTACGAAACCATGCCTCGAGAGCAGATGTATAATTTGGTCACCTATTCCATTCCTTAAACAAGCTTCTAACATCTCATGGAACTCAAAAATGTTGCTCAGTTATTCTTTTATGCCCTGAGCGGGAATTGGCCAAGAGTCCCCAAAATGGTTTGGAATGCGACTTGCAACTGGGCTTAAAACGAAAACCGAGACTTAGATTGAGGAACCATCATCTCTGTTGGATTCCTGGCATAGGATTTTAGCTAGATCACCCCTCACTCCCAGTTTCAACCCCTCAGAAGTTTCTTTAATCATTGATTTCGAGAACTAGCGTTTTGCTTAGTTTGAAGCAATGCAGCATTTGGATTAAGGGGACAATTTATGGAACCATACCTCAAGAGTGGATGGATAATTTGGTCACCTATTCCATGCCTAAACAAGCTTGCAGCATCTCACGAAACTCAAAAATGTTTCTCTATTAGTCTTTTATGCCCTGAGCGGGAATTGGCCAAGAGTCCCCGAAATGGTTTGGCACGCGACTTGCAACTAGGCATAAAACAAAAACCAAGATTCGGATTGAGGAACCGTTGCCTCTGTTGGATTCCTAGCATAGGATTTTAGCTAGAGAAACCCTCACTCCCGGTTCCAACCCCTCGGAAGTTGTTTTTTTTATCAGTTTCAATAACTAGTGCTTTGCTTAGTAAGAAGCAATGCAACATTTGGATTTAGGGGTCCAATTTAAGAAACCATGCATCGAGAGAGGATGGACATTGTGGTCATGTAGTCCATGGATAAAAAAGCATGCAACATCTCATGGAACTCAAAAATGTTGCTCTGTTAGTCTTTTATGCCCCGAGGAGGAATTGCCAAGAGTCCCCGAAATGGTTTGGGATGCGAATTGCAACTGGGCATAAAACGAAAACCGAGACTCGGATTGAGGAACCATCGACTTCGATGGATTAATGGGATATTATTTCAGCTAGACCACCCCTCAGTCTCGGGTGGTATGCCTTGGAAGTTTCTTTACTCATTGATTTCGAGAACTAGTGTTTTGCTTAGTTTGAAGCAATGTAGCATTTGGATTAAGTGGCCAATTTACGAAACCATGCCTTGGGAGTGGATGGATAATTTGGTCACCTAGTCCATGCCTAAAAAAGCTTGCAACATCTCACAGAACTCAAAAATTATGCTCTGTTAGCCTTTTATGCCCCGAGGAGGAATTGCCAAAAGTCCCCGAAATGGTTTGGGATGCGACTTGCAACTGGGCATAAAAAAAAAGTCGAGACTTCGATTGAGGAACCATTGAATTCAATGGATTACTGGGATAGGATTTCATCTAGACCACCCCTCACTCCTAGGTGCCATGCCTCAGAAGTTTCTTTACTCATTGATTTCGAGAACTAGTGTTTTGCTCAGTTTGAAGCAATGCAACATTTGGATTAAGGGGTCCAATTTATGAAACCATGCCTCGGGAGTGGATGGATAATTTGGTCACCTATTCCATGCCTAAACAAGCTTGCATCATCTCACGGAACTCAAAAATGTTGCTCCGTTAGTCTTTTATGCCCTGAGCGAGAATTGGCCAAGAGTCCCCAAAATGGTTTGGGATGCGACTTGCAACTCAGCATAAAATGAAAAATGAGACTCAGATTGAGGAACAATATTCTTTGTTGGATTCCTGGCATATGATTTTAGCTAGAGCACCCCTCACTCTCAGTTCCAACCCCTCAGAAGTTGTTTTTTTCATCGATTTCGATAACTAGTGCTTTGTTGAGTAAGAAGCAAAGCAACATTTGGATTTAGGGGTCCAATTTACGAAACCATGCCTAGGGAGAAGATGGACACTGTGGTCACCTATTCCATGTCTAAACAACCATGCAACATCTCATGGAACTCAAAAATGCTGCTTTGTTAGGCTTTTATGCCCCGAGGAGGAATTGCCAAGAGTCCCCGAAATGGTTTGCAATGCGACTTGCAACTGGGCATAAAATGAAAACCAAGACTCAGATTAAGGAACCATCATCTTTGTTGGATTCCCAGCATAGTATTTTAGCTAGATAACCCCTCACTCCTGGTTCACACCCCTCACTCCCGGTTCACTCCCGATTCATGATTGGATTCTAGTTTCTCTAAACGTTAGTTTTGAGGTTGCATGTATTATTGTCCAAGAGGTTGGGATAATGTTGGGAGAAACAAGAAGAACCTCACTTATTTTTGAGAAAAGGGACACAACACTCCATATTGTAGGGGAAGGCTAGTATAAGAAGTAGCATTAACCAGATAGAGGGGGGATAAAAGTAGTGGGTTTATGATAACATTTTTAATTTTCCAATAACATTCTCCATTGACCTTGTGTAAACCATTCCATTTGGTGTTTGTTACACTAAGTGTAAAGAACAATGTTGGAGAATTATAAGACATAAGTTAGGTATGAGCTATTTGTTACCTCTTTATTACCTTTTATTTTAATGGTATCCATATTTTGTATTGATCAAATGAAGAATTAACCCAGAATTGATGCCATTAGACACAAACTCAATCCTAAGGACAATAAAGGAGAAAAAACAACACACGCTAATTAATCTAGGAGTCAAGCATGCAAACAAACCTTCTCACAAAGAAGCACTAGTTGGTGATGGAATCCTATATCGCAGAATCTACGCACGAAGGGGTCGAGTTTCAGAGGGTGGGAAAGTTACGTTGACAACCTGCTTAATGAACTAACGCCCTGGTGCAAGTTACCTCACCGAGAAGTGGGCAACCCTCCAAGGAGTCCGAGTGAGTCTAGCCAACATCGATCCCAGGTACAACACCACCTTCCATGTGTTATCACCTTGTGTAGGAAGTCTAAAATATTATGGCCTCTATGGTACCACCTACTATACCAAAGCAGAGAGGGGAAATTCAACAGTTGACACCAATACCAACAAAGCAGGCTTGATTACTCTAAGGGCCTAAATGCGACCTTGTGATTGACCCCTATGTTAGAAGGGCTTCCCAAATTCAGTGATATAGCAACTAGATTTCACTCCCTAACTTAAGGCTTTATGTTTGTTTACTAGCTTTGGAAAGTTATTCTCACAATCCTATTCCAAAGATCTACACCTAAGCTAAGATGGGTTTGAAGACCCCTATAAATGTTTCTAGATAAATTTTAATTAGCACTTGATTTTAGGTTGTTGTGACTCAAAGGCATTTTGATGGCAGTTGTGATCGTGAAACTGATGGCATTTTGACTCGACTCTTTAAACCATGCAAGAGGAAAATGAAATGCAAGAATTTCAACTTCGATGAAAACTAGCTATGGGAAGGAGCAAGAGGCGCAAAAATAAATATCCATACTAAGTAAAAAAATAGAAAGAGGTGCATTACTGCTAGGAAAAAAATAGAGGCGCAAAATAAACATCCATATCCATGCCACAGGAAAAAAATAGAGGCGCAACCATCGAAGAGGCCACAAAAAATTACTTGTCAACAAAAGAGTCACAAGGTGGTGAGCTACATGATCTCAATGGGACAAGGTAGGCATACCCATACTCGTTGAGATAACTCATGATATAAATAGTGAGATAGTGAAGAAGTCTCGAATACAACATTGTGCAAGAAACCATGGCCGAAATATATTAATATGAAATAATCAGTCTCATATACATATATGTGGGTGTTAAAATTTGAAGTACATCCCAACTGTGACTGAACTAAGTACATATGAAATGATGCACCCATGTTGAAGGAAGGGGGTGGAAGAGACCTAAGAAGCCCTAATAAACAAGAATGGGGCTTCAAACCCCCACATGTATATTCTATCAAAATATGTGAACTACAACTATCTATAAGTTTTGGTGCATATGAAAATTCACTTGCTTTCTTCAACACACTTGCTTTAGTGTCATTTTTACCTTGCATGCATTATTTTCTTTAGTGCTTTCATACACATAGGAAATTAAAAAAACATTGCCTTATTTTCTTTAGTTCTTTCTTCCACAGATGAGTCATTTGTCCTTAGATTTCAAAGTTCGTATTCTTCCACAAATGAGTCATTTGTCCTTAGATTTCAAAGTTCTTATTCTTCCACAGTTAAGTAAAAAATGAGCCTTTGGCAGTTTGGCTGAACCTAGCTCATGTGGAATTCTGGTTTTGAAACTAAGCATGGTTACCTTTGTTGATTTTTTTGTAGGTTATTGTGATCTCCTTTACTACCTAGCTAGCATGGTTTGTAGCAGGAAAGATTGGTTCATACCCCAAGTCTTGGATCCCTTCTTCCATGGATGAGTTTGAGCTTGCTCTTCAGTTTGGCATATCAGTCATGGTTATAGCTTATCCATGTGCTTTAGGCCATGCAACACCCGTTTCAGTCATGGTGGGCACTGGAGTAGGTGCCACGCAAGGTGTTCTCATCAAAGGGGAAAGGCACTTGAGAGTGCACATAAAGTAAGTGATATATTTAGAATTTCTTTTTAAAATAATCTTATTAATGAAGTGAACCAGCCCAATATTTTAATGGTCATTAGTGAATTGAAATTGACCACAAGTCAAGAGAACAACCACTTTGATACCATCTGAAGTGAAACTAGTAGTTCACTTCATAAAATAATTATTCATGAATATAAAACCCTAGCATTGTTTATAATATAATCATCTTACATCAGTAAAGATCAAGAATTAACTTGGACCATTTAATTGAAATGCATCACCACGACGTCTTTGACATGCCCGATATTTCTCCTATGGATTTGATAGAAAAATTGTTGTGTTATCGATGCATTTAGGGTGCTAAATGTTTCCAATATGCATTCCCAATTTCAAACTTGGGCCATCACACTCTAATCCCATAGTCATGCTACAATAAATGAAGCCTTTTTCTTTAACTTCAATGTTATTACTGCAATGATTTCTTTCCTTGCAACAATTATTTTTTTACAAGTTATTCTTTGTCACAAACTATTTCAAAGCCGGGTCATGAGATTGTAAGCTTGTTATTTCTACCCACTATTAGTGTCTACAGAAAAAGGAAAGTACATAGAAATTATTGTCACTATCAACAATTTTCACCAATAACTTTTGGTGACTTCTTCTACCATGATTACAAATTTCTCTGTCACGATTCTAGGCTACAAGCCTAGAATTTAAAAATTATTTTAAAAATACTCTTATGAACGAATTGGACCACTATCTCAATATTTATTGCCACCAATAGATTGTAATTGACCACAAGTCAACGAAACAACCACTCTAATACCACTTGAAGTGAACTCGATGGTTCACTTCATGAAATCATTGTTTATGGATATAAAACCTCAATGATGTTTATAAGATAATCATCTTACAGCAATAAGGATAGAGAATCACCTAAGACCATTAATTTTCTTGATTTGGACACGTATAGCCTAAGATATGCTTCTAGAGTACATGCTTCAACAACCATAAAATTTTGTAGATTTGAGGGACAAATGATAATCCCGCATGCACTTGAATAATCTCTTCATAGAATATATATGCCAACATGTCGTGTTGTCATTAGATGTGAGCTAAGTGTTAGCTTTCCCACTATTGACACATATTAGTTATCCCTAGCTGCCACTTGTTCCATGTGTTACACTGTTATTAAATGTGAATATTTACACCTATTAGTTAGTTATTATTTCCACCTTATTCCCTCATCCATGCATCATGTTGTCATTGGATGTGAAGAATTCTACTTGTTAGTTACCTTAATTTACCACCTCATCACTTGGTCAATGTGTCATGCCACAATTGGATGTGAAGAATGCCAAATTTCAACTATCCTTGTTGCCACCTCATCATCTAGTCCCTATATAAAGTTGTCATTAGATGTGAAGAAGGATTAAGGGGTGAAGATGGGTGGATTAGTTAGCTTTGGTTACCACTTGGTCCACATGTCATGTTTTCATTGGATGTGAAGAATGGCACTTGTTATTTAGACATGGTTTCCACCTCATCACTTGGTCCATGTGTTGCATCATCATTGGATGTGAGGAATGCCACATATTAGTTAGCCTAGGCTACCACCTCATCACCTAGTCCATTTGTCATGTTGTCATTGAATGTGAAGAAGGGTGTAGGGACAAATATGGATGAGATGGATGGAGCATGGTGGATGATCTCTAAGGTGGATGACCATGTGCATGGTTGATGATATCTAATACAAAAAATGATTTTTATAATGTGTGTCTATAACTTCCTATCTTTTATTGTATAGATTTTATTTGAGGATTGCCTTAATAAGTGGACAAACTCAACCTTTATGGTGAGTCTATTTTTTCGATGAGGCAAAATTCTGCCTCCAATCTACTCATTTTCTCGAAATTCTAATGATGTGGTTTATCTCAAAATGAGCCAAAAATCTTAATAAAAAAGTTCAATAATCAAAATTCCCATGTCTTTACCTATGTTTGAAATCAACAATAAGACTTGTGAAAAGTCTTAGATTATAAATTCCATTTCCAAGAGCTCATCTAGTGAATTGTTTACCTTTTGACCTTATTTTTCTTTCAACATTTGTTTGAAAGATTACTTGTCTTGCCACAATGATGATTTGGATGGACATTAAATCATTTTGTCTCCACATGGCCAACTTGATGAAAATGTTGTCACTTATCAATAATTGTATCCATATGTATAGAAAGATAGGTGTGTTGATTTGTTGATTTTCCATTAATAACAAGAGACAAAATGGAAGATTTGATCGTTGTCTCTTTTTGAAAAATTAGAAAATGAGGTAAATCGAAATTCTAGGCTAAGGAAATAGAATTTTCAAACCCTAGACCATGGTCATTCAAGCCAAAATATAAACTTAATAAAGAAATAACATAGGAAAACTTGCCTACAAAGGTAACAACAAATTGAGTCACAATTGACGAGGATATTTAGCAAGGTAAGATGGATGCTCATAAAAAACCCCAATCCATCATTATTCAAGTAGATAACTCATAGAATGAAGGCATCAAATAACTATTTTTATAGGTTGAACGTTACCTCCTTTGCTTTTTGAAGTTGATGGTTAGATTGTATCCATTCATATTTTTCTCTTCAAACTACGCCCTTTGACCATGAACTTATGCCCAAAACTGAGCTCCTCTCAACCCACAATGACCATGAATGAGGGTTCAAGGTAAATTGTAAACTTTGGCTCTCATTTAGCTTCCAAAGCAAACAAGCGAAGCCAAAACATATAATTTGAGTCCCACACTTCACCCACTACCTTCAAGTTCTCCTAAACCAACATAAATGGACACAGAGGCATGCAATAGAGGGTTTCATATTCACTTGCAAAACCAATGATGAAAACCCCCCTCTCTCAAAGTGCATGGCATAACAAGGAAAATGAAGTATGGAGCTAGTTTGAAATACAAGGGTTTTGCATTATATTCTCTACTATGGCATGGATGAGGATTGTCACGATTCATTCATTTGAATCAATGTTTCAACCCGCTATTACTAATGTTTTGTTAAGTGGATGTTTTTCATTGAATTTGTATTGTCAATGATTATAACATTATCCAATTTTGCATATAAATCACTTATCGATTATTTTGGTGGAATTTCTCGAGCTAGGGCACCTCTGTCACTCGAACTAGGGCTCCTATGTCTCTAATGTAGCATCTCTAGCTCTCCTTTGTCTCCAATGTAGCAGCTTTGGCTCTGCTCAATCTGGATAGAATGTGGTGAGGTGAGAATATGTGGCTTCAATGTCACGGCTTCGGCTCTTCTCTACAAATAATGTGAGGTTGTGAGAGGGAGGTGAGGTTGCGAGCAGGAGGTGAGGCTGTGAGTGGGAGGTAAGGTTGCGATCCGGAGGTGAGACTACGAGCAAGAGGTAAGGGTGCGAGCCACAGCTGAAGATGCGAGATGGAGGTAAGGGTGCGAGAAGAAGGTGAGGGTGCGAGCAGGAGGTAAGGGTGCGAGCAGGAGGTAAGGGTGTGAGTAGGAGGTGAGGGTGCGAGCGGGAGAGTTAGCAATGGAATGTTTTTTTTTTAATTTTGGATATATAATAAAGCACGAGAGATAACAATTTTCATTAATGAGTTTTAGTGAATTTTTTTATTTTTATTACAAATAAAAATTTATTTGTCAAGATTCTATGCTATTTATAATTTATAATTTCTTTTTAAAATAATGTTATTAATGAATTGAACCAGCCCAATATTTTAATGGCCATTAGTGAATTGAAATTGACCACAAGTCAAGAGAACAACCACTTTGATACCATCTGAAGTGAAACTAGTAGTTCACTTCATAAATAATTATTCATGAATATAAAACCCTAGCATTGTTTATAATATAATCATCTTACATCAGTAAAGATCAAGAATTAACTTTTACCATTTAATTGAAATGCGTCACCATGACGTCTTTGACATGCCTAGTATTTCTCCTATGGATTTGATATAAAATTTGTTGTGTTATTGATGCATTTAGGGTGCTAAACATTTCCAATATGCATTCCCAATTTCAAACTCGGTCCCTCACACTCTAATCCCATAGTCATGATACAATAAATGAAGCCTTATTCTTTAACTTCATTGATATTACTACAGTGATTTATTTCTTTGCAACAATTATTTTTTATGAGTTATTCTCTGTCACAAACTATTTCAAAGTCGGGTCATGAGATTGTAAGATTGCTATTTCTACCCACTATTAGTGTCTACAGAAAAAAGGAAAGTACATAGAAATTATTGTCACCAACAATCCACTCCCTGACTCAATCTGGAGTCCAAGGGGTTTCATTGATGCCTCTGCATCCTCAATGTGCAAAGTCCTGCACACTCAGGAGAACCCAGTCAATAGCACTTGTCTATGTGAATACAACAAATTAACATATCATCAATCCATAATGTCTCATAATCATAATCGAACGACCAATAGTATAATAATTTGGATCACTTGCAATCAAGTGTCCTCAAAGAATAAGTTCACTCAGTGCGTGCAAGAGCGGGATGTTACATACACCCCCTCTTGTTTTAAACTTCGTCATGAAGTTTCACAGTATATAAGTGTCGAAATAAAGTGTAACACAATATCATAAGTCTATCTATAAAAAAAAATGGAAACTACTAGCGCATATGATATGCGTCCTCCTAGGTCGCCGAGTGCAGACTATAGTTGTCCCACTAAACCTTGACCTGATCTATTATTTGACGTTGTAGTTATCGAATGCGATGGTCCAGGATATGGATTGGCTCAGCCATGAGTGCACCCTCATCCGATACCTGCAAGGTACTCAAGTCAAAACATGTGTAGGATCACTAACATAATGTCTCAAACATAGACGTGAAATACATTGTGCATATACCTCAAGGATCAGGCAAGGCTAGTCAATAGGACATGGTCCTCTCTTTTCCACAATCTCACAGGATCCCATGAACCTAGGAGAGATTTTGGCAACATTTCCAAACTTGATCAAACACTTATGCGGTTTCACCCGCAAGAAGACTCGATCGCCAACTTCAAAACTACGATCGACACGATGCGCATCAGCATAACTCTTTGTCAATCCTGTGCTTCTTCGATCCTTTGTCTTATTTTTTGCATTTGATCTTCCATATCTTGTATCGCTTCTGGCCCCACCAGGACCCTATCTTCAAGTTGATCCCAACTCAATGGCATCTGACACAGTCACCCGTAAATAACTCGAAAGGTGCCATCTTAATGGTGCTTTGATAACTGTCATTATACGCAAATTCTACCAGTGGCAAGAATTCCTCCAAACGCTTCTATTGGTCCATCACATACATGCGCAACATGTCCTCCAAGATTTGGTTTGTTCGTTCGGTCTGCCCATCTATATCTGGGTGATACGTGGTACTAAAGTTAAGTTATGTTCCCAAAGCCTCTTGGAAACTAGTCCAAAATCGTCGAGCAAACACCGATCCTCGATTGGATATAATCCTCTTAGGCACGCCATGCAGCCTCACCGTCTCACTGATGAAAAATCTAGATATGTCAGGTGCTTGATACGTCATACTCACAGGAATAAAATGAGCACTCTTCGTCAGAGTGTCGACTACCACAATAATCAAGTCGTGTTTCCTTGTCGTCAGTGGCAATCCAACAATGAAATCCATCAAAATGACCTCCCATTTTGATTCTGAAATAGCGTGTGGCTGTAGTAATCAAGTTGGATGTCTATGTTCATCCTTCACTTGCTGACATTATAGACATCTTTCCACGTAGTTGACTATGTCTTCCTTCATTCCTTTCCAGAAGGGTTTAAGGTTTGCCCTCATCTTCGTGACTCCCGGGTGAGCCATGAACACTGCTATGTGAGCCTCGTTTAGGATCAAACTCCTCAACTCGTCGTTGGGCGGTACGTAAATTTGAAATTTAAATCTCAATAATCTATCGTTGTCCATAGTAAATCCTTCAAATTTTGTACCATTATTATGTTTGTCCAAAAAATCCTTGACCTCTTTGTACCAGTCATCGTCGTGTTGTAGAGTTAGAATATTTTCACGTAGATTCGTCTGAAGGGGAAACACCGAAAAGATGAGTGGTCTCCGACTCAATGCATCCACCACTCAGTTCATTATTCCTTTTATGTAAGTAATCTCGAAATCATACTCGCTAAGAAATTTCGACCAACATCGTTGTCACGCATTCAAGTCGCTTTGCGTAAAGATGTGTTGTAGTCCAAAGTCTTCCGTTTTTAGTTTGAATTTCCGTCCAATAAGGTAGTTTCTCCAAACTCTCAAGGCATAAACAATGGCCAACAACTCCAAATCATGTGTCCCATAGTTCTCCTCATGCCTTCTCAACTTCCTCAAGATGTATGCAATCACTCAACCATCTTGCATCAAGACTCCGCCTAAGCCTTCCTTGGATGCATCAGTTCATACCAAGAAGTTCGTGTCTATGTCAAGGACCTTCAATATCAATATTTTTGTCAACATCTCCTTGAGCCTTCAAAATGCCTCCGCACATTTCTTGGTCCAAACAAACTTCTTGTTCTTCTTATGCAATTCCGTAATCGGATTTGCTACCTTTGAGAATCCCTTGACGAACCGTCGATAGTATTCCGCTAAACCCATGAAGCTACACACTTCTGGGACATTCATCGACGCAGACCATTCCATAATAGCCTCGACCTTTTTTATATCCACGAAGATACCTTCATTGGAGATGACATTCCCTAAGTAGTGAATCTTTGATTGATAAAATGAGCATTTAGACAATTTCCCATACAATTTGTTCTCTCGCAAAAATTGTAGTACCAAGAGAAAGTGTTCCTCATGCTCCTCCATTGTCTGAGAGTAAATCAAAATGTCGTCAATGAATACTTGGACGAACTTGTCCAAGTAGTCGTGGAACACCCCATTCATCAAACTCATAAATACCCTTGGGGTGTTTGTTAGTCCAAATGGTAAAACAGTAAACTCGTAATGTCCAAACCTCGTCTTAAAGGTGGTCTTATGGATTTCCTCCTCCTTGATCCACAACTGGTGATACCTTGATCAAAAGTCAATCTTTGAAAACATTGTCGCACCTTTCATATGATCGAACAGATCATCAATCCTTGGCAACGGGTATTGATTCTTGATCATTTCTTTGTTCAATTGACGATATTCAATTCAGAGTCTCCACGACCCATCCTTCTTCTGTAGGAAGATAATCGATGCACCCCATGGTGACACACTTGGACGTATAAGTCCCAGGTCCAACAACTCCTTCAGCTACATTCTCAACTCCTATAACTCCAGGGTCGACATCCGATAAGGCGTTCTTTCTATCGATTCAGTCCCTGGTTTTGGGTTGATGGTAAATTCCAATTCTCTCTTTAGCGACATCCCAGGTAACTCCTCAGGGAAGACGTCCGCAAACTCTCTCACCACCGAAAGGTGTTCTAGACCTACTTCTACTCCCTTCACGTTTAATGCAAGGATCACATAAATCTTACATCCCTTGCACAAGATCTTCTGTAGCTGTAAGGAAGAGATGAAACTCAGGGAAACTCCTTGGTTCCGACCTACAATCACGTTTCTCTATCCCTCAGCATTGACCAAGTTCAACCATTTCGTCTTACAGTTGAGTATCACCTCATGTGATTCAAACCATTCCATATCGATCATAATGTCATAATATCCTAAGATAGTGACATACAGGTTGGCCCTAGTGACAAACTCTCCCAGGTTCAGTCTACAACCCATAACCTTCCCTCCAACATTTTGTTTGGCTCCTAAAGCCATTTCTACAAATCTAAACTCACCTTGTTCGACTGCCTTTACTTTAATTCATTTTAGTGCTACACCAGAAATGAAACTCTTGGTAGCATTGAGATCTATCAAAATACTAAGGTTCTGGTTAGCGATGGTAAGGAGTCCGCTGCTGAGGCGTTGTTCGCTGAGGTGTAGTGAAAGTGGATCCTCTCTGGAAGCCACGATATCCTGGTGAATGTCTAGCTGGTGTCTGATGCTGCTAAGCACTAGATGGAACCTACCCTGTGGGTCTCGCTGGAGTCCTTCTCTGAACCCTGCTAATAAGCTCCTCCTCTACTACGAGGGCCTTAAGAATAGCCTCATGCAAGGTTTGTGGCATTAGAATCCTAACCTTTTCATGAATGTTGACATTAAGGCCAAACACGAACCTGTTGACCTTAAGTTTCTTGATATTCAATTGCGGAGCATACCGAAGCAGCTCCATAAAATGGTCCTCGTACTAGGGCACCGTACAGTTTTCCTATCACAAGGCGTTGAACTCTTTGAGCTGATGCTCAACCAATTCCTTTGATAGATATCTCTCTCGGAACCATTCCTCGAATAGTTCCCATGAAAAGTCGTCGACGACCATGTTCAAAAGTGGCAGGAGCATCTTCCACCATATGTTGGACAACTGAGAGGGGGGAGTGAATCAGTTCTTACTGTGCTTAAACAATTACGCCCATTTCAAACTCTTTACAGAACACTCAATGATGATCACAATAATGCAGTGAGGTAAACAATAGAGTATTCAACATCAATCACACACATGAAATATATAGAGACATATATTTCCTGAGGAAACCCATAAAGGGAAAAACCTCTTATTCTTGATATGATAAGTAATCTGTATTTTATGTACATTATCATTCTTGGGAGCTCCAATGCCTCTTAAGGCTACAACCTCTATTTTACAAGCTGCAACTTGATGAGAGCACCAACTCTCTGGTTTCTCTAGCACCCACTAGAAGGAAGCACCAACTCACAGGTTTCTCTAGCACCCACTAGAAGGAAGCACCAACTCCCCGAGTGTTCCAGCACCAACTGGATGGAAGCACCAAATTCCAGTTACACAGGCACCAACCTATATAACAGAGAACAATAGTTCTCCCTTGCACCACCTTGCCACCCTAGTTTTTCTGGTTGCAACCAAATGGAAGCTACAACTCCATGTGTTCAATCACCCACTTGAAACTCTGAGGACACCAATCCTCCCTAGCACCTCCCTACCACCATGAATATATTAATATTTTCTTTTGACAACTTTATCATAGTGATACAAAATTTATCTATGGATTACCAGTCTCATCACTATTCTGCTACATTGCTCTACTATGCCTGCATCAGTGTCTCTCTCCTTGTGTCTATTGCGCTTTCTGTTATTCTCTCATATATGAATTTATGTTCCTTGCTTCTTCTTCACTTCAACTCCTACACACTGCATGCTTCTACCCGCATGAACCACACTCAACAACAACATCCATCTCTTCTTTGTTCTGCGTTTTTATATTCTATGTGCATCAACTACATCCTATGCGCAATGCATCCGCATGTTCTTCACTACATCATTGTTCTACCCTATAGGTTGTTCACTGCCTCTCTTCCTTATGAATGTATGGCTAACTAGTAGAGTTTCTTCACTTCTCTATTGTGCTTGTCTTTCTCATGTCAAGTCATCTACTTGATCATCATATGAACTCTTCATCTTCTTTGGCAGTTTTCTCCATGCGTTCATCATCACTGGGCTTATCCTGAGATTCTCTACCTTCTCTAGCAGTGCAACTCTTCTTCTTCTCTGTCATAATCGAGCTTATCCTCTCTGTTGTAGTTATAGTCTTCAACACTTTTCCATCTATCAATTTTCTCTATGATCAGTCTTCATTCCACTAGCAGTTACCTCAAGACTCTTCAGCTCCTCTGGCGATCACCCTACAACTCCTCGAGTTCTTTGGCTGATTTCATCACTGCATTCTGGCAGTTACAACCAGTCAACTATGGCTTCTTTGGCTTCTAATCCCCTTCCTTCTTGTGACCTTTGGCTGTGACTTGGGGCCATGCACTAGGGTGCTTCGTTATTTCTCATTTCATGATCTTCTGTTGTGAGTTGCCTTGAATCTCCCAACTCACAAAATCTGAAATACTCCATATCAGATTAATGGTCCAGATCTTTCCCTATGATCGACGGTTGCGATCAAATCGCAACTTCACGTGTCGGGTGTTTGAACATGAGACAACCCTGACTCTTCCAACTCCCGATATTCGAAATACTCTAGATCAATGGCCCCAGCCCTCTATGATCCAACGGTCCAGATCTTATCGGGACTTCACGTTTCGCGAAGTTGGAGGACTACTCACCTCCCTTCTCCCGACTCCCAATTTTTTAAAAATTTCTCCAAATCAACATCCCATGACCTTATATTATCCAACGATATGGATCTTATCGGGACTTCGCATATCGCGAGTTCCTGCTATGATTTGCCTCAAAATTACCAACTCGCAAAACTCTGAAATGCTTCATATCAGATCAACGGTCGGGACCTCTCCCTCTAATCGATGGCTGCGATCAATATCATGGACTTGGACTTCATATTAGATCAATGGTCTAGATCCTCAGTGATCCAACAGCCTAGATTATTTCACGACTTCGCATATCTCAAGTTCCTACAACTCTCACCTTTAACTTCTCCAGCTCGTGAGTCAGCAAAATGATGATCTCTCGCCACGTGTCCTCTGGATCCAACGATTCAAATCTCATCGCGATTTCACATATCGCGAGTTCCTACAACTCTCACCTTTGACTTCTCCAGCTCACGAGTTAGTGAAATGTTGATCTCTCACCATGTGTCCTCTGGATCCAACGATTCATATCTCATCACGATTTCGCATATCGCGAGTTCCTACAACTCTCACCTTTGACTTCTCCAACTCGCGAGTTAGCGAAATGTTGATGTCTTTCCACGTGTCCTATGGATCCAATGACCCAGATCATTTCGCTACTTCACATATCGCAGGTTCGAGGATGGCTCTTGGCCATTATCCTCTTCCCAGTTATACTGGATCCAACGGTTGTTATTCCTTCGCGCTCTGATCTGATGGATCAGGTCTAATATCCTCCTCTGTGCACTCCTCCTTTCTAGACTCTGATCTGATGGCCATCGGGTATTCTAGATTGGTGATCCAATGGCTACTGTCGCTCCTCCTCCCGAGCTTACACATCCTCCCGACTTGGAAGAATTTCTAAGTGTCAAAGGTTTTGTGACCTTTGATTCTTCTGCGATCCTTGATGTATTGGATCTCAGAATGCTATTCTACGTGTCTCAGAATGCTATCTCTCCTGATATTTGGAAAAAATTTCCCTCGGCCCTGGCGCACACTTGCGCTCTGTGTGTAACTTTGATCGATCTCTTCTGAGCTTCTCAAGCTTGCTCTTCTTTGTATTCATTGTTGTTCTTTCCATGCACACTCTGCCTGTAAACTTGCCAACATCATTGTTGTTCTTGCCATCAATGACAAGCACACTCTGCCTGTAAACATGCCAACAATCTCCCACTTTGGCATTGATGCCAACCTTGAACGACTAGACTATTCTTCTTAGACCTCCAACTGTAGCATCCAGACCACACCTTTTCTCCCCCTTTGACATCAATGTCAAAGAAAACATGCTCCCCATGAGTTGTTGCAGTACTTTGCGGAGGTATCAGATATTCAACCAATACATACTCCCCCTGACAGGATGGATTCTCTTATTTGAGTCCTGCAGAGTATTTGTATATAAACCAATGTCTTCTCCTTTTGATTCTTGGACCTATTCATCTTCAGCTTCAATTGTGTCCTCTGTAGTATACTCAATATTTCTCACCTCTCTTACCGGGACTCCTTCATCAACCTTTTCTTGTCATAACTGAATGACTCCCCCTGTCACTCTTCTCTATTTGCTTTTGACTGTTCTCCCCCTTTGTTTCTAAAATGTTAGCTTTCCCTGAAAAGGTCTATCCTCTTATTATCTCTACAGGATTTCATGTATATCATTTTTTACATCAGAACGTTGTTGTTGCGGATGTCACTGTCCTATTGGAACACTATGTAATTGTGGCTCATATTTTTCAAACAACCCTTGGATCTGCCCATTGATCTTCATCAATCTCTAACTAGATGTATCTATCTTTATCCAAGATTCTTCTTTATTGTACATTGCTCTAAAGTCATCTGAGACAGTTTATACTGTGCTTGTCACATGACTGCAATTCTTTTTGCAACAATTAACTTCACTCATGTTTACTTGTTTAGTCTTTGCTATCCACATTTGTGAGTGTCCTGGTTTCTTGAACTTTGTTTTCTGATCTTCTATTACAACAACTTCATTTTTCTTATATGATGCTTACAATCCAAGGTTTTTATTACCATATTCATCATAAGAGAAAACAAGAACCGTTACAAACATTCTCATACCTCCTTTGATTCATCCATGAAGGTGTCTCTCATCTAAACTTACTTTGAGGTGTATGAGTAGCTTCTGGATGTCTTCCTTGATTTGATCTTCTAAATATTGGAGTATTTCTTTCATTCTTTGAACATGAAGAACCTGAGTCATACCTGCTTTCCCCTTTTACAAATGAAGGACTTGCATAAGGTTTCTTAGGAATACGGATTTATTCCTTGTTGTATCCAAGACTGGATTTGTCATTTGATGATCTCTGACTATCCAAGATCTCATCCAGGATCATGGAACTGTTCAAGAACTTGATTTGGGTGTTTGACTTCTCATCCTTTTTTCTAAGATTCACAACTTCTTCTTCCATCTTATGACATTATTCTTCTTCTACTTCTTCCATGGGATAAATGCTAACAAAGCATTCTTTTATTGTATCTGAGTATTATTATTTTCTTGCAAGGGAGGATTCAATATCAGCATTTTTATCTATCCTTATGCTTTTACTTATACATAGATACTTGTCCTTGTCTCCAGTCATGTGCTTGGAACATCCATTGTCTAAATTCCAGAAGTCCTTTTGTTTTTTAGTTGAAAGTACTAGACCACATTTTCACTATCTTTCTTTTTCCATGTGTTGGTATTTCTAGCAAAGAGCTTTATCCTTGGATCTTTTTTGTAATTCTTCAAATGACAATTTGCAGCTTTGTGACCAAAGTTATGACAGTTGTAGCATTCAATCTCATTGTTCAATAGGTCAAAGAGATTGTTGCAACGTTGTCTAGTCATTGACTGTTTATTATTTCTTGACCTCCTTAGTTGCATATCTCCAAACTTAATTGGACAATTTGTAATCTATGGTTGTTTGTTACTTGGATGTCTCATTCTTTGTTGTGGAAGATAATTATTCCTTGGGTGTCTTGATTTCTCATGTCTAAATCTTAAGGAACAATTTACAGCTTTGTGGCCAAAGTTAGAACAGTAGAAACAATATCCATAGAAAAATTCTTTGTACTTGGAAAATGGTTGTCTTCTTTGAGCAGGTCGATTTCTTCCATGCCGATGATTTCCTTGAGTAGAGGGTGTATTGTTTCTTTGATCTACAGATTCAGTTTTGGCATCTTTTCCTTTACTCCTCCTTGGCATCTGATTATCTTCTTTTGTTTCTGCAAGTTTTGATCCGAATTATTTTCGGCACGAAATGAGAGAGGAGATATAATAAATAAATGAATAGAGATATCACAGATATCCAATAATACAACATAAATGTATCATAGATGCAACCATAAACAAATAGATACAATAATACACGATTTCTATTAATGAAATAATTGTATAGAGACCGTAAAAATACAGAGTGAAAGACTCACTAGAATGGTGGCATCTTATCTCTGAGAAGAGATGTGACGACTACTCGCATTCGCAAGAAGATGATTATTACAATGAGGTTCTAAGGGCCTTTATAACATAAGTAAAATCCAAAACCCTAACCCTGGAAGATGAAAATCCAAAAGGTTTGTGGGCCTCGATGGGGGTAGTTGATACGTCAACTTCCCTTTTGCATACGATCTCTTTTTGGGGCACTCGATAGCTTGTTGGAAAGATCTATCTGAGGACTACAACTTTTGGGTGAGAAACATAAATCTACGATCCATTTTGCTCCCTGTTTTCTCAAAAAACATCGTTTAGGACCTCAAAATGGCTCCGGAAGTGCAGGACTCGAAAAAACTACTAAAAATAGTAAATTACCAAAATTGCTAGAAAATTGTTTTGAGCCAATTGGAGAAGGTTGGTGGCCACTGATATCCACATGGATCAGGTTTTTTGTTGTCATTGGCGGCAACAAACTTGATGGATTCTTTGTTGCTTTGTTGACCACTGCTTGATCCCTCTTCATAACCCAAACCAATTTTCAACTTTGGAGTCCTTTGCTAATTCATAATGGTGGCTAATCCTTTTGAGGCTTTGATGCTTGATAGATTCTGGTGATACAAGGCTTGAAACTTATCTAACTCTTTTCTAGTTTTCACTACTTCTTCTTCTAGAGTTTCACATCTTGCCTTCTTCTCTGATAACTGTTGTTTCATAATTTCCTCTATTTTATTTGCCTCTTCTAATTCCACTTTTAGCAGGGCAAAGTCTTCATAAAAAATTTTACTGCCTTTCTCGAACTGTATTAGCAATTGTTTTTTCTTTCTCTTCTTAAAACTGAGTCTGTCAATCTCTTCCAAAGTGCTAGTCAGATCTCCTTCCAATTCAACCACATCTTCTTCATCATTAACATCACTTCCTATGATTTTATTATCATAATCCTCTTTGGCCATAAACACGAAGTCATTTACCTTATCTTCACAGGAGGAGTCACTATCTGTGTCTTCTTAAGAGTCATCATTGTTTACACATAAACTTTTCTTTTTACCAAATATTTTGGATTTGTACTTCTCTTCACCTTCAGAGTTATGATCCTTCTGCTTGTGTGGACACTTAGATGCAAAGTGACCTATCTTTCCATAGTTAAAACATTTGAAGGGAAGCTTGCCTTGGTACTTTCCTGATCCTTTCTTTAGTCTTCTCACAATTTTTGCTTCAATTTCATCAGGCTCAAAATCCTCATTCTTGTCTACTTTAAATGATGTTTCTCTAGTGGTAGATTTATCTTTACTAATCCTCATTTCATAAGCAGTTAGAGTTTCTAGGAGTTGATCAATAGACATAGTCTTAAGATCATTCAGTTCTTCTATTGCATAAACTTTTGGATTGAATCTATTAGGCAGAGATCTTAAGATTTTATGAACTAATAATACGTCTTCAATATTCTCACCAAGACCTTTCATGGCATTCACAAGCTCCTCAACTCTTAAGAAAAAATTATTAACTGTCTCATCCTCATTCATCTTTAGTTGTTCAAACTGTAATCTGTAGGTTTGAAGCTTGGCATCCTTTACCATCTCATTACCTTCATAACTGCTAATGATTTTGTCCCACATTGCTTTGGCAGATTCTAAGTGCATAACTTTTACAAATTCTACTTCTGCAAGCCCACTCAGAATAGCATTCATAGCCTTAGCATTGAAGTTGAATTCTAGATTGTCATCCTTAGAAGCTAGTATAACCAACTTTACATAACCAGTCTCTACCACATCCCAAACATCTGCACCTAAGACCATTATGTAGGTTCTCATCCTAACTTTCCAGAAGCCAAAGTTTGTTCCATTGAATAGGGGGGGCTTATTGGTTGAAGTTCCTCCATGGATAGTCATGTTTAAGCTCTAGGATCTACCCTTAAATAAAGGGAACTTGCTCTGATACCAATTGTTGGACAACTGGGAGGGGGGGTGAATCAGTTGTTACTATGCTTAAAGAATTATGCCCATTTCAAACTCTTTACAGAACACTCAATGATGATCACAATAATGAAGTGAGGTAAACAATAGAGTATTCAACATCAATCACACACATGAAATATACAAAGACAAATATTTCTTGACGAAACCCATAAAGGGAAAAAACTCTTCTTCTTGATATGATAATAATGTTTATTTTTTGTACATTATCATTCTTGGGAGTTCCAAATCCTCTTGAGGCTACAACCTTTGTTTTACAAGATGCAACTTGCTGAGAGCACCAACTCTCTAGTTTCTCTAGCACCCACTAGAAGGAAGCACCAACTCCCTGGTTTCTCTAGCACCCACTAGAAGGAAGCACCAACTACCTGGTTTCTCTAGAACCCACTAGAAGGAAGAACCAACTCCTTGAGTGTTCCAGCACCAACTAGATGGAAGCACCAACTTCTAGTTACACATGCACCAACCTATACAACAGAGAACAATAGTTCTCCCTTGCACCACCCTGCTACCCTGGTTTTTCTGGATGCAACCAGATCGAAGCTACAACTCCCTTTGTTCAAGCACCCACTTAAAACTCTGAGGAAACCAATCCTCCCTAGCACCTCCCTACCACCCTAAATATATTAATATTTTCTTTTGACAACTTTATCACAATGATACGACATTTATCTATGGCTTACCAGTCTCATCATTGTTCTTCTACAGTGCTCTGCTCTGCCTGCGTCAGTGTCTCTCTCCTCACGTCTGTTGTGCTTTATGTTATTCTCTCAGATATGAATTTATTTTCCTTTCTTATTCTGCACTTCAACTCCTGCATGCTTCTACCTGCATGAACCACACGCAATAGAAGCATCCATCTCTTCTCTTTTCTGCATTTTTATATTCTTTGTGCATCAACTGCATCCTCTGCGCAATGCCTCTGCATGTTCTTCACTAAATCATTGTTCTTCCCTATAGGTTGTTCACTGCCTCTCTTCCTTACAACTGTATGGATAACTAGAAGAGTTTCTTCACTTCTCTATTGTGCTTGTATTTCTCACGTCAAGTCATCTACTTGATCATCATATGAACTCTTCATCTTCTCTGGTCGTTCGCTCCATGTGTTTATCATCACTAGGCTTATCCTGAGATTATCTGCCTTCTATGGTAGTGCGACTCTTTGTATTCTCTGTCATAGTCGATCTTATCCTCTCTGTTTCAGTTACATTTTTCGACACTTTTCCATCTGTCAATTGTCTCTATGATCAGTCTTCATTCCACTAGTAGTTACCTCAAGACTCTTCAGCTCCTCTGGTTGATTTCATCACTATGTTTTGGTAGTTACAGATAATCAACTATGGATTATTTGGCTTCTAAGCCCTTCCTTCATGTGACCACTGGCTGTGAATTGGGGCCATGCACTAGGGTGCTTCACAATTTCTTGTTTCGCGATCTTCTGCTGCGAGTTGCCTTGAATATCCTAACTCGCAAAATCCGAAATACTCCATATCAGATTAACGGTCCAGATCTTTCCCTTTGATTGACGACTGCAATCAAAGTGTGATTTCACGTGTCGGGTGTTTGAACATGAGCCAAACATGACTCTTCCAACTCTCTATATCTAAAATACTCTATATCAATGGCCCACAACCCTCTGTGATCCAACGGTCCAAATCTTATCGGGACTTCATGTTTCGCAAAGTTGGAGGACTACTCACCTCCCTTCTCCTGACTCCCAATTTTTTCAAAACTTGCTCCAGATCAACAGCCCACAACCCTCTATGATCCAACAGTCTGGATCTTATCGAGACTTTTCATATCACGAGTTCCTGCTATGAGTTGCCTCGAAAATCCCAACTCGTGAAACTCCGAAATGCTTCATATCAGATCAACGGTCGGGTCTCTCCCTTTGATCGACGGTTGCGATCAATATCACGGAATCAGACTTCATATTAAATCAACGGTCCAGATCCTCGGTGATCCA
The DNA here is from genome assembly GCA_000966675.3 of Picea glauca. Classification (NCBI taxonomy): domain Eukaryota; kingdom Viridiplantae; phylum Streptophyta; class Pinopsida; order Pinales; family Pinaceae; genus Picea; species Picea glauca. The sequence goes on along the minus strand of JZKD02S1928390.1, from coordinate 322,320 downwards.
ACGACCCAGATCATTTCACAACTTCGCATATCGCGAGTTCCTACAACTCTCACCTTTGAATTCTCTAGCTCGCGAGTCATCGAAATGATGATCTCTTTCCACGTGTCCTCTGGATCCAACGGTTCAAATATCATCGCTATTTCGTATATTTCGAATTCCTACAACTCTCACCTTTGAATTCTATAGCTCGCGAGTCATCAAAATGTTGATCTCTCACCATGTGTCCTCTAGATCCAACAGTTCAGATCTCATCGTGATTTCGCATATCGCGAGTTCCTACAACTCTCACCTTTGACTTCTCCAGCTTGCGCGTCAGTGAAATGATGATGTCTCACCACATTTCCTATGGATCCAACGACCCAAATCATTTTGTGACTTTTCATATTGCGAGTTTGAGGATGGCTCTTGGCCATCATCCTCTTCACAGCTATACTGGATCCAACGGTTGCTAGTCCTTCGTGCTCTGATCCGACGGCTAAGGTCTATTATCCTCCTCTGCATGCTCCTCCTATCTGGACTCTAATCTGACGACCATTGGGTATTCAGGATTGGTGATCCAATGGCCACTGTCGCTCCTCCTCCCGAGCTTACACATCCTCCCAACTTGGAATAATTTCTAAGTGACAAAGGTCCTGCGACCTTTGATCCTTCTATGATCCTTGATGTATGGGATATCGTATATACGTCTCAGAGCTCTATCTCTCCTGATCTTTGGCAAAAGTTTCCCTCGACCCTGGCACACACTTGCGCTCTGCGTGCAACTCTGATCGATCTCTTCTGATCTTCTCAAGCTTTCTCTTTTGTGTCTTCACTGTTGTTCTTTCCATGCACACTCTGCCTGTAAACCTGCCAACATCATTATTGTTCTTTCCATCAATGACAAGTACAATCTGCTTGTAAACATGCCAACACCATATAAGAGCGCTCCCCTTCAGTTGAAAGACCACCATGTGGACCTTCATGTTGGAGGTCATAATCATGAAGCGTGAAGCACATATCCTTTCTCTACAGTCGTGCCTCGATGGCGTAGCTGTCCGTAGAACTCGTGGACTCAAGAAATCATATCTCTCGAGTTCTTGGTGGATGCTAACGATACTGGTTGGGGTGCGTTGTGGACCCTCAGGGGTATAGATGCCATGGCCTCATCTCAATACAGATGGTGAATCAAGGCCTCTTAACATTCCATAGAAGGACCTTTTTAGACCATCATCATCCCTTACAACAATCAACTTCATCCCAAGGGCTTGTCCTTCCCCCTTGGGGTTTAGACTCCGAGGGTGCGGGCACTTCTGGAGGCATTGCACCTCCTTCCACGACACCATGTTGCGAACCTCTATGGCATCCTCTAATCGAGATCACCACATGGACACGTTAAGGTTTTTAATTAGCGCAAGGGTTAATAGTCAAGGGTTTACTGCAGTGGAAATCTTGGTGATCCATAGTCATAGGGTTGAACCCACTCTGATACCATATGTAATGACCCCATCGTTACGACTATAAGCGACGTAAGAAAGTGCATTTTTTTTTTTTGAAGAAGGAAGGAAACAACGACAACAGTTAAACAACACAACTTGACGATGAACACAACGTACGTAGATCAGGCAACAAACAACAATGACTCAACACACTAGCATGTCATGCAACTGGACGAAACATGCGATAATCAATAGACAAATAGAAACGACTACCTGACCGACACAAGCAAGACAACGCCTACAAGATAAGGGACAACCTCAACCACCCAACACCGTGGCTTCAACGACCAGGAACTAGAAACCTCTACGTCGCGCAAAACCCAACGCCTTAAGGCGTTACAAAACCATGTACCAACAACTATTACAACGAACAAACGTCCACATCGGGAAGCAAAAAATCAATCCAGGTTATCATTCGCTTCTATCCATCAAGGCGCGCAATGATCCCAGGAATCATGCCATCACAAGGCGATAGGCGTGATGGTAACCCTGCCACAACATAACACATCTAGACCAATAACCCAAGAAAAATTCAACGTGCTAGGAGACCGAATTAACCGACAAGAAGACTATACCCATGCACCCAAGAAACAAGTCGAGAACATGCGAGATGACATCACTCAAATTAAATTATGCAAGCTATTAAACGACTTCGCCAGCAAACCATAACCCATTATCCGTTAAGCATGATGTCTAAGTGCAAAGGAGTGAACTATTATAAATGTGATCATTATCATAAATGTGACCCAAAATGTGACCAAAAATGTGAACTATTAAAAATGTTACTATTATCACAAATGTTATCATAAAGGTGAACTAATATACATGCTTAACAAAATCAAAATATGCTTGCCAACAAATATACATTGTCCATTAAAATAAGTGAACTACTTAACATTAAAAGTGAACTACGTTGCTTGTTAAATATTCGACATTGTTGATTATATTATTGTTCTCTAAGTACGCGATATTGCTATCTATTATATTGCTATATTATTGATGTCTATATTAACAAGTCTCTGGATGATTCTATTGATAAACTATTAATAATTATAATGATATCGTTGGGTAAATAACCATAATTATTTGATAAATAAATATCATTGTGTAATAGCATTTACCGTCGACAATAACTACAACGTTATCCATGATATTAAATCGCTATCCATGATACTATCAATCATTACAACACAACAATTACACAGTCACGAACGTGGCCATTACACAGTCATAATGCAACCATAAATTCGTTGTCAGTCAAATAAATTCGTTGCCTACTAAAAAAATGATATTGTATCTAAATGAAAAATGTGACCAAGCCATTCATATGTTGTTTACGAAATGGGTAACTAGTTGTGTAACCTGGGTGAAATCGTTGTCAAGAATTGTTTGTTTAGAGCATGTCTAAATCATTGTCAATGTATCAAAATGCAATCAAAATCATTGTCAATGTATCAGAATCAAGGTATCAAAATCACAGTCAAAATCAATGTATCAATGTATCAATGTATCAATGTATCAAAATCGTTGTCAATGTATCAATGTATCAAATCGTTTTCAATGTATCAATGTATCAAAGTATCAATGTATCAAAATCGTTGTCAATGTATCAATGTATCAAAGTATCAAAATCGTTGTCAATACATGTTGTCTATAAAAATGGAGTCATAAAAATCGCTCATTTATAAAATCGTTGTCAATAAATGTAAATCGCAGTCACTAAATGTAAATCGTAGTCACTATGTAAATTGCAGTCAATATATTAATGAAATCACAGTCAATAAGGATAAATAAATCATAGTCAATAACGATAATGAAATCGTTGGTAAATTTGTGGTTCATCAAACTGGGTAAATCGTGGTTCATTAAAAACACAGAGATTTTTCCCATTCGAAACGTTGGGGTTCAAGTTCAACATGCATAAATTATCAAGTGTAAGCAATTAAAAACGCAGAGTAATAATTTGCAATGGTAAGTAATATAACACATAGATTAAACAATTTACCATTCAAAACGCAGTGGGACTCAATCGTAGAAACGCAAAGATTAATCATTCAACACAGAGTTTAAACATTCCAAGACATGCAGAGTTGATCATTCAAGGAAGGGCAGAGGTAATCATTCAAAGGAATGCAAAGATAGTCAATCAAGAAAACGCAGAGATACTCATTCACAAAGAAGTGCAAGGATCATGGATTAATCATAAGAAGGGGTGATTTTAAGAACCCCCCGTAAATTTATATGTATAATAAATGGGCGAATCCCCATGATACATAGGAAAATTCAAAGGCTATTTAATAAAAATTATAATATCTATATATAATGTTTTGGCTAATCTTTTACTATTTTATACTATCTTGTAAAATCTTGGCGAATCTTTCACTGAAGTATAAAATCTTGTAAAATTTTGGTGAATTTTTTGATAAAATATAAAACCATATATAATAATAGGAAAATGTATTCATTAAATTGTAATATACTCGCTTCACATATTTGGAAAAAGAAACATAAATTTTCTATCCTCTAGACAATGTTGCAAGCATCAAGGACTGTGTTTGTCAAGGTTCTCATTGTATAGTCTTGCATATCCCTCCCTAAGTTTTGATGACATTTCACCACAATGTTCATATGCGTTGATCCTGACTGCCACTTCTGTCAAGATGAGAAGATATTAATCTTTTGTCTACCACTTCTAATATGGATTATTTATTATTGATTCATCGATTATGAAAGGACCCTTCAAACAAGTTCATCATAGGATGTTCCTAAATAGGAGTGTATGTAATTATATCAATCAATAACTAGAAACGTATAAGAATATTGATAGGTCACATTACATGCATGACTTCCTCTCTAATAATCCATTTGTACCGAAAAAGGACCCCTTTCCAAGGAAGAGAGATCACTTTTATCCCTTATATTTGTGTTGTCTTATAAAAAATTTAAGGGACACATAACTTTGTAATAAATGTTGGTAATAAATTAGGCCTTAGAACTATAGGGAAAAAATTAACACCCACTGTGTCACACACCCACTACGACATAATAAAATTTTTGTTTTTCCTCAAGGGACAGAGTCCCGGAAGTCCTACGGGGGCCTAGCGCAAACTAGTTCTTCTCTGTTCACCTCCCTGTGATTGTGGCTTAGGACCACATACGCGCCTAAATGCAAGCACCTTTCACAACTCGCGACCTCGTGACTCGTGAGTCGAAGACCCTCAGATTTTCTTCACCAATCGTTGATACCCGAGGTTCCGATATGGTATGGCCCCTCCTTATTAGCGCTCCCCACGCGTGACCACTGGCTAGGGCTAACTACTAGCCTTGCTTGCAACTCGCAAGTTCGCGAGTTAAGAGGTTGAACCTCTGGGCCCTTCTTTTACGAAACCCCGAGACGCGAAAGCCAAAGGAGGTTTGACTTTCTTTTCGCACTTCTCGCAACTCGCAATCTCGCGAGTTGGGGGATCGAGCCTTCATGCTCCTACCTTGCGAACCTCTGAGACGCGAAAAGTCAACAGAATGTTGACTCCTTCCTAGGCGACGCGCGTCCACCCGTCGGCCATGCAGGCCCCACCTGATGGGTGTGCCACGTGTTCTCATAAGCCTCGACTCTCGGCACTTCGCGACTTCTACGATCGAAAGTGTTTCCTCTCAACCTCCGAGACACCGATATGCGATATGGCGAGAAGGTCTTGACTCAATGGTTGCTCCTACTTCTCGCTATTCGGGACTTCACGACTTCAAGGGTTTGGTCTTCCACCTCCAAACTCGTGAATCCCCGATACGCGAAATATCAAGACGTCAGATCCCATGGCTGTCCTTCCTCTTTGATCACCAGCCCAGATCACATCGCGATCTCATGACTCAGGACTTCGTGACTCCAAGAGCCTGGTCTATATCAGGATTCGGGTAGGAGATCAACGACCCTCGACGATTTGGATCCAACAGTCCACGGGATTTCAGGACTTTTCCTGAAACTTCTGACCGCTCACCATGCGTCTCCTCTGATGGACGGCGGCGACCTTCAGCCAAGATCAACGGTCATGATATTTTCGGGATGATCAACAGTCACGATGAAATCCTGGCTTTCCTTAACCTCATTTACATCACACGCCATTTTGGGGTTTCGGCGATCGGGATTTTGCGACTTGCGAGGACAAGGGTTCTTGCCCTTTGGTTTCTCGGGTGCCAAAACACCGAAGCGCTTACCAACAGCCACGTATACTCTATATATGGACGGTCCAGGTACTCCCATGGATCATGGGGTCTACGGTCCCAATCTCTTCATTTCTTGCAAGGGTAAAAAGGGTTGGGACATTAATGCCTGCGTCTCTTCCTCAAATCTAACGGTTGTTACAGACCTTGGATCCTTCGAAGGGATCATGTTCGTGCATTGCTTGCAAAGGCGAAGAGGGGTCGAGGAACTATCATCCACATTCCTTACCCACATCCAATGGTTTTTACGGACCTTGGATCCTCCGAGAGGATCTCGTCCGTAAATCGAGACTTAAACATATGCTAATATTTCGGGAATTCTCCAGTCGAAGTTTCGAGACTTATCAATCATGAGAGCCCGACCTCTTGTCAATGGGACTCCTGAACTCCCGATTAGCGAAATATCGGTGGGCTCTTTCTTTCAGGATTCTCCCGAAATCTTGGATTACTTCCACGTATCCTCCCTCAGATGGACGGTCCAGATCTATATTGGGACTTTCACCATGGAGTTTCTCGATCTCCTATCATCAGGACTCCTGGGATCCCAAACTCCAAATCCCCAACACCGAATCCTCTCTTGGGACTTTCGCCCTTGTTCACGAGGGCTTAACCCTCATGCATCTCTTAACAAATCCAACGGCTGTCAGGTTTTCTAACTAATATCTGACGGCTCAGGTCTGTCCCGCGTCGTGTACCGAATCCTCTTTCGGGATTTCAAGAGGATTATTCTTCCTTGTACAGGGTTGCTAAGACTTGCGCATTCAAGTCCTTTTTCCAGGTTCTTGGTAAATTTTTCCAAGAAGGGTATCTCGGTGGAGAGGTCTACTCCGGGGCATTCCTAGAGACAGATAAGGGGAAACAAATTCCTGAGAACGGACTGGAAGTCTAACTTGGTTCAGCTTTCGTATAAATAAATTGATCTATCAACATAAGCCATGCATGGTTCTTCTGTTACAAGTATACATCTACCATTTCTTATCAAAACACTGCACAGACAGTCTTATACTGTAATCATTCACAATTTCATAGTTTATGAGCATATATGTCAGCATATGAATTTCAAGATGCAAGATGTAAAACACTTATAAGAAATAACACCAGAGGTGATGCAGCTGCTGAGAGGGGTGCTCATTTCCACCCAACCGTAGGCTCAGCGACTCCCAACGGATTTACCACTAGCCACCCCTGAGTTGAGATCACGATGTTGTGAGACTACGTCTCAGTTTTCCAATGACCGAGAATGAGGGTTACTCTCCCCCTTCTTCGCTATCACTCACTCTGCATATTTTTCCAGAGTTCTTCTCTTTCCCTCGCGTCTGCCCCTCACGCTTCTCCCTCATGCCTTTTCCTCTTGCGAGGTTGCATGTGGCGCACCTTTCCGTGCACTGGTCAGGCCTGAGACTCTTATGGATGGGCGGTTCACCTCCCCCATCCCTCATTAATTTCTGAGGAGCCCTCTACCTACCAGCTTGTGAAACATTAAATTCAGGCCAGTGAGCCGCTCTTGGTTCTCCGGGCCAGTGAAGTCCAAATACGGTCTTGTTTTCGGTGGAAGTTAACGCCACCTTTCCAGGTGCCTTCCACCACCTTTCTTCAACCATCGTGGTCTCTTTTTTCAGCATATCCCCTCTCAGCAATCCTGCAATATATATATTCATAAGATTATTCACATTCATCAACCTTTTTCACAAGGTCCATTTACATCACACATTCACATTTTTGAGTTTGCCACAGTTCTTGTCCAGTATAGTTATTTTTACAAACTGGGGGAAACAGGGTGTTACAATTCCCTCCCCCTTAAAGGAACATTGTCCTCGATGTTCTTATCTATCAACATGACATGCATGTACAGAAGTAAACAAAATCAAATATGTCTGTCTCATGGCATCCTCCATTTCCCATGTAGCCTCATTTGGGCCAAAATATTTCCACTACACCTTGACCTGTGCAATGGTTCGGTTCCTGAAAGGGTTTCCTTTCTATCCAGTATGCACTGAGGTTCTGGTAGAAATTATCCCTCCGATTCCACCTGGATCATAGACCAGTCAATTATATGATTAGCATCATGTACATATTTCTTCAATAATGAAACATGGAAAACATTATGTGCTTTTATTGTGGGAGGGAGT
>JZKD02S1928390.1:257432-306648 GCA_000966675.3 Picea glauca | reverse complement strand
CCCAGCCGCTCTCGGAAAGCAGTCTTTCTTTATCTGCTCCCGGGAATGACCCGATAAGGATCTCTTCACAGAAATTTCCTCCTCGGAAAGGTTCTCCCAGAACCCAGAGTAAGGAATTGAACGCATCGGCCTTATTAACACTGTACGCGGAAGAACGATCCTATTTAGGTTCCATGATAATAGTATTATGCGATAAATAAGTTGACGGATGAAATCTCGTCGGAGTGAACCATAGTCATTCACAACCATTAGATTGATGAAAGTAACGCAGGCGACCTTCACGCTTTAAGAGATGTTGGAGGTTGAGCACCGGAAGAACGTGAGAAGTCTCTAAAGGAGTCAGAGAGGGACAAAAGCTCAGGAGGGGTAGTTCCTTGTAAGCATCTGAGGAACAGGCCTGGGAGAGTTTTTGAACCAAAGGAAAGCTTAGAAGTCGGAGGATTCTCAAGTGGAAGGGAATCGACGGCGGGTAACTCCAGTGAAGTTTCGCAAAATCCCGAGGACCATCCGATCGTGGAGGAGTTGTGCGGGAGATAACCCGTAAGTACGGGTGTGGAGAACCAAAGTCCATCGGACCTCGGGGTTTCGGCGTTCGGGGATTGATAAGGTGAGAGTTCTACACCTCATGAAATTGCGAGTCACGACTCCCCGAATCGATCTGAACCGTCGATCAGAAAGGGACACATGGCGTGAGATCCCTGAGGATCGGTGTTCGAGGTTTGGTTTTTTCCGGAGACAAGGGTTCAAACTCTTTGAACTCGCGACCGGCAATTTCCCGAATTAACAGGAGCCGTCGATCATCGGAGGGACACGTGGCCTCAGATCCCGGACGTCGGGGTTCAGCGTTCAGTGTTCCCGGAAGTGCGAGTTCAAGCTCTTTGAAAATCGCGACCGACGATTTCCCGAGTCCACTGGGGCCGTTGATCAAAAAGGGGCACGTGGTGAAGGATCCCGAGGAGTCGGGATTCGGGGTTTGGCAAGGTATGTGACCTTGTGCACCAGGAACCGCGATTTCCTGAATCACGATTTCCCCACAGCCGAGTGGAGTACAGGTGGAAGCGTATCGGAGTTCGGCATTCGGGGGTTCACCGTGTAAGTGAATTACGTCATTTCATATGCCGATTTCTCGATAGGGAATTCTCCGATAGAGGGAAGTGTTGACCCGTTGACCATCGAGGTTCGGGGTTTCGTTGTGTATGTGATTTGTGTTCGCGTGAATCGCGAACTCCCGAGTCGCTATATCCCGATATAGAACCGGGGATTGGCATTTCGCTAATGCCAAGTTATGGAGACTTCTCATGAAAGGGAGATTAATCCCAAATTTTTTTCTTTTTAAATTATGGTAGTGGGTGTGTTCCAAATGGTGGGTGTGTCACAGCTAGCCTATAGGCTACAAGTCCCACTCTATCTAGAACCTCAAAGGGTCCACAATACCGAGGTGCCAACTTGGCACAAGCTCCCATTTTCAGGGAACTCTTCCTGGGCCTAACTCTGAGATATACATGGTCTCCCATTTTGAACTCTCTTGGAGTTCTCTTTTGGTCAGCATAACTTTTCTGTCGGATTTGAGCGACCTTCAGATTTTGTTTTATCTAAGTCACTTGTTGTTCCATCTCTTTTAACATGTCAGGTCCAAAAGATATCCTGTTTACGGAATTACTCCAGCTGACTAGAGTATTACACGGCCTACCATAGAGGACTTCGAAGGGACTCGTCTTTAAGGATGCTTGGTAGCCGTTGTTGTAGGCAAATTCTACCAGTGGCAAGTAGTCTTCCCATTTCCTGGGTTGATGCATTACATGCATTCTTAACATGTCCTCTAATATTTGATTCACTCTTTCTGTCTGTCCGTCGGTTTGAGGGTGATAGGTAGTGCTAAACAACAACTTAGTCTCTAAACCAACCATTAGTGATTTCCAAAAGTTGGAAGTAAATTTTGTGTCTCTGTCAGACATGATCTCTTTCGTCATACCATGCAGTCTGAATATCTCTTTCATGAATACCTGGGTGATATTGATTGCCTTACAGGTCAACTTGATGGGGATGAAATGAGAAGACTTGCTCAATTTGTCTACCACTACCATAATGGCATCGTTCTGTTTGGTCGATGGTGGTAATCCAGTGATGAAATCCATGGAGACGGTTTCCCATTTCCATTATGGGATTTGTAAAGGTTCCAATAATCCTATTGGGTGTCGATGTTATGCTTTAACCTACTGGCACTCTATGCATTTGGCCAAGTACTCGGCTATGTCTTTCTTCATTCCAGGCCAATAAAATTGTCTCCTGGTGGCAGTGATCATTTTCTAGTATCCCGGATGACTAGAATAGGGTCTTTTATGTAGTTCATCCATAATGAACCTCTTCAAGTCATCACAAGCTGGGATATAAAATGTGTTTCCGTTCGTGAACAGACCTCCTTTGGTCTTCTGGTAGCCTTCATATTTTACTCCGGCAGGTTCTTGCTGCAGGTACATGGTCACGGTCTGAACGAAGGGATCTGTCTCTTGTGCACTTCTGATTCTTTCCTTGACATCTATCTCATAGTTTCTCACCGCTACCAGGTGAATTTTTTTCATACTTCTGCTAAGGGCATCGGCCACCCTATTTTCCTTTCCTTTAATGTGTTTGATTTCTAAATCAAACTCACTAAGGAGGGTCATCCACCTAGCTTGTCTAGCATTGAGATTTGGTTGATCTAACAGGTATCGCAATCCACAGTGATCTGTCATAAGTACAAATTTTCTTCCCATGAGGTAATGCTTCCACATTTTCAAGGCATGCACTATGGAAGCCAGCTCTAGATCATGGGTCACATAGTTGACTTCATTCTCGTTCAATTTTCGGGATTCATAGCAGATCACACTTCCTTTCTGCATAAGGAATCCTCTGAGCCCTTCCTTATAGGCATCTGTGCACACAAGGAAGTCAGCTTCTGGATCGACGATCTTTAGTACGGGTGCATGGGTCAGTAGATGTTTCAAGGTTTGAAATCTTTCTTCACATTCCTGGGTCAACAAAAACTTTGTCCCCTTCTTCTGGAGGGCAGTGATTGGACAACCAATCTTGGAGAATCATTTTATAAATCTCCTATAGTATCCTGCTAACCCCATGAAGGATCTGATGTCCGAAACATCCTTTGGGGTAGGCCACTCCATGATAGACCTGATTTTGTCAGGGTCTACTGCTACCCCTTCTTCGAACAGAACATGACCCAAGTAATGTATTTGCTTCTGGAAGAAGTCACATTTGCTGAATTTAGCTTAGAGTTGATGCTCTCTAAGTACTTGCAGCACAAGTCTAATATGCTCTTCATGCTCTTCTCTATTCTTGGAGTAAATTAATATGTCATCAATAAAAACTAGCACAAACTTATCTAGAAATTTACTGAGTACATTGTTCACTAAGCACATAAAAGTGGCAGGGGCATTGGTTAACCCAAATGGCACTACCACGAACTCATAGTGACCATACCGTGTCCGGAAGGCAGTTTTATGGATATCTTCACCCTTGATTCAGACTTGATGGTATCCTGACCTCAAGTCAATCTTTGAGAAAATAGATGCACCCCCCAATTGGTCGAACAGGTCATCGATCTTGGGCAAGGGGTACTTGTTCTTTATGGTTACATTATTGAGTTGTCTATAATCTATACACAGTCTAAGGGTTTCGTCCTTCTTTTTCACGAACATGACTGTTGTCCGTGTGCCAAAACTTTTTGGCCATGCTTTCAAGATAAATTTAACATTTTTTACAACCCCACTTTCATGGAAAAACAATCTTTTCCAAACCCACATTGAGCTTATCTTTATTCACAAGGATCAATGCTTTGCTTCTTGGATGAAGTGTGCATAAATGGTGACATAGTCATAGGAAAAAAATTGATAGTTAAAATTTAATGAATCACTAAAAATTATATGAGCATGAAATTTTCTTTGAGAGTAAGTGAATTCAAGTATGTGAAATATAACTACACTCGCTTCAAATCAATCATCAACTTTCCACGAATATTACCCTTTAAAACTAATGAGTGATTTCTATGTAACGACAAAACAGATCAACATTATTTATTGAGGAGAATCTTTCATTCAACATAAACTCTTGAACTTAACCATTGAGAGATAAAGCACCATAAACTCATGCACCCAAAAATTATGCTTTTATTGCTTCATTGCATTTTAATCCTCTCATAATCAATCAATGAATGCTTTGATTCATGTTTCATCCATGAATTTAGATAAGTATGAAATCTCCCTTTTTGCATAATAATTTGAAAAATATTTTGTCCTGGTGTGTGCAATGGCTTTATTTGGCTTTGTTGGGTTTTTCTCATAGTTTGTGAAAGAAACTAGTTTTAATGACTTGAAAAAAAACAGTTTTTCCTCCTCACAAAATCAACTTACCTCTTTTACCTTCGGTCTCATAAAACAACACTATGTGGAACGTAATTCATATTTGCAAGCAGAAAAAAGTACATTGAAATCATCCTTCAAGCAAATACATGTGGCTAAAAATTACCATGGATGAGAGAGAAATATTTGATTCAAAAACAAGAGTTGAGCATGCTAAAATTTGAATTTTTAAGCAAGTACATGAGGGCTAAAAATGTGTTTTGCAAGTGAAATTGTGATGACAATCTTGGTTTTTTTCATGAGGGCTAAAAATGCAAATTCCAAGATTGAGCATGAGAACTGGAAATCCATGTCAAGCAGGAAGGCCTAAAAAGAGAGATGAAAAATTAATTTACAAGCAAACCCAAAAGAGAGTTAAAGATGCAAATTTAAACTTTATTGGTCATCACTCTTTGAACGAGTGATGAAATTGTCTTTTTATCCTTGCAAAGAGAAAGTGGAAAATTCAGATTTCAAGCAAGAACAAAAAATCACTTTTGCCTTAAAATCCTCAAGCATGAAAATGGAGCAATGCATAGAATGCAAATATCCAAGTGCAATATTAATTTCAATTTCATTGTGTAACCCCTCCTTAAATTTGAATTCAGTCCATAAAGTTATGTGCAATGGTTGTCTTTGGCTTGGTTTGATCATGCTTGTTATGAATATGCAAAATATTGCTTTTCATTATCAAGCTTGTAATTTTACATTAAAAGTTACTATTTAGCATGTTATGTGATTGATCTTGCCAATATTTTTTGCTTAGAAGCATTTACATTAAATCACAAAAGTAGAATGCATTAGTGTTTTAACCCCACAAGCTCGAACGAGCTTCTCCAAATTAGGTATAAATAGGCCATGGAGCAAGGAATCACATTTCAATTGGTCATATTTAGTGATCTTTCAAACAAGGTTCAAATTGAACTCAACTTTCCAATGAGCTCTTTTTTAACATGCATAAGATTATGATCAAGAATTAGACAACTTCGAATATGGAGATTTTTATTATTATAAACATGTATGCATTGATCTATACATGCATGAATTCAATAAGAAATTCCAACCTTCATGTAAGCAATATGCAAAACACATTTTTATTTCAAAAAGAATTAACACTAAAAAATCAAAATATGCATGAGAAAGTGATTTCAAAACTCAAGAGAGCTAAGAATGCAACTTTAAGATTCAAAAGGTAGGCTGGAAATGCATGTTTCATGAGAGTGGATGAATAGGCATGTTTTAATTTATAAAATAAATATATTTTTGTTTTAACATGAAGGCTAAAAATGCTATCTCAATGAAAGCTGGAAATGAAAATTTCTAATACTAGAAGAAGAAGACATTACTTTGATTTCTAGGCATGCCCAAAAGTGGGCTGAAAATGAAATTTTAGCTAGTTAAAATCAGCTTCTTCAAACTCAACATAGAAAATTGAGAGTTGTAAACTCAAACAAACCAAGGGACAGTTGAAAGTTGCAGTCTCAAACTTGCAAAAGTGGGTTGAAATTTGCATTTCCAGCTATCGATGAAGAGCTGGAAATTACATGTCAAAGCTTATAAAGGTTTGCATTTTATATATGATTGACATAGCTAAAAAATGCACTCTCAGGCAAGCAAGGAGAACTAGAAATTGAATGTCTAAATATGACGAAGATTAGTGGAAATGCATGTGCAATTCCAACCTTGTTCCTCTTTAAATTTAAAAACTAATATGGAAAATTTCATCTACAAGTTAACATAAGAATTGAAGCTTGTTTTCCTCACTTCTTGGCTCTCATAGTCTTAAAAATATGTAAATTTTAGCAAAGCATGAAAGGTGTAAACATAGAAACAAAGCATGTTAATAAAATTTGTTGGCCATTGACCCTCACACATATGTTGTGATTCAGCACATAGAGGATATAGCACCAAATCCTCAACCTGAAAATCAATTTCTCTTAGTCACTTATGCTATCAGTGTTTCAACACTCTCTTGATGTTTTTCTTACTAGAGAAGATAAATGCCCTATTATGTAGCAAATATATTTTGGCTTAGTTAATATTTTTTGATGGTTTGTTATCAGTTCTAAATTGGCAACATGCCCTGTTATGCAACATCTTTTTTATTTAATGAGACTATTTCGAGATGTTATCAGCTACTTTTAGGCCAAATACATTTTTGTTTGACTTGGACTGTTTTAAACATCAACTATGAAGTTTGGCATACATAGATTTATTCCTTTTCTACTATATCAATACAAAAGAGAAAGAAGAAAAATAGTTGGCAAACTCACAAAAACAAACATTAATAAAAAACCTAAAACAAGTTTATATTCTTATCAAGGTAGAGTCCTATGATAACTTCTCGGAAGTGCACTTCTAGGAGAGAACTTGGTTTTGGTATTTTCATATCACAAATAGTTTGTAAGATGTAAATTCTTTATTTCATTTATGGGTTGATAAAACATGAAATATATATTATGATTTAAAAGTATTTACATAAATGCTATAAAATTGCTTCATTGAACAATATTGCAAACTTAGTAAACACTACTTTATTCAACTAAATTGCAATCTTAGTAAACTATTAATGACCACTTGTGCAATTGAAGGATGTGTTAGATTCACATTTGTGTAAAAATCAAATCAATATTTAATAAAAATGATAATTGTGACTAATTGAAGGATGTGTTAAATTTGATTTGCAAACAAAGGAAACTGTAGGGTAAATATATCAAAATCCATTTCAAAACATATTGTAAACCATTCAGTTACAACTCTGTCACATAGATAAGGATGTACAAAGAGTAAGTATTCAAACTAAGGAGTATTATCACCCACTCTAATAAGCTTAGTCATCATCTTGATGTTTGTTCTGTGAATGCTACAGAAATTGAGGCAATGGTTTAGGGTTCTTATCAGCTTATAAGTGGGTGGGGTGATCATTTCCAAAAAGAATTATAAAAATATAAAATGGAGAAGAAAAAGGAAGAGGATATCAAAATGGCCACCTATTAAACTAATCTCATTAACCTTTTGTTCATCTTTGGCAAGTAATCACCTTGTTGTCGATGTGGCAATTGTGCAAGAAGGAAATCATCCATGAGATAAAGCCAATTCCCTAGTGTGATAAATATTAATAAAAAACAAAACTAACTTTCTCTAATCCATAATTAGTGAAAAAAAAACCTAATTAAAATCCAAAAACTGATCATAACCATCATTCATCGAAATAAAAAAACCTACTTGATCAACAATTATCAAAAAATGCAAAAATCTATACATACATTGATCAAAATCTCAAAAGAACTCAAATTGATCAGCATTAATCAAAACCCAAAAAACCCATATCAATCTAAATCCACGAGCACCCATCATCATCAACTTTGATCCAAGTCCAAAAACACCCATTTTAATAAAAATCAGTGCAAAGAGGGATTAAAAAACCACCATATCCACTAAATATCAACATCAATATTTTTTCAAGCTAAAAACAAAGAAGCATTAACATACATTGATCAAAACAACAAGAACATGCAAATGCTATTACTGTGATTTCTGGGTTGACAATAATGACTATCCTTTTATATAAATATAAATAACCAGGAATGATTGTTCGTGCATGTAAATAACTGGAATTTTATCGTTTCTCTCTTTTCTGACCATCTTAATAACTAGATGTTCAATGCATGAGTATATTGAAGGGGAGTTACTTAATATAGTCGAATCAAAGGATTCTATTTCAACATCAACCGAAATTAGCAGACCCCCATTAATCAAATTCATAAACACCCATCATCATTAAATTAGGACGAAATACCTCTGAACTAGTGCCATTACCATAAAATAAGGGAGAGATATCTCCAAAGCATTTCCATCACCAGAAAGTAAGGGCGAAAAACCTCCGAAGCATTTCCACTATAAAAAAATAAGGGTGAATAGAAAGATCTAGTTCGAATTTTACAAGGCGAAAATGAATTTCTTTGTCTCCCTTCACAAATTCCCACAGGCTAAGGGTTTCATATATATTTTTTTGAAAATAAAATTGGGGCTATGTATAGTCAAACCCCTTGAGACCCTCTATGTAAATAATTCGCCCAATTAAAATTTAAAACTCTTTAATTTCGCCCATGAGCGAAATTTCTCCCTTAAAATTTTCTATGATCATAAGAGAAAAACACAACGATAAGTAAGGGATATATAGTAGGACGAATTCATCCTTCACTTATTATCCATGCATAGGAAAGCATGGAATTTATTCGAATCTATAGGTCTTTAGACACTGGAGTGATGATCGTCGATTTGGCTCCTGGTCGACTGCTCAGGCATAGACTAATAACTGAAGGATAAGGGACGGAAGATAAAAACTCATTTTTTTTCCGCATTAATCAATAAAAAAGAACGCAGAGAAGTCATTGCAAATTGAGGTTGGGTTCGCCACAGGAAATCAATTCAGAAAACAACAAGCAAGGGGATTACAAATACTGTAGGAAAGCAGTTTCAAGAAAGATCATGGCAATGAAATCTTCAACCGAGCACAGAAAAATAACATGTTTAAATTAAATTCATTGCAAGTAACAACTTTAACATGCATACCTTAGCCAAATGTGAATGCTCCGAAGTTGTTGTCCCCGCGCACGCTCCGTCTAGCTCCCACTTGCCAACCGACATGACCTCACCGGTACCTCCCAGCCAACACTAGAGGTACTCTTCTTCCCTCTGAGCCCCCCAAGCCACAAAGGGGCCACACACACAATACCAAAGAACTGCTAGCACACAGTTCGTCTCGCAAGGTCGAGCTACCACTCGTTACCTAATCTAGGTATCCCAACTCCCACAAGAGAAAGTTCAATCAAGGAAAAATTCAGCAGCATAACGTTACGCAAAAGATGAGATCCATACTCCTCCTCCTCTATCCTTTTTATAGAGTTTTTAAGTAATTAGTTTCCCAAATTCTCATTAAATTCCTTTGTCATAAATTTCAATTAAGAAAAACCTCCCCCATACACATGTCACCCATCCCCTAGTTGCACCAGAAAATCAATTTTATTAATTAATTAAATATTCTTATTTCCCTCACCCACCTAAAATCATTCCTAAAAACGCTCCTTGGTGTCCCAATATTCCCTTACAAATCTTAAATGACTTATGCCTTACTTAATTCCTAGTTGAGTTCATAAATTGCAAGTTCTGAAGGCAAGATTCCTTACTAAGTTAGACATTCAGTTTTTTCTTTACGTTTCCCCTTTTCTTTAGGTTTCCCCTTTTTCTTTAAGTTTCCCTCTTTTTCCTTTTTAACTAAAAATCAATTTAGCAAGTGTGGATAAAACAACCCTCTTTTTCGTCTTTAATTAATAATTAATTTAGCAAGTGTAGATGAAACAACCATTTACCCTCTTTTCTCTTTAACTAAAATTAAATTAGCAAAAGTAGATAAAAACAACCATTTCCTTTTTTTAAATTTTAATCCTCCATAATAATTTGACTTTAATAAATTAATTTGAATTTCTTACCCCCCTTCTTGTTACATGTTTATTTATTATTATTATTATTATTATTATTATTATTATTATTTTACCACATGTTCTACTTAGACCTAGGTTTTAAATTCTCTAGGTTGGGCGACATTTTTATTAGGGAAAATTGTTTTTAAATCTTACTTATCACATCATTAATTTTAAGGCCGACTAGGTTTATTCACTTACCCGTTGAGATCATGACGTGCCCTTCAAGACGCACTATGTGCTCCAAGGGTGCCTCTCGCCTCTTTATGTTTTCCTTGCACGACATGCCCTTCAGGATGCACTATGTGCTCCAAGGGTGACACTCGTCTCTTTCTGTTTTCCTTGTGCGACGTTCCCTTTGGGACGCACTACGTGCTCCAAGGGCGCTACTCGCCTCTTTCCGTTTTCCTTGCGGGGTGTGCCCTTCATGACGCATTATGTGCTCCAAGGGTGCCATTCACCTCTTGACTGACTTTGGTAGATGTCAAAAACCCTTGGAGTCAATACTCCGCCAAGTGATCTTGTGGGAGACTAAGGGCCTCTAAGGAATAAGGCCCCCTACCTTATTGCGCGCCCCTTAGAATCATCGTGAGTAACTGTCACAGTCTGCCCTCATAGCATCATGGGTCTTCGCGAACTAGGTAATTGTTAACATACAGTTCGAGCCATGACGGGAGTGCTAGTAGGTTGTGGCAGGGATGCTTCCACACCTCTCCCTCAAAGTCTCTAGTTGTCGTGCGTGACCCCTCTACTCCACATGTGAGTCTGGTCAGCAAGCTCTCGTTAGCCTGCATCTATCAATGAATCATGTCAGCAATAATAATCAATCATCATAATATTTAATCATGTGTACATGTGTCACATCAATAACGTTCAAACCCAACAATCCACTCCTTGACTCAATCCGGAGTCCAAGGGGTTTCATCGATGCCTCTGGATCCTCAATGTCCAAAGTCCTACACACTCAGGAGGACCTAATCAATAGCACTTGTCTATGTGAATACAACAAATTAACATATCATCAATCCATAATGTCTCATAATCATAATCGAACGACCAATAATATAATAATCCGGATCACTTGCAAGCAAGTGTCCTCAAAGAATAAATTCACTCAATACATGCAAGAGCGAGATGTTACAAGTCCAACCTCCCTCTAAAGATTCCTAAAACAACATTCCCACGAGAAGGGTTCTTACCCCCAATAAAAACAATTTTCTATCATACTCATAGTTCTCTTTTTTAATACTTAACATATCTAAAGGAAGGTGAACGCATTATAAATTTTAAATTTATATAAAAAGTTGCTTAAGCGTGTCACATATATTGAACACTTTGATGAAATGTTTATTACTTCTTGTTTATGAACCCCAAAGGTCCATATCTAATGTGTATATTTTAAAGATATGGTGTGGGTGGTTGTGGATTGACATAAAAATCATATTAAAATAAAAATAAATAAAAGATATTATGATTATAAAAGAATGGTTTTAAATTCATAAAATAATTATGATTATTTATTAATTCTTCCGCCAACTCTCCCATACATGAATTAATTGAAACCCAAGCTTGCAATCATTTAGATGTCGAAAATGTTTTGAGATAAAATGCAACACATTCTTATTTTATTCTATTTTAATGTTGAAGTCAACCTTTTTACATATATAAAAATGGTTAGATAAAATGTAATATATTCTTATTTTATTTTATTTTATTATGTGATAATGATTAAGTGGATATTATTTCTATGTGTAAAGATTGTTTTTATTAGGGCCATGTGCTATAGATCGAGACAATGCATGGTTACTTTTCCTAGTGACAATAATGTTATCCAAGTCTCGAAAGAACATGTTAAGTCCCTTGGTCACCAATGTTGTTTTAATTTTTAATGATCATGGCATTCTAAGTTCCTTAGTCCTTAATGACTTATTAGGCATGGGATTGTTAAATATCTAATCCAATGATTTTAATCAAAATTTTATTTTAATATTTTCTTTTTTTCTAATATTTTAAGTTGTTCTTGTTCTTATTATAAGTTTTTTTATTAAAGTTGTTTTTTAATAGTTTCATCATCGTGAGAGAGCGGGGAGATATTAGGGAAAACTTTAATACGAGGGGAAAGATATTGGGAAAAAAAATTATGAAAATTTTCCCTAATGTCTCCCCTACCTCTACCCTCGTATATCAGGTTTGGGGTGGGGATGATATTAAGGAAATAATTTATTAAAGTTTTCCCTAATATGTCCTCCCATCCCCACCCTCATACTTTGTATCATACTTATGTAGCCAAGCTTGCATTTTCCTTTTTAAAACATTTTGTTTTTACAGTTTTTTCATAGGGTTATTCTAATCTATACATTCATAATGACAACATTTCTCTATTGAACTAGTGAATGAGGTTTGGTATACGTTTCAAACATATATACCAATGAATAGGCTCATTCGCTAGTAAGTCCTTAATGTAGTATTACACACCTTAACTAGTCTCTAGCCTCAATCGATCATGGATCATCCCTTTGTCATAATATGGTTGAATAACCAACGCATGTTAAAACCTTTACTCACCATACTCATTATACTCCATATGTCAATCACTAGCCTGACTTGGGTAAAATGCTTCTCTTCTAAAGAATATGAGAACTCCTTCTCACACTCAAGCCTTTAGGTTGATAGTGAGAGAGCTATGATCCTTTGTTAATCCCATGATTTATCATTAGCTAACGATACCAAACTAATAACAATGGCCATTTAATTTATAGAGCATATGTAATCTTCTAGGGTGTGTAAAAACAAGACTATGACCTATTATCATTATCATAAAGGATACAACCATACCACTAGTGAGTGTAGGCCTATCCTCCATATTTAGTCATTGACAAGGTAAGAGTTATGTAGATCATTGAAGGCATCTCAAACACGATTCCCTAGAAAACATAACAAAAGTAAGTAGAAGAAGAGGTCTAGATCCAATAGGAAGAGAATGGAGCTCAATGAAATGAAGTATTAAAACTCAAAAATTCCACTTATTCTAAAATATTGTCCCTAAGGAAGAAACGAAACTAAACAATAGGATTGATTCCCTACAATAGTACACTTTTCCCAAGAATGATCCCTAAATTGCCCTTTAAACATTGATTTATGTAGAAAACCATGCATGCACTAGGATATTGCTAACAATGTACATATTTTTTGGGCAAAGGGATTACAACATGTTTAGCACCTCGTTAATCATATCCAACCTCTACAATATCACTCTAAATAGGACATATAGATCCTTTTGCAAAACAACATGCCTCCTTTATATATTAGTGCTACATCATAAGTCGTGCTAGCATATTTGTAAGCAATGTGTAATGTACTAATGTAGGATAATATGGGGTACCTCAGGAGGTACCCAAGGGGATAATGAATATAATATGGCCATAATAATGGAATAGATTCACTTTATAGTGGGTGGGTAATAAATAGGCCCACTAAGTAATTAGACAAAATAATATAATAATGAGTGGTAGTTAGCGTAGACCTCATGAAACAATATATATACGCATGAGTATCATTGTATTGGATATGTTGAGTATTTTATTGTTGCAAGCATGGATTGTGGAGTAAATCCTTCCATAAAGGGTGTTTGATGATTTTACCCTACATAAAGGGTTATTTCTTCTTGTGCCTATTATTGTGTGGATGCATTTTATTATTTTGAAGTTGAGGCTTATCTTTAATCTACTAAACTTTACTATAATTAATGTTTAGAACTCTTTATGTTCGAACTCTTTTTTTGCAAGAACATGGAAGTATTTTTTTGGTAGAGTTTTCAAAGGGGAAAAATAGGATGGAGATATTGAGATCCATTTTTGAAACCTTTTATGTAGAATATGAGGAAACTAGATATAGATATAATTTCTTCTTTAAAAAACTAGGTTCAAAACACAAAGTCCAAATTGGAGTTCACAAAGTGAAGATACCATTGATAAAAAATGATCTACTTTTGGGTTTTATAATGATGGTTACACATATTAAAGAGAAGATATATTTTTAAAGAGTGCACATATTTTCACCAGACCTATGCCACTAGATTCAAAGTGGATATGACATTTTATAATTATGGTCATAATACAAATTCCAATTAGTATTGAGGAAGTTATGATCATTTCACATTTGGCACCTCAAAAATCTAGATGCACAAAGAAGCTACATTGAAAAGTAATATTTTTCTTGAAACATTAGTTTTATTTGTGGGTTTCTCTTAAAAAAAATATTATAAAATTTTATGGTCATAGTAT
Organism: Picea glauca; assembly: GCA_000966675.3. Classification (NCBI taxonomy): domain Eukaryota; kingdom Viridiplantae; phylum Streptophyta; class Pinopsida; order Pinales; family Pinaceae; genus Picea; species Picea glauca. Next base: position 292,491 of record JZKD02S1928390.1, on the reverse strand, counting down.
GAAAGAATGCATAAAGTGGATAATGTAAATTAACCCAAAGAATTGAAGAGCTTGCTTGTTAATGAATTTAAAATTCAAAGATTCCATATGGTGGAAATCACTTAACTTTGAAAATATGATGGAACTTTAAGATGAAGAGTATGAACAAGTATTTGTCGACTGGTGTTCCCATGCTAAGAACAAGGATAAAGAGAGGATTGTGGATTCATTTTCATTTCAAAACTCTCTATGAAGGGTTCAGGGCTATATTCAATAGGAGAAGGTCATTTTTTTTATAAACCTTGTTGGAAAAATAATTTTACCAATGTCAATTTGAATAAATTATTTCAATTCTTTATAAAGCTTATTCAAAGAACACAAGTTGAGAGTGAGAATGCTCAATTTTTTTAATATTTTAATATTACTATGGGTACATGTGTTCTTCATTCAAATTTTCATGTTGTAAATATGGATGATGTATATATTATTCCTAGGTATCCTTGGATGGAATCAATGGGTACAATTAATATTAATGTGTAAAAGAGTTTTAAGAAACGTCAATACAATAAAAATAAAATCACATTGCAAAATATTTATCTTATTAAGCATCAAGAGACCAAGTAAGTACATGAAGAATCTCTTGTAGGAAGATTAGCTATAATACCTACAAACACATCAAACGAATATTCTGAGGTTGAATTAGAAAAAGGGTCTACAAAATCAACCATGGGGGATCCCTAGGAAGGGCATAAAAATGAAGAAGAATCTGTAAAGTTGATATGACCCAAGGGGCCATATATGAGGTTAAATGCATATAGTATGACTCCAAGGGGGGGCATATATGGGTTTAAATGTATATGTAATGTGTAAATGTATATGGAATAGGGTAAACCTAATAAGAAATGGGCCTCACGTGCATTGTGTGAATAATTATATATAGAAATCATGTATTTATTATTAGAGATAGGTGAATGTTGATGTATGAATCTATTTGGATATTTGGAGGAGTTTATCATATTCCTTAAGGAGTTATTGTGTAACTTATCTCTATTATCTATCTAGGAGTTATGCTCCACACTCACATTTGGTAGATGGTGTATGCTTCTAGTTTATGCTGAAATTTTAAGTATTTGGTTCATAACATTTGATACCAGAGCATTGATCTTAGGGGTTTGTTGCTTCAATTGAGTCAACTTGGAATTTTCACTATACATTTTTATGTGATGTTTCAGACAATGAAATGTTTAGAATACCGAGAAGACATAACAAAGTACACTGGGTAAAAATTTTAGGTTCTAGGTCATTTTACTTTTGAAGATACATCCTATGCAATTTAGCGATTTTTTACTAGCCCTGAAATCAATACCAAAAGAGTCATTTTGGAATTTCACTATAACTTTTTTTCTACAAAGTTTTGAATGGTGAAATTTTCCAAATACTTTGAAGACACAACGACATATGCTTGTTATAAAATTTAGTTTCTGGGTCATTTTACTTTCAGAGATACATCATGTGCAAGTTAGGGATTTTACTAGCCGTGAAATCAATATCAAACAAGTCATTTTGGGAATTGTTCTATAACTTTTTATTGGTGGCATTTCAAACTATGAAATTTTCAATATCATGAGGAGACATAGAAAAGTACTTTTTCTAAAAAAAATCGATTTTGTATCACTTTAATTTCCGAGATATAGGTTTTGGAAGGTAGGGGTTTTTGACCAATCCTATAACTAGTCGCAAATAGGCATTCTGGATAAAGAAATCACATATTCTTCATTGAAGATATAAATTCAGTAAAACCAATTGCATTGGAAAGTAGATAATCCATAGTTATTCATCTACAAATTTCAGAATCATGTCTGAAACACTGAACATGTAGAATTTTGTACAAGTTCTCTCTCTAAATAGGACCAAAAATCAACAAGTTTTGTGAATGTTACCATAACTTTCTCTTAGAACATAAAATTTTGGCCAGGCTTGTGGCATTGCAAAGAAGAAATATCAAAGTAATACAAACAAAAATTTCATTTTTATAAGGGCTAAAATTTCATAGATACATCAAAAGGGAAGTCGACTAGAAGGATAGACTCCAAATCAGGGTTTCAAAGGTACCTTTACTTAAAATTGTCTTAACTTTTGATTGGGATGTCTAATTGAGTTGATTCAAAATCCATTGGAAAGAGAAAACACATGATATATATTCTAAAACGAATAATAAATATATTGGATCATTAATACTAACATATTCATGAATAATTTTGTGGAAATTTATCTCAGAATGTAGAAACCTCGATGAATCTTACTAGTCTTTAATGTGCAAACTCTATAATGTTTGGCGACCTTTTTGTAAAAATATTCAAATTTCTAAGGATTTTATATAGTTTATGTAAAATTTGGGCTATTTTTCTATGTAGGACACTATATTATTTGAGAACTCTATGTTTCCCAAAGTACTTCATACCCAATTTTGTAGATAGATTATAGAAGGCATATGTGTACTCCAACACATTATTCTTTACCTAGAAGCAAGGTTGTTCATCTCATGTATCAATCATCATAGTTTCCAACATGGTAATACTCCTCCTCAATCACATTAATAAAATCCATCCAAGTAGGATCTATCCCATACACTCTTGAATCATTTCTAAAATGTTGCTCATAGTGAGAATATCACTAGTGTTTGACATGGGGAAATGACTATAGGACTATGAAGGTAATCTTTTCATTGGTGAAAAAGTTATGAAAAAGGAAGTAATTGGTTTAACCATCTCTTGAAAACATTTGTGTCTATTTTCTTAAACATTGAAGGATATCAAGGTTAAATTGTACTTTGAAGGGTGTCATTCATATGAAAGGGTTGTTTGTGAAGGAGTGTTTTCCACAGTTGGATCTCACTGAAGTATATGGGAAAATTAATCTATCATCTCATTTCGTTGTCACTCAAGGGCTTTCTAGAGAAAGAAAATGTTAGAATATCTTGCTCTGACATCTTTCTTTTCCTAATCCATATGAATTCAATTGGGTAAAAAAAGAAGGTAGCTTGATGGGTTAGTTATTTCAAGGCTAAATTTCTTGTGTCTTGACCTCATAAGTGATATGCAATAAGGAAAATGACAAAGAGAAGATTTATTTAATACCATTCATCTAGATTTGGTTGATAATTAAATGAAATCACACTACTGTAGAAAATGAAACACTATATATAACTAAAATCAAATTCCATTAAAAAATGAATGGTTGAAAACATCACAATATACATAAAAATACATAGTGGCTATAATTAATTAAGTTATCTCTAAGAGAAGAAATGTGATGAATACACTTATTTACAAAATCGTCCACACCCAAAAGTAGAAAACTCCTTTATTACAAAATAGAGATACAATATAGAGAAACTTTGGATGATAAAAATTGTTAAACATAAACCCTAAAACTTAGAGCTTAGATGGAAAAAGAAAAACCCCAAGACACTAAGTGCAATTGACACATCCACTTCACATACAAGCTTCATTCAAACACATGATGTCTAGTTATCTTAAACATAAGAACAATATTTTGTATAAATAATATATTTGACTATGTTAATTAAAATGGAAAAAAAAAACACTATTTAAAATTTAATTTTTTTTATTAAAAATTTAAAACCTACATACTATCCAAATTAAAATTATTTTATAAATTAAAATAATTTTTAAAATAACCTTCAAAAATCATTTTAAATCAATAACAAATAAAATATATACACTTTTAATTTATATGCATTAACCTTCAAAAGTGTATTATATGTATACATAAAGTTTTCATCAAAAACTTAATCAAACTTTCTTCATCTTATTCTCATTCTTCATCTAAAACAAAATAGATCCCCTCTTCTTTGTTTTTTTTCATTAATCAAACTTTCTTCATCTTACTCTCATTCTTCATCTAGAACAAAATAGAACCCTCCTCTTTGTTTTTGTCATTATATGTTATTTCATACCAACTCTAACATGTATCATTATGCACCATCCTTTTAGTATTAGTTTTTGTCATTATATGCTATTTCATACCAACTCTAACATGTATCATTATGCACTAACATTATATGCTATTTCATGCCAACTCTAACATTATGCACCATCCTTTTAGTATTAGTTTTTGTCATTATATGCTATTTCATACCAACTCTAACATGTATCATTATGCACTAACATTATATGCTATTTCATACCAACTCTAACATTATGCACCATCCTTTTAATATTATTTTGTTTTGATGCTAATTTCATACCAACTCTAACATGTATCATTATACACCATCCTTTTAGTATTATTTTGTTTTGTTCACATATCATTGATATATGATTTTTATTTTATTTTATTTTTTAATGTATTTTTAACTCTTTTCTCTTATTGTTATTAAATATTATTTTTATATTTTATATTTTGATTTTATAATTATATTTCATGTTAATTATAGTTTAGATCGTCCTTTCAACTAATTCACAACTAATGTATTTATTGGAAACTTGATGACAATTATGTTTATTTTTAAGAAAAATATAAATATTCAAATGATTTGTTAACTTCGATTGATATTGGCGTTAGTTGGGTTATGTAGATTTATTAGTTTATTTATGTTACATATGGCATATAGCCTCTGCTCGGCCACTGTACAGGACTTCCCAAAACATGAATTCAAATCCATTTCGTGGGCATTGAGAGAGAAATGCAAACTGTAAAATTAAATTCACAAAACTCTACTGTCTGCGATGCAATTCTGCCCTGCCTCCAGTGCTTTAATGGAAGCAATGCGGTTACCTACATCCTCTTTAGGAAGACGCAGAAACGCTATCAGAAATGACGAAGGAATTGCTTGATTCGTTTCTGAGAGATAGAACATCCAGCATAAGCGGCAGAGGCCTGTCTGGGATTTCAGGAATCTCTGTCTCTCCCTGCAGAATCCTCATGGCCTCCGCCATTCGAGGTCTGAACGCTACCATAACATGCGAACACAAAATACCCACCAAAACAAATCTCTCCATTACGCTCTCCCCTCCGCTCTGTCGGATTCTCTCGTCTACTATTTCACTGGTCCTGCCTTTTCTCACTAGCGCCAACGCCCAATCCGTTGGAATGGGCAGTGCTGGAACCGACACGACATATACTGCGTTGAATCCCGATAGCAGCAACTAGAATATTCTTTCACTCAGTGAAAGCGTGAGGTCAGATCTTGCGGTTGTGCAATTGCCAAGTGGCAGATATCCAACGCTGGGATCGTGTGGCTCCCATCTTGTTGCTCAGATTCCGTACCATTTGGGACGTACGGTCTGCTAACAGATGTAGAATCCGTACTATTTTGGTCGTACGGTACGTTAATCTGACCGTCTGATTTTCGACATGTGTCATGCATCCAAAGGCCAGATCTAAGGGCTTTGGACTCGCCACATGGCGTACATCCAACGGTTGGATCAGGCGGCTATTATCGCGCCACGTGGAATGCATCCAGTGGATAGATCTGGCGGCTATGGTATCGCCACATGGCTTACATCCAACGGCTGGTGAATCGCCACGTTGCATGCATATAACGGTTTGATCCAAGGATTCAGGACACGCCACGTGGCGTGCATCTAACGGCCCCATCCAAGGGCTCTGGACTACCCACGTGGCATACATCCAAGGCACAGATCCAAGGGCTCTGCACACGCCACGTGGCGGACATCCAGTGGACAGATCGAAGGGCTTTAGACACGCCACGTGGTGTGCATCTAATGGCTTCATCGAAGGGCTCTGGACACGCCATGTGGCGTGCAACTAACCGACCGATCCAAGGGCTCTAGATTCCCCACGTGGCGTACATCCAAGGGTTCTGAACTCGCCACGTGGCGCGCATCCGGTGGGCAGATCGAAGGGCTCTGGATCTGCCACGTGGCGTGTATCCAACGATCAGATCCAACGACTCTCTTTCCGCCACGTGGCGTGCATCCAACGGCGACATCCAGCGGCTCTCATCTTACCATGTGGCATCCATCCAACGGTCAGATTTAGCTGCATTCTTTTTGCCATGTGGCATGCATCCAACGACAAGGATCTGACCGTTAGATACAAGCCACGTGGCAACTGCAGAGCTGCAGAGCTGCAGAATCAAACCGTTGGATATGTGCCACGTGGCAACTGTAGAGCCGTAAGATCAAACCGTTGGATATGTGCCACGTGGCAACTGCAGAACCGCAGGATCTGACCGCTAGATATGTGCCACGTGGCAGGTTTAGCCACAAAATCAAACTGTTCAATATGTACCACGTGGCAGGTTTAGCCACAAAATCAAACTGTTCAATATGTACCACGTGGCTAGTGCAGAGCCATAGGATGTGACCATTCGATATGTGCCACGTGGCAAGTGCAAGTTCAACATAAGCAAGTTGGAATTCTGATACTGGTTATTAATGTGGGATATATCGCGGGTATATTGTTGCAATTGACCGATGTTGCATGGAAAGTCACTCTGTTGCAATTTACCTGTGTGGCTCGCATATGGAGACGCCTCTGACATAAATGTCATTGCAATTTGTATCAAATAAAAGAAATGGCAGCAGATTGACTGATGCGAAGAGGGCAAAAATTGGTGGTTGGCTTGAACGCTATTTACGCTCGTACCGGCATTGACATGAGCTCGACGCTCTTATTGGAGTGATACCCAGTGAAATTGTTTGATTATATTTGGTGTTCAGTGGAATGGTGATAATGTTTCTGCAGTCACCTTGCTGATGTGTCAATGTTATGTATTATATTTTCAATCTACCTTCCTTACATGCCATCTGACTGTGTACTCTAAATATTCATTATAAATTTGGAGATGGGGAATTTTGTGGTTTTCCCCTTCCAAATTTGTCATGTATTTCGTCTTTCAAGAAAATACAGGGAAGAGATTCCACAATTAAAAAGCGTCTGATATCAACAGCTCGGATTGTATTGTATCAAATCCATAGCTGTACAATAGCATGAAATAATGAAATAACTCTTACTGTGTTTATTATTATTAGTTTTATTTTTTTTTATGTTTTATGGTGTGTCTAATTATTCTATATTTTTTTTCTGAAATTTGACAATATAAATTCGCACAAAAATCACAACTCTAAGTTGTTTAAATTGCATTTGAATTATATAAATTTAATCACGGCATATCCAACCATATAGATTTTAATTTCTAACTAATATTAACTAATATTAACTGAAAAAATGAAAAAAAAAAACCATATAACTTTTAATTTCCAACTAATATTAACTGAAAAAAAAAAAAAAAAAAACATAACACATTTATACTATTGTGTGCTTTATATCTCAAGTAAAGTCATGATTGTAAGTGGGCACTCAACCAGAGTTTGGTACGGCCCAACCTTGTGACAACTGTGTGTAATCATAGTTGTAAAGCATATCATATTGTTGAGCCCTATATTTATAGTACGTTTTAAATCCAATTATAGGCTAGAAATCATTTATAGTACGTTTTAAATCCAATTATATCATCATTTATAGTATTTTTAAATCCAATTATATCATGCGGTTATTTTAAAATCCTATGTATTAAGATAATTGTTGAGGGAATTTAGATTATAATTTTCATTTGGATAAATTTTTACAAGTGAATTTAAAGGGTCCTTAAAATTTAATAAACTTATACTGCATACAAATTATCTTGAAATAGTTTTATACTATTGATGAAACAATGCTCACTAGAAACAACATTAAAAGTTGACTATATAAAATATAATACTTATATTATTGAAAAATGAATATAGTTATGTTTTATATATCCTACTTATGGTGTAATACTCAAGTAGGCCTTATTTCAAGAACATGTACAGTTTATAATTTATATATTATGCAAGGTGCATCTCCAAAACTCAAAGTAATAAATAGCCTGAGAAAAAACATGTATATATCACTTGGGTAACCCCTAATATTCTAATTTTTAATTTGTGAAATTTAGAAGAGATGGCTTAGTTACACCTTAATATTCTATTTTTTAATTTGTAAAATTTGGAAGAGGTGAAATTGGGATAGTGCCATAAGAGAGAAAGGGTAGGAGTAGTAATTACTATCAAAAAATACATAATTAGTGATGGCATGAGTGATAAAACAAATTCAGCAAGAACTTTACAAGTTGACTCAATAGAACCTTAGAACCTTTAAGCTTAACAACCCTACATTTTAGAGGGGTTGAACCATGCTTAAGGTTTGGAGAACAAGGTTTCATAACATTGGACAGAAATGGATTGAAGGTGAAATATCAATATCAAGATTTAGGCCTTATTATATGGACGATTCCTTGATATACATGTATAGAAAAACCAAGCTCATCCAATAATATTTTGTAAAAATTACTTGCAACATTCATAACTAAAACTTGATCTAAAACTCACAATAGACAAAAATAAACTCTACATGTAAAAAATGGAATAAGGGATAGGATAAAAAAGGAGATTGGAGGATTGAAAGCTACTAGAGTGTAACCATCATCAGCATTGCCTAATATGAATCATACAAGAACTTGAAATATCTAACCAATTTCCCATATTATGTTGTATACCACTTTGGCCCTTCGATGTGGTCATATGAATACTCAATGCAACCATGATTGTATCCACTCTAGTAATCAAGTTTTACTTGGCATTGGATGTCCACATCTTCAAGACGATGTGTTTGAATAGACAATCTATAATGACTATGTGCTTTGATGGAGATTAAACTATGGCTTCTGAATGATGTTGTCCAATTTATAAGGAAACATTTGAATAAGGATTTCCTTAGATATATATAAAACCATCATGATATCTTGTGTTTTAAGGACTTCTTAATTGAATAGGTAACACTGTAGATTTTTTTTTAATAGTTAAACCGTTTTGTTTTAAAAAATATATAACCCATCCAATGAACATAGTTAGCTCTCTCTCTCTCTCTCTCTCTCACACACACACACACACACACACACACACACACACACACACACACATCCATGAAGAAGTAAGGCTATCTCCATAACAGTTTTGAAGATTGGAGTGAATCTCACCTTGCATCTTGGTACCTTATTTTAGAGTCGTCGAAATACATTATTTATTACCCAACAATCTTGTGTACTCTTTTTTCCACACGGTACACTAAGCGGGCAAAAGAAGACAATGTCCCTCTCATTTCTCTTAGTTCATCATTCTTGTATCCTTCATTCCCTAATTATATCCACTCTCCTCCCATAAATTTCCTATGTAACAAAATCCCCTTCTCTTAAAATTCTCCCTTATCAATCTCCCCCTTACTCAAGCCACATGTCTCTCGCAAAACATATTACATGTGTGAAAATGTTTAAGAATTCCCTTTCATCCTTTTTATTTAATTATATTAATGATGTTGATGGTGTTAACCATACTTTGTACGACCAATAAGGTTTATCATATAATAAAAGGAATCATGTAATTATTGTTTAGAATACCATTTCAAGGAAAGATCATTAGAGTTTTCATAAGAAATGAGGTCTAGAGGAGTGGCCATGTTATGATGCTAGGTAAAGTTCTACATTTAAGCTGAGTTGAAAGGAAATGGTGCCCATCCTCAACCTCCTCTATATCGCAAATTCTATTAATTTTCTCATCCCAAGACATTTTTAGGTTCTAGCCCGGTGACTAGTGTCACCATGTATGTCATGAGCATTTACCCTGATAGTGGTGTAATATCCTCAGTTCTAATCCCCACAATTATAATGTAATTGCGCAAATATTGATTAGGCTGGTGAGTCAATATATTTGAGTGAGATAGCCCATATTGATCAATATGGACAAGGGTCGAATTATGTATTTTGTACATTAAAATAATTAATAAATAATAATTGTTGGTTGTGGTACAAGAAGAACTTTAATGGCTGGGGGGCTAAAGAGGGGTCCAAGGGGTTACCCATTTGTATTAATTCAGCCAATTCATATTAATGTTCATCCACCTTTGAAATATCAAAGAGATATTAAAGTAATGTAACAGTGGTAGGTGGGAAAGGTCAAATCACACAATTTATGACAACATGGGTTGAGTACAACCACTTTTTGGGAAACATGTGAGTCAAGCTTGCACAAGAAGAAAAGGAAATTCGAGTGCCTTTTTGGGTTAGATCTTCACATTGGTTTTGGAGAGCATGAAGGGGATTGAGTGCTAGAAAAAGAGAACCAACCATGTTATGCTTAAGGACAACCATTGTTGGGTTGGTTTTTATGTTGAAAATGAGGTTGTAGGCCTATTATGAAGGTTTCTTGCATGTAAGTGACATTTCCTATTGAGGAAATGGTTCAAGATACTTGAGAAGGCTGTTATGAACAGTCTTGAAGAAACTAAGAGTTCCTCGAGTCCCCGATGATGCAATTCCTAGACAACTGAGTGCACTAGAGCCCTAGAGGGAAGTGGGAAAGCTCAAGGGATTGCATGGCAGAGAAGGGGGATCCCATTCCTTGGGTGTTGAGGGGAATAGAGTCGGTGGATGGGAATTGTTCTTGGAGTAGAAATAGGTTTTGGGATATTGATTGTGGAGATTGGACATCCAATAGGGCCAGACCTCCTTATGGACTCATAGCCTGAACTTGGGGGTGGCTTGCTATTGATATTTGGAACAACAAGACTATGTATGGGAGGAATGTCCTGTTGAATTTTTCTATTTCCATATCTAATAATTAATTCCTTATGATTTCAAATAGAATTTCATGCCACTATTATCATTGAATAATTACACACTGAAAATATCAACCAAAAAAAAACTGCAGCGGAAACAATAGAATCATAGAAATATATCCATACATAGTAGACATAAGATTTATCCTGGGAAACCCAACAACTTTTCTTAAGAATAATTCAAGCCAGAAAGTACATCACCATAAAATGAAAAAACCCAACACATAAAGAAGTTTTCCCTTGTATGAGGAATATCCCTCAAAGATAGCGAACCCTAGACAAAGATATCACACCACCAAAAGATCACCAAAAGGATAGCACACCTCAAAATAGAGCAACTAGCAACTGACAATTGGCTAGTGAACTACAACTGGGACTTGCACACTTGATTAGAAGAGCTTGTGTGAGATGTGTAAATGAAATGATCAAGCCTTTTATCTATATAGCTTGAGTCACCTTCAATTTCCTTATGGGGCCGACTCGTCCTTTTTCCTTCAATATTTCATTTAATGCTTTTCGAGGTTTCTTTAATAGTTTAATGGGATTTGACTTGTCTTCTTGGCATTTCTTATTTACTAGATTCTTTTTCCATGAGCCTTGTCGATGTGTCATCTCCTCACATGCATGTATAATTAATATAGGGCTCTAATGTTGAGTATATTCAATGAGAATCCCCTCATCAAAAGAGGTCTCTTGAGCCTACATATTCAACATTAGACTAGATCACTCCACCCTTCCCTATAAAAAATAGATCACTCCACCCTGGAGCAGGAATTGTGGGAGAATATCGAGTCTTTATCACTCCTTGTCAAATCATCGTGACTACTAGGAAAAAGATTACACTTGGTACATTCACCCCTAGCTAAATCAGCATGGCCCCATGAGTGAATGTATCATTCTACCTTAGTCAAATCAACATGACCAATCTAGGAGAATGTATGGTTGATCCTGCTAACTGGAGAAACATCAACATCCTGGGCTATTCACCACTAGCCAAATCAACATGGCCCCGTGAGTGAATGTATCATCCTCCCTTGGTCAAATCAGCATGACCATTCTGGGAGAATGTCTTCCCGATGTTGAAACATCAACACTCCCTCTTAGCGAGGGAGACAATCTGCATCATGCCAAGCTTGTCTCTGAAGTATACAAACTTCACCCTAGATAGAGGCTTGGTGAGAATGTTTGCAATCTACTCATCTGTGGATATGTACTGGAGATTTACTGCTCCCTTCTGTGCCATGTATTAGATGAACTGATATTCAATCTTAATGTGCTTCGACCTGTCATGAAATACTGGATTGTCTAAAATCTTGGCACAACTTTGATTATCACAATGCATCAAGGTTATCTCTAGCTCCCGATCAAATAGTCCTGCAAGAAGTTTTTGAAGCCATACTGCTTCACAACTTGCAACACTGGGTGCGATATACTCTAATTCTACTATATTGAATGCTATAAAATTCTACTTCCTGCTAAACCAGGATATCATAGTTGATCCTAAATTGAAGAAGCACCCTGAGCTGCTCTTTCTGTCCACTGCACTCCCTTACCAGTTAGAATCAATATATCCCTGCATCCTCACTTCACCACCTAAGACATATCTCAAACCATATCCAACTGTACCATGCAGGTAGCTCAACACATGCTTTGTTGAAACCCAATGGACATGCCTCAGTTCAACCATAAATTGGCTCAGGGTGCTCATTGCAAAGAAAATATATGGAACGGTGTTAACCAGGTACATCAAGGATCCAATTAGCTTTTTGTACATAGTGGGATCCACCAAATCTGAATCTGAAGTGTAATCACTCAACTTCTTCAGATTTGTCATCATAGGTGTAGTCATGGACTTGCAGTCCATCATATCGAATTTTCTCAAGATCTCAACTATGTACTTCCCTTGTCCATGTTACGAGGGAAAATCTCTCTATGGCCAGGGGTAAACCACAACAAACTGAAATGACTGCAGAAATCAACTCTAATCTTAGGTATGTTATATAAGATTAAAATATGCTAACAAGACAAGATAAAGATCCTACCTCGTCTAGATGTTCGATGAAGTCCACCGTTGAGCACTTGACTCAAAGAAATAAACCTGCAACTTGTCCTCAACAACCAAGAAACACAAGCATATGGTGACAATATATAAAGTTAGCACATTCAATAGCATAATCCATCAACATTCATAACAAATATTCCCATGGAATAACAATTCAAATATTTTCAAGATATTAATTGGACGAGAAAAGAGCATTTCTATTAAAATGTAATCAATGAAAGTGAATGAATTACAAACTTCTGTGTCGGCATGGTTCGGAACCTAGAAACCAAGTCCCTTCCAGCTAGGCCTCCACCAAAGGAAAGCTCATATAAGAGAGACAATGAGGTTCTCAATCAAGTAGGAAAGAGCTTGGGGGATTAACAATGTGTTCAGATTTAAAAGGACAAAGGGATGCAGACTCAATATGAAGTGAACAATTTCTCCAGAGTAACTTTGTTTTCAAAGTTGATTTCTTCTCCTCTTTTCCATAGCTTGGATATGGCCCGTTTATAGCTTTCAAATGGAACTGAAGAGTCGAGTCAGAATGTTTCCATTATATGGAAGGTTAAGGATCATGGATCTCATGATGTGACATGGAAACCCAACACTTTTTTAATTTTGGGCACAAAACCTGATGTACGTGGGATGTAATGGTGCAACCTATGTATACACATGTTGTATAATAGTTAGGGCATGTATATGTGGAAAAATTATTGTTTTTAGCTTTGGGATTTGCAAAAATGGACTTCAAGTCTACATAGGGAAATGGAAAAAGTCCTTCTGAGCAACTTTGCATAGCACGAGGAAAATATTGCTATAACAGATTCCCCCTAATTTGTGAGATCATAGGAGTATCTGCGATGGCCGAAATAAATTATAATACCCAAAAGTGGAGTAATGGAGACTTAGCTGGAAGAACTAGTTGTTCACAAGAATATTACAATCTGTACTGACTTTGCGCACATGGATGCCAATTTGAATTACACTGCAGATCCATGTGAAAATATATCAAATAGTGGTTCATGGCCATGAATAGGAAATGCAAAGGTGGCTACATGCCAAAGGCTATCATAGTCACAAACAAGGACCAGTAAAACTAATCTCAAAATCAATCTGAAGATATTTGTATACAATGGAGTACAATCTAATCCCCCATGATCACTGAAGTCACATAGGTACTGGTCCAATGAAAGATAGCAACAACTCAGGAAATCTATGACTATGAACCGATGTCTTCAAGTCTTCTACATGATCCACCAAAGTTGCAAGTCTACATCATGTGAATAAAGGATTTTAGGTCAAACACAATGAGACTTCGTTTGATTACCAGTCATTAAGGTATACCGTTAACAAACATGAGACAACCTACCGACAATGAAAGTAGGTATCAAGGCACCGAGTACATTCTTACAAGTGTGAATAAAGGTGTCAAGGTTGAACACTTGAAGAATCCATTGATCAAGAGACATTGATGTATTCCCAACTGTCGATGGCAAGAGAACCTGCCACTAATGCCTGCAAGCTTCTAGGTACTCATAGGACTCTAGGTCTCGTTTCTAGAATAGATGGGCTGAAGTCAATGGAAGGAGACCCACTGAAAGGAGAGCATTGAGGCATGTCTCATCATTCATCATGAGGTACAAAGAAGGATCTTGATGATTTGGAGGAAATCAGATGAAGAACATGTTCACGAGCCAATGATCCTGTGCGTTTTTTGCATGTTCCATATGAAAGCGGTACACGAAAAAGACCCTCTGAATAGAAGCCAATAAGGAAAAATGTTGACAAATGCGAGGACACCACCAATAAGGATAATGGAATCCAAGACACTGCATGAATCCCGATGTGTGACTAGATTTCTTGTCGTTGAACACAAGGGAAACCTCCTAGTTGGCGACCAATGATGAAATGTCGACTGTTGGGTTCAAGGTTACCTACCAATGATGAAAGTAGGACCATGGTGCATGATAGGAATATAGTTTCATTTAATTATGAGACATACTAAGGGTATGTCCGACATGCAAAGTCAAGAGTTCTAAGGAATTGATGCAATGCCCCCACCTTAGCAGGGTCTGTTGTCCTCTCGGTCTCTGGATCTTCTCAATCTTCGAGTTGGAGCAACTCTTTGATTCCCTGCTAGAATATTCAAGAAATTTCCATAGGTCCTTTTCACGAAACTCCGTCATGTGAACAAGCACCAGTCGCAAGCTTCTCTCACACGACCACTGGCTGTGACCACGAGCCTAACCCAAAAGGTGTTTCGTGATTTCGCGTGTCGGGTCTTTGCATGTGAATCACCCTGATTCTCTCAACCTTTGAAACCCTGACAAGAGTTTAGCGTGTACTAGCTCCTCCTTTGTCTTCCTTCAATGTGACCTCCGGTCATGACCCAGCTTTCAACTCTCAAGTGCGTCGGGATTCCGCGTATCGAGAACTCCCGATATGATTAGATCTACGGTCCACGATATTCCTTCGATCAAGTCACGATTTTGCGTTTTGTGACTTTGGAGGTTGGTTCACCTCTGTTCCCCCGATCTCTGATTTCCCGATATTTGTGAGCGTCAGATCGATGATCCAAAATTTTCCTTCGATCAACGAATGTGATCAAGTCAGGATTGTGATGGTGCTAGATCGACGATCCAGATCTTCCTAGATCCAACGACCCAAACCAGGTCGGGATTTCACCTTTTGCTCCTTTACCTCTTATGGAGTCCCTTCGACACTTAGCTGAATTCTAAATCTATGCATTCCTTGTAGCAAATTCTTACGCAAGACTTAGTTCTTGCGGATGACTGTGAATGCCTTACAGTAGTCACTTTGCACTCCTTACAAAAGGGAAGTTTCATGCTATCTCTTTTGAGCTTCATAATCAAAACAGATCCCGTCACACAATCCTTTCGTTCTGTGTGCACACCTTGCACTTACTCAACATAAGAGAAACAATTGAAACTTATACTAACATTCACAGTTTCATTCATTCATAACGAAATTCCTTCATTTATGAAAACACAATAATAGAGAATTACAATCAGTAACAGTGTTATGCATTTGAGTCATTTTTCCTCTGTCATATTCATTCAAAAGTAAATGGCTACAACCGATATCAAAACCATATTAACTCAAAACTCAGAAAATTCCTACTAACTCGCAACAGCATCATTTGGGCATAAAAAAACTCTATTTATCTCAGAGGGTCCTTAGGGATCCCCCCCCCTGACTACTCGTCTACTCGAAATGAAAACCTAATTGCTACCTAAGTTCGGTTACATTCAAGGCTAGGAGTGAAAACTCCCAGATCACTTGTGATTATCAACTTCCAAGCGTTTGATCTTCTTCCATTTTTCCAATCAGCTCCAAAAGATTCGCAGTAACTTCTAGTGTTTCAGATTCCGAAATGATTCCCAGGCACTAAGTTTGTCCTGCCACGTGTGCTCGCTAACGATGCTCCGGCATCATACTCCCCTGAACAAAAATTTATGGACTCCTATCCATGAGCTCCTGCACCGAATTTCCATGCTTCTGGATATCAGCTTCATTTTCCCAACTGGAATATTCTATTGGGTGTCCCTTCCACTTGACCAGATATTCAAGATGGGTCTTCCTCCTCGTCTTCTTGCTAATCCTCTGATCAATTATCTTCTCCATCTGAGGTTTTTCTTCTATAGGAATTTGTTTCTCCTACTGAATCTTCTCTTGAATTTCTGATCCCTTTGATTCATATTCCCTGTAAGGGTACAATTATGAAACGTTGAATATGGGTGATATGCCCACATCATCTAGAAGCTTAATCTCATAGGCGTTTTAACCAAACTTCCTTAATATCTTACATGGCCCTATCTTCTTCATCTTCAACTTTTTATATGTTCCCCTAGGGAACCTTTCTTTCCTGATATGTGCCAGAACCTGATATCCTACTTCAAGTTGAAGTTCTTTGCGATGTTGATCAACTCTGCACTTGTATTCTTGGTTAGAGCTCTGCAACTATCCTCTAATCTGGCTATGGAGTTTTTGCATTTCTGCAGCAAAATCTTCTGCTCCAACACTTCTGATCTCATTATGTTCTAAGTCTCTCAACTCAGATACTCCCATGGGTTGCATTCCATACAGTATTTGGAATGGGCTCTTTCCAGTGATTATGTTTGGCGAGTTGTTGTATGCAAATTCTGCTTGTGGCAGAATTTGATCCCACTGGTTATGATGCTCAATGACCAGACTCCTCAACAAGTTTCCCAAACTTTTGTTTACCACCTCAGTTTTCCCATCTGTCTGAGGATGATAAGCTGAGATGAAGGACAGATCCATCCCCAACTTCTTCCACAGTGTTCTCCAAAAATGACCAACAAATTTTGTGTCTCTGTACGAGATGATGCTTCTGGGTAGGTCGTGAAGTCTCACAACTTCCTTGAAAAACAGATTTGCAACATGGGTTGCATCACCAGTCTTCTGACATGGGATAAAGTGTGCCATCTTTGAAAATATATCCACCACCACAAATATGGAATCATATCTTCTTTGCGTTCTTGGTAGTTCTAACACAAAATCCATGCTTATCACATCCCAAGGCCTCTTTGGTATTGGCAATAGTTGATACAATCCATTGTTCTGTCGTTTATCTTTTGCATGTTGACAGATTCTACATTTGTTCACAAATTTCATTACTTCTATCCTCATACCTGGCCAATAGTATGAACTTTTCAACTGTGTGAATGTTTTATCATGGCCGAAATGTCCAAGCAATCCTCCACTATGCTTCTCCTTCAAAAGGTTGTCCCTCATTGAACATTTTGGTATGCATAATTGATTGCCCTTGAACAACAATCCCTCTTGAATCATATACTCTTCCCACTGGCTCTTATCTCTCAGCACAGGATTCGTTCATGCTTCGTATGCCTCCTTGAAATCTAGATCATCACTGTACATTTCCTTAAGGTGTTCAAACCCCAAGGTCTTCACCTGAAATTCCTGCAGAATCAAACATCTCTTGCTCAATGCATCAACAACTTTGTTAGCATTCCTAGCAATATGTTTTATGACAAAAGTAAAATTTTGCATAAAATCAATCCACTTTGCATGCTTCTGATTCAATTTTTCCTATCTGGTTATGAATTGTAAAGCTTGGTTATCGCTATACAAGACAAATTCCTATGGGACAAGGTAATGTCTCCACTTCTTCAGGGATTGAATTATGGAATAAAATTCCTTATCATATGTGGAGTATTTTCTCTTAATCTCATTCAGCTTCTCACTGAAATAGGCAATCGGTCTATTATCCTGGCTCAAAACTGCTCCAATTGCAACTCCACTTGCATCACATCTCACCTGAAATGTCTTTTCAAAATTTGGCAAGACTAGAATTGATCGTTCTATTATCTTCTCCTTCGGTATATTGAAGCTCCTCTCGGGCTCCTCTATCCATTTAAAAGACTTGTGCTTCTTCTTCACTATATCCATCATTGATGCACAAATTCCAATGAAATCTCTGATGAACTTCCTATAAAAACTCGCTAATCCATGGAAGCTTCTTACCTCAAACATGCTCCTCGGTGAAGACCATTCTTTGATTTCTTTCACCTTCTTCGGATCCATCTTCAGTTCATTTGAAGAGATAACAAAACCCAAGTAAATGAGCTCTATCTTCATAAAAGAGAACTTCTTCAGATTTATTAGCAGCTTCTCCTGATGTAGTCTCCTCATCATTAGTGTCAGGTGTCACAAATGCTCCTCTTTGGTATTGCTAAAGATTAATATATCATCCAGATATACAACCACAAACTTGCCAATGAAATCTTTCAGTATTTCATTCATCAACCTCATAAAATTACTTGGGGAATTTGTTAAGACAAATGGAATAACAATCCATTCATACAAACCTTCATTTGTCTTAAAGGTTGTCTTCCATTCATCACCTTCTCTCATTATTATCTGGTGATATCCGCTTTTCAAATCTATCTTAGAAAATAATTTTGCTCCACTTAGACAGTCCATTAAATCATCCATTCTTGGCAAAGGAAATCTATACCTAATGGTGATTTTGTTAATGGCTCTTGAGTCTGTACACATTCTCCATCCTCCATCCTTCTTTGGGCTCAACACAGTTGTTACTGCACATGGACTCTACAACTCTACACTTGTTGTTACACAGTTGTTACTGCACTTGGAGACCGATCTCAACAACTCTACCATTGTTGTATAAGTTTGACTATGATCCTTCTTGGACTTGGAAAATTTCTCATCTTCATATTCATTCTTGAAGATCAAATAAAAGTGACCAGGAACTTAGCTTCTCCCTAGTTACTCCCT
The DNA here is from genome assembly GCA_000966675.3 of Picea glauca. Taxonomy (NCBI): domain Eukaryota; kingdom Viridiplantae; phylum Streptophyta; class Pinopsida; order Pinales; family Pinaceae; genus Picea; species Picea glauca. Next base: position 273,485 of record JZKD02S1928390.1, on the reverse strand, counting down.
TTGTTAACATGTCTACAGGATTCTAGCTAGTGTGTATCTTTTCCAACTTCAAATTCCCATCTTCCAAGTCGGATCGTATGAAATGGTACCTAAGTTGTATATTATTAGTCTTCGAATGGAAGGCTGAGTTCTTTGCAGGATGAATGCCACTCTCACTGTCATAGTACAACATGTTATTCTCTTACTTCTTTCCCAATTCCTCCATAAATTTCTATAACCAAATCATCTCTTTACTAGCCTATCTAGTAGCAACATACTCTGCCTCTGTTGTTGAAAGTGAAACAACCTTTTGTAGTTTTGAAATCCAACTTACTGTTGTTCCACTTACAGTAAAAACATACCCTGTGGTGCTCCTCCTTCTATCTTTATCACCTGCCATATCTGAATCAACATATCCCTGTAGAATAATGTCTAAACCTTCAAAACATAATTCATGAGTAGTAGTACCTCTCAAATACACGAGAATCCACTTTACTACCTCTCAATGTTCTTTACTTGGATTGTTCATATACCTGCTCACAACTCCCACTGCATGTGCAATATCTGGTCTTGTGCAAACCAATGCATACATCAAGCTGCCAATTGTTGATGAATAAGGGACCTTAGACATGTATTTTGTCTCCGCTTGTGTCTTGGGACACATTTCCTTAGTTAATTTGAAATGGCTGGCCAAAGGTGTACTAATTGGTTTTGCATTCTGCACTCTATACCTCTCCAACACCTTCTCTATGTACTCACCCTGAGACAATGTCAATTTGCAATATTATCTACTCACTCAAAAATATTATCTACAGAAAGAATCAAATCATCTTGTAACACATCACCTGTTACATTTTCTTCCTGATTTTTCTCCTGTTGTCCATCTCTTTGTTTCTTTAGAGCTCTGCAGTCTTTCTTCAGATGTCCTTTCTTCCCACAATTCCAACACTCTATCTTTCCAAATATGGATTTGGATTTGCCCTTCCTATAATTCTTGTGGTTCCTTGAGCCCTTTCCTCTATCCTTTTGTCTTCCCCTGTTCTCCATGTTTAACTCATTACCTGATGTCTCACCTCTATTTTTTCATCACATTTCCTCACTAAGGATAACACCAACAACATCATCAAATTTTAAATTGTTTGAACCATAGAAAAATTTACTTACAACCATGACCAAGTCATTCCAGCTTTCTGGCAATGAGCATAAGACTAGAAGAGCCCTGACCTTATCATCAAAGTCCACTTTTACAGAACATAGTTGATTAGTAATTGTATTAAATTCATTTAAATGATCTACAACAGACCCACCTTCTGACATCTTCATATTAAATAATCTCTTCATTAGAAATATCTTATTGGATGTCGAGGGTTTTTCATACAGTTTATCCAATGCGTCCATCAGCTCCTTTGTTGTCTTTTCTTTTGAAATATTGAAAGCCATCGACGCTGCCAGGCTCAGTCATATCATTCCTAGTGCCTTTCTGTCAAGAACCTCCCATTATTCGTCCTTCATGGTTGTCGACTTGTTTTCTATTCCACCCAATGGTAGGAATAGATCCTTCTGATATAAATAATCTTCCATCTGCATCTTCCATAACTGGTAGTTTTAGCCGTTAAATTTTTCGACCCTAAACTTTACATCTTTCGCCATTACTCGCACTCGAACCAGGAACCCTCTTTTCCCACGAGTTACCTTTTTCTCTGATACCAGTTGTTAGAAAAACAGGATCATGGAGAAACAAAATAAAACAAGTGCAGAAATAAAACACAGAATATACACAATACAATAGAGACACAGATATACGTGGTTCACCCAGTGTGGGCTACGTCAACTAGAGAAATTTCCAGGTCCTTCCTTTATTATTATCCAACAAATGAAGGGATACAACCTACAACACACATGTTGTAACTTCATCTTCTTTCTCTCACAGTCTCCTCACTCACAATACAATATTCACAATTATGCATAGCTGCAATGCATTTCCCTCAAAAAAGAGGGTTGCCTTCTAGGGAAAAAAACCCTAACATAACTTATACCATCACATCTGTGACCTTATAATGAACTGTCCAAATTTACAATGAAATTACAATATACATTTACAAGGAAATTTTTCCTTTGAGGGTCTGCTTGCCCCCGGACCCTACAGAGGGGGTAACCCCCCTCTGCACTCCCCTGCGTGGAGGAGTATACATTCTTCTGGGGTGTAAAGTATTCATGGGGTATAAACACAGATGAAAACAAAGACCTCTAAATCATGAAGATAACCAAGCTCCACAACCAACACATAGGTCCACGATGGTCATACGAACTTCCACGACATCAACGGAGGCACCGGGGGGGATGAGCCTGTGGGAGAGGATGTTGATAGAGTTCTTCAAAACATGTAGGGAAACCTGTCTCGTTTGACACAGAGGATTCCCATGGTTCTGGTAGAGGATTTTCCAGAGGCGATGCAGGGACAGGTGGTAAGTGTGCCCCATGCTTGGGTACGACTTTTTCGTCGTCTTGCAAATGCCAATATACTATCATGACACACATTTGGTGCCACAAGCATATATGTCGTGACTATTGTATGATCGGTCATATATGTATTTTAAGGGTTCCAGCCCCAATTTTGTAGTATAACAAAATATTTTTTGGAGAGATGAAATATATAAAAACATTGATCATCGACTTTACTAATGTTACAATGTGTACATTGATGAAAGTGTTTTATTTGATTTAGTTATGTGACAAATTCCAATCTAAAACAAAATTAGCATATGCATCATATACATAATTAGAACTTCTAGGTATGTGATGATAAGTAATACAATCAAAATGTCATTCCAAAAGTCATACCCGTAAGAATCGTTAGAGTAGAGTAGGGTCTCACAGACGATAATTATTGTTCAACTGACATACTACTAATTGGGAGTCAAGGAGAACTTCTAGAGTGAATACCATGTGAAATGGCATGATTGCGTAAAATTTCTATAACAATGCTATACTCAGCCACATTATTCGTGGATGGCCCTAGGAAAACTCCACCTGAAGACACCAGTAGACCCTCGAGTGACTAAACAACCCAAGCGGCGGAAGCCAAGTTTCGTGTATGACGGCTAGCCCCGTCTGCAAATCCTAAGTAGACCGAAGACCCCGTTGACATCTGTCAAACAAGGGAAAACTTGATAAGCAAGTTGAAGATAAAAAAAGGGAAAAGATATATACACTAAAATACATTAGTATACAAAGAGTTACGCCCAATATTGGTGCTCAAGCGTAGTATCTTTGCAAATAGAGTCCATTTCTATGCTCAGCCAACATGTTCCCTTCATAATATTCTAATTTATACGTTCATTTTTCTAAGACACGTCACACAATATAGGGATCGTGCCACATGGGTTTGATCTTTTCTTCCCCCAGTGGTTCTTTGGCTTGGTTGTATAGAAGGACCAAGTCACCCTCAACGTACTACCAAGGACAGACAAACTTATCATATTGGACCTTGACACATATTTTATTCACTTTGATAGTCGTAGAACCATCTCGACGCTGCTCATCTAGAATCGCTAGGTGTACGAGACGTTGTTTGATATTGGAAGTGTCAGGTAGGAGCACGACTTCCAATATAAGAGAAGGGATTTCACATTCAATAGGTAGGATAGAATCCACACCGTGCATAGCTGGAAATGAGAAAAACCGGTGGAAGTCTTAACCGAGGTTCAGTATGCCCAAAGTGTTGGGTAAAGCATGATATGCCAGTCATATTTTCTCTAGCTGACAGTTTTCTGCAAAATGGTCTTGAGAGACTTGTTTACGACATCTAATTGTCCATTTTCCTGGGGGTAATAAGGGGAAGAATGACCATGTTTAAACCCCAGTTTTGATGCTAATTCTTTCATCATTTCATTCTAAAAGTGACTTCCATGATCAATGACAATCTCGCTCAGGATTCTGAACCTAGCTATAATTTATTTGAACACGAAGAAAGAAAGAGTATTGCCATCGGATTTAACTATAGGCATGGCCTCATCCCACTTAGTAAAGTAATCTACAACCATAATAATGCGTTGATACCCCCAGCCGAAGTTGGGATACAATCCATAAAATCCACCCCCACTTGGTGAAGGGAATGACGATAATGACTGGATGGAGAGGGGTTGGATGTGAGAACATTTTTCGAGTGAACACCTAGCAGGGGTGAAACTTTTTAACCGCTTCGATGCAATCTTTAAAAATAGATGGCCAAAAATAATCGGCTCGCAAAATTTTATGGGTTGTTGCAAGCCTGAATAGATGACCACCACAAACCCCATTGTGCAAGTCATTTATAATGGAGTCATCTTCTTCGTGAGTCAAACAATGACGCAAGATATTTTCTACTCCTCGGCGATACAGAGTGTCGTCGATGATAAGGTAGTTCTTAGCTTGGTATCATATACGTCATCGGTCATCTCGCGAGAGATGCTAGGGGAGCTTCAAAGTTTAAAGATAGACAACAATATCTCCATACCAGGGGTCCAATGACGAGACAAGGAAAATATGTTCATCCACAAATGAATCAACATGAATAACATCCTCATCTAACCGAGGGAAGTCAAATATTATATCTGCAAAAACTAGTGACTTTTTGGACTTCGTAGAAGTGAAATCGAGATCAAATTATTCTATAATGACAATCCATTTATTGTATTTTCCCCCTATGATACGCCTAGTAAGGACATATTGAAATGGATTAACATCAACAACCACAGTAGTTTTGTAAATCAATATATAGTGTCGTAATCGTTGAACTTCCTGAACGATAACCACAACTAGCTTTTCAACATGAGAATATTTGAGTTCTGGGCCAACTAAGTTTCGAATAAGATAGTAAATGATGTGCTCATGGAGATCATCATCCTCCTGAACCAACACCATACCAATCATCTCTTTGGACGCGGTGATATAAAGCAAGTACTCTGCCATAGTCTGGAGACTTCAGTAGAGGCGTCGATACCAAGGATTTCTTCAAAGCATCGAAGGATTCCTAGGATCACTCATCCCAGATAAAAGGAGTGTCATTATTTAAGAGACTCATGAAACCCTTAGTAATATTGGCATAGTTCAATATAAACCGTCGTAAAAATTTATCTTTCCCCTGTAAACCTTGAAGTTGACGAATAGTCCACGGGGGAGGCAATCGAAGCATTGCCTTAACCTTTAACAGATCTACCATGATCCCAGTCTCAGAAACTAAAATTATTAGAATTCGAACTGACCTAACGCAAAATATGCATTTATGAGGGTTAAAATAGATGCGATAATGGAAACATATTTCAAAAACTAGTCGAAGGTGTTTAGGGTGATCCACTCTCTTACAGGAGTGAGCAACGAGATCTTCAATATAGGCTTCAACTATATTCTTGAGATCGTGAAATGTGAAGGTCATAGCTCGTTGGAAGGTTGCTCTGACGTTCTTAAGGCCGAAAGGCATATTCCGGTATGCAAATGTACCCCAAGGGAAAATAAATATAGTCTTTTGTTGGTCCTTGGGCTTAATCTGAGTTTTGTTATACCGTGAAAATCCATCCATAAAAGAAAAACTTCGCTTCCTACACATTCATCGAGAATATGATCAATGAAGGGTGTCAGGAAGTTGTCTTTGGGATATGATTTATTCAGGTCACTAAAATCACTGCATACATGGATGGTTCCTTTCTTTTTATTCACAGGAATGAGATTGGATACCCATTAAGTCAAAGGAACTGGGTAGATAAATCCAACGTTAAGCAATTTTTATACCTCTTCCTTAATAGCAGGGGCCTTCTTAGGATTCACAACTCTAATTCGTTGTCGAACAAACTTAGCATTTAGGTAAGTTTTGATATCATGTTCGATAATTCGAGGGTCGATTCCCGACATCTCTTCATATGACCAAGCGAATACATAGCAAAATTCCTTGAAGAGATCGGTGTAGATCATAATTTATTTCGGCGAACAATCTGCACTGATGTATACATTTTCAACCTTTCCAGGAATACGAGAGATATCGATCATGATGGTAGGAGAGATACTCGCCATGTTTCCTTCAGCATAAATGTCATACGTATCAAGTGGAACTACAGCATGACCGACTATCTCGCTCAAGGTAGATCTAAAATTATCTTGTTCGATTCTGGCCAGCTCTGGGAGAAAAATAAGAGCAATGATGCATATCATCCCATGGCCTATCAGAACCATTCATTACCTCTACGATACCTTCATCCGAAGGTAAATTCTTATTGAGCCAGTCATCTGAACAAGATGATGAAGTGGCCCATATGGGCTCTGGAACAGGATCCTCCTCGTCTGTCTACGAGGTAATAGGATCCAGATCGACGGAAGAGTCAAGAACAACTTGATACACTATCTTTGTTGTCGATAGTGGAATTCCCATTCTAGTATGTGACTGACCTTCACAAGATGCATTCGAGGAAGGTAGGGTCCAAGGATCGTTAAAATATGAAGTGCAGAAAGGAACGAACCTCTTTGATGAAGAAAACCTACTGGGCATGGAATATATGTGATGAACCGATGCCATGAAGTTGAAGGTACCCATAAGGGATGAATACATTCTGACACTGATATTCTCAATTTCTAGTTGAGAATTGTCGATGACAGGGATCGACGGTCCAACCAATGAATTGGGGCTAGTGTACGCAAAGGAAAACTAGTCGATTGTCAGCATCTTCCCATTGTGAGGAAAGAAAAGAGTGCGGAAGACGGATGATATGATTGCAGTCATATCATGAGTGAAATTGCGTCCTAGTAAAAATTTGTATTCGAGGGGCACATCAACCACCTCGACATACACCTCTACCATCTTCCCACCTAAATGGACCTGGAAGGTAGGAAGAATACCGTGAGGGTGGAAGAAACGACCATCAAAAGAGGTCAACATGGTCAGAGATTTAGAAAGGCTTGGAGAGCCGAGGGATTTCCAATAGATCAGGGGCATGACACATGTTGCAGTGCCTTCATAAAAAAAAATACGTTTGATGGTATAATTTGATTAACCCACGTGGATTTGGAATGCCACATGGTAAGGAAAGCAAGGCTTCACATTCGTGACGTCAAACTTGATAACTTTAGAGCCACAAGGATTTAGAGCTCCTAATGAATATAGCAAGGCATTCCTCTATGAAGGACACGTCTGGAGTACCTCCAGAGCCGACATCGCACAAGGGGTTTGACTCAGGTCTTCAATAATAGAGTAATTCTGGGTGACTCTAGCATTAGGATTGTGGGTAGAGCACTTGAGTACTCCTTTCAAAATATGAGGTGAGGGCTCTGGTTTTTTAATCTATAAAGGCGTCTTTGGAGGAGGGGGGGGTTCTAGACCAGGTACAATCTGTGAAGAACTGTAATCGTGAGATTGAGTGGCTACATTAACCTCATATTTAACCATATTTATGCATAGACTATCATCGTCTTGCATTGGTGGGTTTTGACTCCCACTCGTCGCATTTCCGGCATTCGAGGAGCTCGAGGCCATGTGTTGATTATGTGGAAAAGGATTAGTCAGCACAACAGGCAGTAGAGACAAAATCCTTGCAGCTTCCATAATTTTGGGGCATAAGTGGGTAAGGTGATCGTCTGTATAAAGCTTTCAGGGAAACTTCACCTTCCACCTTTCTTTCTTTCCCTCACTAGCATTATTATTCAACTTCTCATTATAACCATTTTTCTTGGGTTTATTACTATTCTTCCCACCCTTAATATTGTTACCACATCATTTCTTTTTATTCCCTCATGGTTGTTGGTTAACATTCGGGTTGGTCAATGACTGCACAGAATGTACATCCACCGATTGAGTGGGAGCAGAAGACACAGACGATGTTGGCCCTCCTACAGACTGGTTTAGAGACAATTCTTTCAACTAGCTTGTCACCAAGTCTGTAGATTTCACATTGGCAGAGCCTACAATGTCATCGGCATGAGCCCCGAGATTTTGTCTAGGGTCATAGTTTGACCTCGGTGCATCTGGAAGAATCTTGTATAACATCCCAGACTGAGCATATATAATATCTAACTATTGGGCTTTAAAAATTTCTTCTTCCTCAGATGTAACTCGGGATGTAGAAACATCCTTCGAAATATAAGGCTGTAGAGACTTAAGGAGCCACTCTAGTAGGAATTTCAGGGGTATGTAGGACTTGATCAACCTTTTTCGTCTACGCCACTCCTGGATGTGATCCGAGATATGGGTGGATTTTTCCTAACACAAGGCTGGCATAATTTCTATTCTCACATCGTAATGTACTGGCAATTGGAAGTGCTAGAGGAAGACTAAAACCATCCGATTAAAATTTTTGTATGTCCCCCCTAGTAGATCTATATACCATTTCATGGTGACCCCTGTGAGGGTGCATTGAAACAATATTAAATGAATATAATCATCATTAAGGGAGTTCGAAGAGCACCAAAGGTGAAAATTAGTGACATGATCACAAAGATCTTCTCCAGTCTTTCCTTCGAATTTTGGAATATCTGAAGGAAGCTTGGTGGGGAAGGGGGGCCATGTCGGATCATGACGCATAGGGTCATTCATCAATTTAGAATTTTTTTTCAGATTGAGTGTGGCTATAAAAGGGAGATGAGGTTGCGAAATCTAGCCCCAAGCTCCCTGGAAAGATTGTTGTTGGGGAATCACAACCCATCCAGGGTTCTGGTATGCACCATGGCCCTGTCTGGGATTTTAAGACCCTCCTTCAAATTGATTCATGAGGAGTTGGTTGGGTACCATTCCAGTAGGAATGTTATGATGAGGGTTTTAAAAATTTCCCCCAGCTGGAGTGGCTCCAGGTTGGGGGTTTCCCAAAGTATGAAACTGACCTCCTTCGAGTGTGAATCTAGAGGATAAAAGTGGATTTGTCATGCCAAACATGTTGGTCGGAATCGGTACAAATGAGGTAGGTGTAAAATACAGACTGTAAGCAGTAGATTGTCCGCTAGGTTGGTTACTCCATCCAGGAGCATTAGGACCAGGATTATATCCAAGGTGAAAAGGAGGAAGGCCTCCAACTTTAGGAGTCGTTTGTGGGATATGAGAACCACCAAAAATAAATGGAGTATGTAGAGGAGCCATGCCCCCAAGTACAATACTAGTATTCAGATTAGATGTTGGGGTGGAGGATGGAAATTGTGATGTGAAATTCAGCATACCATAAGAAAAATGGCTAGAAGTCATAGGGATGGACTAATATTGTATCCCAACGAGTGACAAAGGGACCCAAAATGGTTTGTGGCTATAGGTTGAGTATTCACTATAGGACGAACAAGAGTGATGATAGGAACCTTCGACACTACAACCATTGTGGTTGAAGGTGTCAAAGGAGTACCATTAACTATAGTGGGTATGGGAGTTGAAGTTATCCCATTATATTTCTGGCTCGATTCAGTACTCATCCTTGTATCACAAGTCTGGTAAGTGGAGGTGTGTGTACCACGTTTGATAACTTTACACCTTTTAGAAGGAAAAGACTCAATATGCAGTGGTAAATGTAATAAGCGGTGAGACTTGCAGGGAAGCTCGTTCGGCTCCACGATGACTCAAGACTTGAGATATAAAAAACAAATCCTAAGGCCAACTAGTAATCAAGGAGCACACCAAAATAAAATAAACAAAAGGCCAATATGCACACAAATAGGATAAAGTGGTTGAAAGGGGCCTTCCTCCCTAAATTAGGTATGCATCTCCCAAGAGGGGCGTGAGACTCCCTACAAAAGATCAGAGGTATCATAATCAGTTATAAGGGCCATCATTTGCTTAACAACTAGTCGGTCAGATCCCCCCAGAGAGGTAGTCCTCCAAAAAGGTTGTGTGTTGTTCGACCCTTATCTGACCCAGGGTACCCGTAGAATAACCCCTGCAAGTAACCTATGTGGTACCTATGTCAAGAAACTAAGCAACCACGATATAACAGATGCGAAGATGAATAGTCGTAAGTCAAGTCTATAGTATGGGCAGGGTAACAAAGCCCGAAACCTCGAAAGCACCGCCTCTCACAGAGGTAAAGGTACTAACAAGATCCCCATATACGAATAGATCCCCAGATATATATATATATGACGCTAAGAAGGTATTGGGGGGATATCCCCTCAACCAACCTCACGCAACCTCATGCTTAAATATGGTGTAAGTGGAGCCTCCTAACATCACCAATTATACAACGGATTTCACCACTCCCTTAGTCAGACACATATGTTGATTTAATAGCCTTGGAGATGTTTACTCACAAAATCCTATTCCAAGGCTCTAAATCCTAAGCTAGTTTGTGCACCCAAGAAAATAAAATTGTTTCTAATCAATTTTAAATTATCAACGTTTCTTTTAGTGGCCTTGCTTACTCAAAAATGTGCGGTCATGAAATTAATGATGTTATGACTCAACAAGTTGTTAAGTTTTGATCTATTATTAGGTTTCTTTTCAATTTACTAGATAACAATATCATAGGTAGGTGTTGAGGGGTCCTAAATCCCTTTAACTCAACAACAGGAACCAAACCTGCCATGGAGGCCCAATTAGACTCTATAGTGTTTGATGGTGGAATGGTTCTCCAGATATTTCAATCCAACCAATTTATCGATGGGATTTACATAGTGATTGACATGATATATTCTTATGAAAGTTCCTCCTTCAATTTAAACATTCTCTTTTTGTCTATTCTTTTATTATATGGGTCTGATCAAAAGAAGTGTGTTGGTATAAGCCACCTAGTAAAGGGGTTCTTAACTATTGAAGAAGGTTGATCTTGGGATAACCCTTGTGCTCAAGCATGCAAACAAATATATTCACACATGTGACAAGCCTAGTACTGATACATTAACTTGCTGGTATTTCAATTATTGACTGAGATACAATTATCGTAAGAAAAAATGCATGCAATAAGATGATGGCAAGAAAAACAGTTTCCTTAGCTCTAGCATTAATCACACATTAACACAACGATTTGATTTCATCATTAGAGACAAGAACAACAAAAAATGTTTAAACAACTAACTTATCAATAGATTCAAAAACTCTTACTCGTTACAATATCCATTAATGAAATAAAGTTGGAAGTAATTCCTCCTCAATCCAATCAAACAATGCCTTTGATGAAAAACATAAATTTGTCTCCAGTCCGAAACATGACTTCTCAATTAAGGTAGTTAAAAAATAGTTCTTTACAATTCCAAAAATGAGGGTCTTTCCCAAAACCATCAACTCTTGCTAAAAGGTCAATCCTCTTATTTATAATGAAAGATTAACTAAAAATAGCTATTACAAGTGCAAGCTAAGTAAAAAAAAATATCGCCATGTGGCGCTTTCATTTCTCTGTTCTCTAAGAATCATCAAATAGTTTTACTGAAGTGGATGCCTCTTCTCATATTCCGACCATTTGACAAAGAGTTCCTTGCATGTGTTGGCATATGGGAACCTATGTTGGTCCATCGGCGCTGAAAGAATTTCTTTCACTTTTACTGCCCATTCTCTATACTTGATTATTTTAACACTCAACCACTGCAAAAATGCTCAAGCCTTAATTAGATGCTCCATGAAATGTTGTACTTGACCTAGTGCCATGCTCGCCACCTTTTCTATATCTGTTGTCCATGCAGAGTCTTGTTCTGCATGTTGCTTGACTATGTCATGCAGGTCGACAAAGTCTTCGGGTGAGCCGAATTCTGGGAGGTCAATGCCTTTCATCTCCTAATTAATATTTTCCCAACTCTTTTTTCACTCGGTCCACTTCTCCTAAATCTCCCACTGAGGTTTCTGGGCCATTTTTATCCAATATTCAACTACTTTCCTGATTCGATCGATGCTGCTATCCCTTAGCACCCGAATACCGTGCTCTTTGACATCTCGGCCCTTTTGAACTGTGCTGATGTAATCGATCCTTTCCACTATTTGGTGAGATTTTTCATACCACCTTTCCACATCCTTGTAGGTCGCTAGCGTGATAAGGGTATCCTCTTGGAAATTGGTTATGCCTGTGGTGAAAATGTGTCATTCACTTGTGAATTTTGTATAATATTCTTGGGACTCACTTCTCAAGAACACCATGGCATGTGTGGAGTCCTGATAGTATTTTTCCAAATGGCGCGGATGCTCCAACTCCTTAAGTGCAACGACCAACTCCTTTTCATCCCTCCTTTCTCTATCCAATGTGGCATCCGTGATGGCCATATCTGTGCCTATAAGCTTAGATGTCTTGGCATGTTCTATGTTGAGAAACTTCTCCTCCATAGTGATGATAATTGAGCTATCTAGTAGGAGAATTCTCTTCTTTGTGGTCCTCTTCATGATGGATTTTCTTTTTCTGTCATAGGCAATCGCTTGTATGTCGACGACCTCATCAACAGGTTCGGGGATTTGTTGTTCTCCCCAGGTTAGAGTATCTCCCAGGCTCCTGACAATGTGTATCTATTCTAGGATGGGTCTCTGAGCGTCTTCCATATGTCTCGATGACTCGACCTTCATTTGTTACTCATCGGTTGGTAAGGTATCGGCCAAAACTGAAGAACCAGGGGTATGTTTCAGTACTTACATGGTAATCGATTGTCAAAGTGTCGACTTATTGCTATGGAATTTCCTCTTTATGGACACTCGATCATATCTCATCCCTCAAGATATCTATTGGGATTCTCAGAAAGTTGATTGGCTCAGTTTCTAAGACACTTTCGACCTCATGATCACTCTGTGAAAGGTTTTGAATTGAAGCATCGAGACCTGGGGTAGATGCTTTGTTGGGTTCCCTTTCTTCTGTATTCTGCACTGGAGTCACCAGGGACACCTCTGAACTCTCCTCATCATCATAGATGGTTATTAAGTCAAACAAGGGGTTTGGTACACTTGTCCTACCTAGTGTCCTTGCTATCTCAGGCTGGGTTGAAATTCCCCCTGGTGATCTGATCTGTGGTGTTGGAACTTCAGGGTTTTTTGGCCTGGTGATTTCTTCAAGTTGTATTGGATCTAAGCCACTTGGCTCTCCTCTGATTTTGATTGGGTCATCTGTGGGAATCCTCTACATATCTATGAGACCAGGGTCATTTTGTAGCTGATCAATGATCCTCTGCACCCCTTCTAGCAAGAGCACCCCTCTTCTTTATGCCTTTGTAGTCTTTGTTTCTCTAATTTCTTCCCTAACTCTGAGGGCCTCTTGGGTTGACTGCTCTATTGTCTCCACCTGTCCATCTATGCTCATCGAATTTAACCTTATCGTGTTCGGGTTGGCCATTCTCTTTACTACCTCCTCCCAGTCCTGAGTGCATTCTGTGAAAATTTCATCCTCAAATTTGTCATGCTCATATGGCCAACAATATGATACCTATGAAGCATGTTGGAGGACTAAGACTTTAGGGTCGTGCTTGCGGAATCAGCCTGTTGGGAACCTGAATTCAAGTTGGCTCAGCCCTTCTTGTTTGGCTTGAGTAGTTTCCTTTACCAAATAAAACCCCACATGGAAACCGTAGGGTATGAAAGCTTGCTTATTGTCCTTGACTAGCGTGGCATTATATCCCTGCAGGATAGTCTAATAGCAGATTTTTCCCATAATGAGTCAGTCTGGGATGTGAGCAGGTAGTATATGCGATGCTCCGGTGGCCCCGAACACCTTGATATAGGTTGTGCATTCATCTAAATACCAGTGGCCTACCTTCGCTACCATTTTATTCGCTACTGCGGATAGTTTCGGGCATTCCTTTTAAAATAAAATAAAATGAATATGGGTGATGAATTCATCGCAAATGAGTGTGTAGGGGTTTTTTTACCTGTTCTCCCATAGTATGTTGAAGTAAACATGAACCGAGAGCTCTGCAACATGTCATCTTAAATTCATGTCGGCGAAGAAATTTCTCGCAAAGATAACATCGAGAAGGTACGAGGCCATGTGGAAAGAGAGTGCTTTCCCTTCTTTCGGCATCTAAGACTGTTGTACACAGATGCTCAATTTCTTGGAAATTATTGTTCCCCAATTGAAGTTGGTTCCAGAGATCGCCACTATGTATGCCAAGGGCATCCTTGCTTCTGAAAACTTAGAGCAGTGCTTCTCTCCATACATTCGGCAGATGAGAGCCATCAAGTAGATGTATGGCTCCCTCATGTTGATTGTCCCATACTAGCCATTGCTCCAATTCTTCTTTTATTCCTTTCACCATGAGGCCATCAACCGACGGGTGTCGTGGAATTCGTAGAACTTCACCACGAAGTCTATGTTTAGCCGCTCCTCTTGGTATATGAGTTTGTAGTACTTCTAGACTTATGTCGGGAGGAAAAATACGACACACCTACCATTCTCATCATTTATTAAACATTTATGCGTGTCTGTATGGTCAATTAACCACTTCAAAACCTCCATGCATGGGAAAACCGAGGTTCTGTAGGCTACCATGTGTAAGTATGATCGTCGGATATTTTGGAACACTTGGTCATCGAGCGCCCTTACATCCAGGTCGTTGTGTGGGATACACTCTGGGGACTCCTCCTGACTGATTCTGTTGAATAGGTCCCCCACTGTGGGAGCATCACTTTAGATCTGGTTCTTGCTTCTATATCACCGAAGGTCATAGGTTGGACAAAGGATTTCTTAGTTGAGGTTTTAATGATAGGCTCCACCCTGGGAGTGTACTCCAACTGTCTCGCAGTACTAGGCGAAGAGCATTCACCTGATTTTGCTTCCTTCAACTTAGGTTCTCTCGGCGAGCATCTGGTTGTCGGCTTTCTTGGAGGTATTTTCCATGCAGCTAGAACATAGTTAGATACTATGTGAGAAATCAGATGCATATAACAAATTACGAATGCTGAATTGACAAAATTTAGCACATACCTCAGTTTCTTGTTTAACTTGGTCTTGATAATCTGAGAATCGACACAGTCTCGAGATGCTTTCTTTACTTCTTCAAATGCTCTAGAATTTGAACTTGTGCGCATAATCAAAATGTTCAAATACATTCTAGTGATTTAAATAGGGATGAAATTATCTTGTCACATCAGCCATTCAATTCGGGTTATGAGTGTAGTTCTATAAAATTTGTCACCAGATCTTCAAAGACGTTTAAAATTAAATTTGATTGTAGGTTGATGACGCGGGCACGGGTTGTAATGTGGCCTATAGGTGATTTCAAATCATTGTTGTTCAATCAGCACATGGGGTAGCAACATATGCAGGATGAATCATTAACTAGTGTATTAAATGCCATAATATGGTCATATCTTATGCCGAAAAAATCCCATCGTTTTGCTAGTTCAGCTGGTGAGTCAGGGGTAGGGGTTCCACTTTGAACACTTTTTGTCGATATCTCTTTGCAAAAGCTCTGATGCCGAACGATCTTTCCGTATGGATCTGATGTGTCAAGGTTGACTTGGAGGTGTGACTAGGACACAGGAAACCTTAATATGACTCGAGATGAAGCCAGACTATACGACACCCCTATGCGATAAAGACATGTGGCACTCGAGACTAGTGTCTTCATTTATCTGTTTTATTCGAAACTGGGAATTTTCTTAAGCTAAATGTTCTAAAACACGATCCTGTCTCGCCAACACCAATAAGTATCAAGGATCGGTGATCGGTGATAAACCTACCCAAGTGCTCCCGAATTGACTCTCTCAAAAACCTCCCCATGCTGAAAGTGTATCGGGGTTCGACGTTCGGCGATATGTTTATCGCAGACAAAACTGATTTTTTAACGCTCCTAGATTTCCCTGACCCCCAGAAAGCACATTGATCATCGAATATCAATGGTTTCTTTATGGTTTTTCTCAATGTCTGTTCCTCCCGTACTTTGCCGACGCTGATGGGGATCGACTATCTCTTGAAACTTCGTGGCGAATAACTCACACAAACCAACTCTGCCTTCTACCAATGCCAATGGTTGTAACGACCCTTGA
The DNA here is from genome assembly GCA_000966675.3 of Picea glauca. Taxonomy (NCBI): domain Eukaryota; kingdom Viridiplantae; phylum Streptophyta; class Pinopsida; order Pinales; family Pinaceae; genus Picea; species Picea glauca. Next base: position 257,626 of record JZKD02S1928390.1, on the reverse strand, counting down.
TTATTAAAGTATAATTAATTTAATAATATAATCCTAAAAGATTAGCTAAACTATATTTATGTATTAAAATAACATTTCAAATAGATTATTATTAAATAGTTGTTCATGATGGTTAATGATTGATTTAATTATTAATTAATTCATTAATTAATAAAGTATTAAATTAATGGTGGATAATAAGATATAATATTAAA
>JZKD02S1928390.1:214412-226564 GCA_000966675.3 Picea glauca | reverse complement strand
TGTACATAATGTGTTTCATGTTTCACTACTTAAGAAATATGTACCGGATGCTAATCATGTTATCGATTGGAATGTGATTCAGGTGGAACCAGAAGGTGTCCTGCAAGTGCATCCTATGCGCATATTGGACAGGAAAAGCAAACAACTCCAGAATCGAGCCATAGAGTTTGTAAAGGTCCAGTGGACCTGGTACGGTCCTAAGGACGCGACATGGGAGCATGAAGAGGTTATGCAGGCAGAGTACACACATCTTTTTGAAAATTTTGAAAGGCTTGCAGAGACAGTGTAAGTTGCACTGAGGACAGTGCAAAAATAAGGGAGGGGGATTGTAGTGTCCCCAAGGCCGAGCCCCATAGTAAACCATGTTCTAAAAGGAATTGTAATTATGTTTTATAGGCTGGTGAGCCAAGTTCTTATAAGCTGGAGGCTTATGTGTTTGAAGGCCAGGAGCTTGTTGTTGTATATGTAATCATGTAGAACAATTAATAAAATTGTAAACACCGCCAGGTGCAGACCGACCACGATGAATGAGTGAAGGGGGACTGAGCATCTACAGAGTGGGCAAAGAATTAGGGGCTGGAAGGTGGGAAAGGGGCTAAGTGTTGAGCCTGGGGGCTAAGCCTAGGGGGCTTAAGCCTTGGAATAATATTTTAATATTATCCCAAAAAGACATGTGCATTTTATGTTTTATCCTAAGTTTTGGCAAGGGAGTATGTACAAGGGTGATGCGTGCTGGTGGAATGCATGCAGTTCCATGGGTGACAAGTGTCAACCCTGACGCATGCGAATAGATGGCCAGGGTGAGCCATGAGAAAGGTTCCTCCTCCATTCTACCCGATTGTCTAAACACGTACGGAGCCCTAGATAGTATGACCAACCTGACTCCTTTCGAGAACATTGGGGCGTCCCTGTGATTTGAAAAGTCTAATTCTGGCTCTAAGAAAACCCGTGTGTCCATTCCCTATTCCGAAGCCATGACCGTGAGACCATTCTGTGATTGTTGAACTAGTGGTGATTGAGCCTGTGTCTATTTTTCCCATGGGATTGTTGAGGCTACGCAGTACTGGACTGTGTGTGGCTGGTTGGCCTGTGAGAGACTCCCTCTAGGTGAGAGAGTGCGCAGAGGAAGGAGAGAACTCCTGGAAGGAACCTTGTATCTTCCATAGAGCCTGGAGACTTCCGGTCCGACCTGTTCCTGTAACCCAAGGCAACGAAGATTAGAAGCCGAAGGACTGTCCAGGTGGCAGAGAAGGTGTATTCTCCTGGGGTGGAACAGGCATGTGGGGAATGAGGGTCTGTGGGCAATGAGCGTGGGAGGTTCCTGGGAGAGAATCCCTTCTTTGTGGTTGTGTGTTGTTTTCCCTGTAACCTCAGCCTAGCCTAGGATTCCTTGTCTTGGGGTGGAGCTCAGTCCCAGCTCGGGGGTGACCACTGTTGAGCTGATGAGTAGTGTGGTATAAGGCTGGGAGGTTCGTGGAAGGCCTGCACTTGGTTGGTGGAACTGCCACTGTTTCAAAGATAAGTACCTGCTTATGTATCATGTTTTCCGCTGTGTATATGAATTAATATGAAATGTTATCGATTGTTAATTATAGTAGTAAATAATAAGTTTTATTCTGATCTTGAATGTGTTTATTTTTTTAAATGCATGTGGGTTATATAAAATCTGTATGAGTTATGTACAAAGTGGTGTTATAGTCCTCTTTTAAGAGTGATTAAACCTTAGAAGCAGAAAAGGTGCGCTACATCATATATCATGAATGAAGTGATACCAGATCTCTATGTGATATGACTCATCATGTAACACATCATATTTATACAAATATGGTTATCACATAGGATCACAGTGGCTTCCATATCCAGATCAAATAGATCTGTCCAAAACATTCGAATCCATATGGCTTCACAACTGGCAGAACATGCAACGATGTATTCCTGTTCTGTTTTGTTGGGAGCAATGCTGGATTGCTTCCTACTCTGCCATGAGATCATGGCTGGCATCAGAATGAAATAACATCCTAAAGTGTTCTTTTTGTCAGAGACACTTCCAACTCAATCTGAATAAGTATATCTATACAATTTGAAGTCATGATCTCTAGTATAACAGAGACCAAATCCAACGTACCCTTAAGGTATCTCATCATATTTTTTGCAGCAACAATGTGAACATGTCTGGGTTCTACCAGATATTGACTCAAGGAAAAACATATCTCTGGCCTGGTATTTGTCAGATACATTATCGAACCAAGAATTTTTCTGTATAGAGTAGCATCAACCAATTCTGATGAGGTATCTACCAAGAGCTTCAACTTCGTTTCCATGGGTGTGTACATGGATTTACATTTCAACATGTCAAACCTCTTTAGTATTTTAACTGCATACTTCCCTTGGTTAAGGAAGATCTTCTTTGTGCTCTGCCAAACTTCAAGACCTAAGAGATAATGCATTAGGTATTCCATCAAACTCTGTAGTGATATTCTTTTGCAATCTCTGATGAGATTTTCTTCATCTTGTCAAGAATACATAATCTACATATAGTAGCAACAATATAATTGGCTCATCATTCATAATCTTGAAGTAAAGGTTAGAATCGAATTTACTCTTTGTAAAGCCCAAACTCTTCAGGAAACTGTCAATTATGTCATATCAAGATCTAGGAGCTTGCTTCAACCTGTACAGGTCCTTCTTCAACTTGCAAAACTGAGTCTTTCTGTCTTCAACTTCAAATCAAAATTTTCACATCACTTTGTACCAATCTGGTACATTTGCTCAGCTGCAACTCAATCTGCACAATCATGTGCTATCTCTATGTTATTTTTGCAAAGCATTATCTGTCTCATTGTCTGGGAGTATGTCCTGTACTCTCTCTGCAACTGTTCCTTCTAGAATTGGGACTCTGCACCTGCATCTACTCTGAAGTTGAGAATGGTTGCTCCATTCTCACCATGACTGCTGAAATCTAATAGTAACTCCTCTACTCCATCATAGCAACAAATTCATCTGAAACTGAGAGTGGCTCAATAACCGATATTGAAGGTATATCTTCTTCTTTCATGGAGGTAACTCTATCTTTTATCGTAGTCATGTCTCCATGACCCAACTAATGTAATGCACCAATTGCCACTCAATTTTAAATATGGGTATTTCTCCCCCTGCATCTCATACTATATATGAATCATGGTTGTTCTAGTTGTATTCATAAATACTGGATCTATTTCTTCAATTACTGGAGTAAGTGTCTCGTCATAGCCTTCTCCCTCTTGCTGGGAGAATCCTCTGGACACGCATCAGGCTTTGTACATATGCAACATGCTTGATCTGTTTAAATAAATCTTGGAAGTCAATATTGACTTCTCTTCTAATCTCATGGAAGAATCCATATCCTAGTCCTTCTGACTGGCTTCCTTCTCTATTACTGAAACAAGGGAATCTTCCAGGAGATTCCATATCTCCTAGGAGTCTCTAAAGCTACAATCTAGTCTTCTCATGGCATCTGTCTCCTAGTCCTGGAAGTTGTTTATTCATCTGATCCTTTCTGAGATCATGCTTACTCTCGATTTCTTCTGAGTCTACAAGGACTTCATCATCTCTTATGGGGAATACTTGGTGTTGAATACCAAGTCTAAATATGAAAAGTTGAGTTAGACTTCAAGTGAATTTTGCTTCCTGTCAAGGTGGCTTCATTATATTTTGAACAAGTCTACTGTGAGTTCTTGTTCTAATGTTTGGTCATCTTTGAAGCCTTCTTCTCCTTACAATCAATCTCCATATGAGATACTATGGATCTCAAAGGATAAATTATTCTTCATCTTCTTTGGTACATGAATGTATACGGTCATGTGCATAGTCTGATTCATGTCTCATCTAATCAGTTTCCTTTTTCAACCTTCACTATAGCTTCCTCATGGTTATTACCTGTGACCTGAAACAAGGTCAACAAAACAACAAGCAAGAATAATACTCTTTTTATAATAGTAATAAAACAATAGCATGAACAATCGTCATAGTAGCTCCTTTAGAGATATCACTTGTGGCTTGCCTGAAAAAGTGAGAAATGCAAAATGAAATGAGATCAACACTCTTGCAGTGTTGTGATCAAACATTCATCCATGGAAACTTGGAACCAACAGAAGAATTTTCTCCTAGAGGAGATGTTAGTTATATCTGGTAAATGATTACATTAAGCATTTATCTCAATGTTATCACATGCTACCAAGCATAATACTTTTCAAAGACTGCTACCTCAACTATAGTGTTTACTTGTAATGGGATAGTTATCAACTTTTTCATGTGCAACTTTGAATCTTATCAAATTAATTAATCAAACCTGGAACCTAGAGTCTTGTCCTCAAGAATGAGTGTGTTGCTTTTCTTCCAAGTCTCCTTCACTCAAGATGACAAGTGTTTTCTTCAACCTGTCTTCTGTACTAAGACAATATGCTATCTTGATAGAAAGTTGGGTTAGAGAATAAACTCTATGATCTCAAATTTAATCCATCTAATACCTTGACTTTAATTTTGACCAAAGGTTAGTATGATGGTCATAGATTCAATATTCAACCTAGATCAAAATAATCTCATAAAAAATAGATGCATATCAGAATAATCAAACCCGGGTTGCATTATTCCTCTGAATGTGTTGGATATTGAGATCCTTCTAGATCTATGGCAAGAGATCCCTTCTCCTACAAATACCCTTTAAATCTTAACATTTTAAATATATGTGAATACATACCTCTGATAGTATTTGCAGGTAGTGGCACAATCTGGTAGCAACGGTAATAATTAACAACTCTTAAAAACTTTAAGGGTGATTGCAATTGGTACTGCAACTAATACTTCAACTAATACTACAATTGCAATTGATATTGCAACTGATTCTGAAACTGCAACTGCAACTTAGGGTTTTATGAGGAAACCCTAATTTTTCAAACTTCAAATTTTGAAATTCTTATCCAGGGGCTAGATGCGCCGAGATGAGGTGAGTAAGCTGGTGTAGTCAGATTTCTGAAAATACAAATTTTACCCCTTGAAACCGAGCTTGCGGAAATATGGACTAGTACTTTTGGTACTGGTTATGGTTTCCTGGTTTTCTGGTACTTATGGTTTTCTGGTACTTTTGGTTTTCTGGTACTTCTGGTTTTCTAGTACGAGTCAAAACTAGGGTTTGACTTTTCGGAGTATCTGACCACTGAAAAGGTGCGCTCAAGGTGCCAAAGAGTTCCCTAAGCTAGGGCACACTTTTCTAGATGGTTTTTAGGTTGATATTCCTCTTCAACAGAAAGCCCTAATTTTGTTGTATGACAACAATGTCATTTTTCTTTATCCAGTAAAAGATGTTCTCTTCATCTTAGTTATGATACCATGTTAAGTTTTGAGCTATTATTCGGTTTCTTTTCAATTTACTAGATAACAATAGCATAGATAGGATCACTGAGAGAAACACAATCACAATATAGCCATCATTTATCCTGGGAAACTGTCACGGGGGAGAAAATCCAACAAAAACTTCCTTAATATAGATATCCAATACAATTCCAAGATAATAAACCAAAACACTAGAGAATATCCAACACTAAACAATGTGCCTCTCTCTTCCTTCTTCTCCCAACTACAGCTACAAAATTTGCGCACTGAGTGAACGATCAAATGAGGCGTTGTCTTCCTTTATTTATACAAACTGGCAGGTGATGGAAATGTGTCTCTTCACTGGGCAGGGCTGACTTGTCTTCTTAGTGGTTAAAACCACTTTAATTAGCCTGGGGGCCAACTTCTCAATTTGCATAATATATTTAGGGTTTGACCAATCCATAAAAGGGGATTGATCTAATGAATAATAACTCAATATTAAATAGAATACTCTTTGCAGTTACAATATTTCAACACAAGTATAATAAATGAATATGAATAAAATTCAAAGTCCTAACTTTAATTCCCAATAAATGATAAGCTTTTCAAAATGAAATTTTCAATTTAGTTCTGCAATTTCAAATAAGATGCAATCTTTCTATGCATGTACTAAGATCAATGATAAGGACCCAAAAGATCAAATGCTAACAATGTAAAATTCTCAATAATTTTGTATTTTCAATATAAAAGAATGAAAATGCAAGGATTGAACAACAATTTGATATAAATATTCTATTATATGTAAACATAGACAAACCAAGTAGGATATCAAGAAGCAAACACCCAGCCCGAGATGCATGGACAATCAATGAAAATGATGATGAGAAAGGCATCACCCGAAAATTCAACCAAAGAAAGGTTTCCTATCATTCTACAGGCACTTAATAGTCATAATAGAGACCTAAGAAGACTCAGCAACCATCACAACTTACCCAACAAACATCAAACTCAGCAACCAAACAAAAAAAGGATGAAGTACGCGACTGTTCAGGAGAAAACCATGTATATACTCCTCTTGCAGAAGGAAAACACGCGTATGTACGTGACTGTCAGGTAAAAACCCACGTATATGTGTCAAAACACTGTCAGGCTAAGGATAAGGCTAAGAAACTCAGACTCAAAATGAACAGACACTTTCAAGAAATCAGAAGACAAGAAACTCAATATAAACATGAGAAATCAAAGGAGAAAAACACTCCAAACCCCGAAAAGAAGATTCTATCCCCAGTATGGTTTCCAATTCTATTACAAGGGAAAATCTCTCTATGGCTAGGTGTAAACCACAATAGACGAAAATCACTGCAGAAATAAACTCTAATCTCAGGTATGCTATATAAGAAAATATGTTATCAAGACAAGATAAAGATCCTACCTTATCCAGACATTTGATGAAGTCCACCGTTGAGCACTTGACTCAAAGAAATACACCTGCAACTTGTCCTCAACAACCAAGAAACACAAGCATATGGTGATAATATATAAAGTTATCACATTCAATAACATAATCCATCAACATTCATAACAAATATGCCCATGGAATAACAATTCAAATATTTTCAAGATATTAATTGGACAAGAAAATAGTATTTATATTAAAATGTAATCAACAGAAGTGAATGAATTACAAACTTTCATGTCAGCACGATTCAGAATAGAGAAACTAAGTCCCTTCTAGCTAGGCCTCCACCACTTTAACCTCCACCAAAGGCAAGCTCATATAAGAGAGACAATGAGGTTCTCAATCAAGTAGGGAAGAGCTTGGGGGATGAACAATGTGTTCAGACTTAAAAGTACAAAGGGTTGCAGACTCAATATGAAGTGAATACTTTCTCCAGAGTAACTTTGCTCTCAAAGTTGAATTCTTCTCCTCTTTTCCATAGCTTGGATATGGCTCATTTATAGACTTCAAATGGAACTGAAGGGTCGAGTTAGAACGTTTCCAGTATATGGAAGGTCAAGGATCATGGATATCATGACGTGACATGGAAACCCGACACCGTTTTTTAATTTTGGGCACAAAACCTGATGTACACAGGTTGTAATGGTGCAACCTGTGTATATGCACACTGTATAATAGTTAGGGCACGTATATGTGGAAAAATATTGTTTTTAGCTCTACGATTTGAAAAAAGGGACTTCAAGTCTGCATAGGGAAATGGAAAAAGGCCTTTTGAGCAACTTTGCATAGAGTGAGGCAAATACTGCTATAACAGTCCAAGGAAGATCTCACCTGGTTTTTGCCACACCTCCAATCCCGATAAATAATGCATCAAGCTAAGATCCTTCATTTTGAACTCTGAGGCTAAATCCATCTTGCACCCGACAATGAGTCTCTCTGCCCCCGTAAGGAAAAGATCGTTATTATACAACACCAAGATCAATGAATCACCATCAACAACCTTGTAGTAAAGGTTGAGATCTGCATCACTCTTAGTGAAGCCCAAACTCATCAAGTATCCATCAATCTTGGAGTATCATGCCCTGGGTGTCTACTTGAGTCCATACAAAGCCTTCTTTAATATACAAATATGAGACTCCTTCACATGTATCACAAAGCCCTGAGGTTTCTCTATGCACACTTCTTTCTCAATCACACCATTGAGGAACGTTGTCTTCACATCCATCTGATGTAATCTCCAACCCATAACTGAAGCAAGAGAAATAATAAGCCCGATGGAAGTGTACTTGGCGACTGGAGCAAAAGTATCCCCATAGTCCACTCCCTCTTTCTAAGAGAATCCTCTCACCACAAGCGTAGCTTTTTACTTCTCGATGATGCCATCTAATGCATGCTTGATCTTATAGATCCACCTGGAAGTCACCATTGGCTTCACCTCAGGTCTCAAAACTATATCCCGAACATAATTCTTCATGATGAAATGATACTCTTCCATCATGGCATCCTTCCAAACCTATTTTCCTATTTCCTCCCCAATAGAGAGAGGGAAATGGGGAGGAGGAAAGGGTTCCACAAGAGGCAAAGGGGGTTGACCTTGAGAAAGAGCGGTAGGAGAAGTAATTGACCCAAACCAACCTTTCCCTAAAACAGAAAGAGAATTTATTAGAACATTAATGGACTGAGAAGACAAAAGATACATACCCTGAGAGGAAAGGCTCGACTACTTCGAGGCCAGGAGGGAGGATATTCCTCGTTGGCAGAGCATTGGGAACCTAGCAGGTTCCAAAAGCATCGATCCATCGTGATAATTCAAAACTTGAACTGAGCTCGAAACCCAAAGCGTCGACCTTTTACAATCCTGATCATTTTCCTCCTCAAAATATCCCCCACGAGTAGAATTTAGGAAAGATAAAACTTGGGTGTCCTTCTGAGCTCGTGTCGTAGATGGCTCAAACTGATTCTTATTTGAAATGAAAGGTAGATGGAATTGAATCACAACATGTCCTTGTCTGTGGCACCTTCAACACCGAAATGGGACTCCCTCATAGTTGAACTTTTGGGTATAGATTCCCCCCCTGACATAAGTTCCAAATCCTCTTCCAATCCTTCTCTAAGGTTTAGTTGAACTAGAATCCATGCCACTACATACTCATCCGAGGCCTAAAAGGACATATCAATATCAAGAAAAGTACCAAGAGTATTCCCAATCATTTTAAATATTTCCTTACTCCATAATTCCAGAGGGAGACATGGGAACCTCACCCAAATAGGAACAATGTCTAATCTTTCCTTTCCTGCATCAAATAGTGGTGTCCAAAGTTTAAAGAGAATTGGAGTTGAGTCGATGCTACGGTGGGATTTGAGCACCCATAGAGCATCCTTTGCTCTTGCAAATTTGAAGGCGAACCAACCCCTTCCAATAATCTTGACCGTCAAAACATAACCTAAGTGCCTTGTCCATAAGTTACCTGCCCGATCCTTGAGGGTTTTGGAATTAAAATGAAGACCCTTGGTGTTTCCTACCACCATCGTAAGGGACAAATATGAGACTTGGGCCATTGTGACGTCCTCCCCTAAAACCAACGTGTCTGAGCTTCTTTTTATCCTAATGCACTCGTTCTTTTTCTTGCGCACACTTACAACTGGGCCTAGATATTCTGATGGGGCTCTTCCTCCTGAGAGATATAATCCCCCACTGAGGTTGGGAAAGACTCCAGATCTAACTTTGGCGGAGACGACCCAAGTGGTTGATCATGCACCAGCAAAGAGTCTGTGAATTCTACTAGAAGGAAGAGTCCTGGAAACCCCTCTAAGGGATATTGAGGCCTTCCAAATAGAGATATATAAAGGAGCTTGCTGTGAAGTTCCATTCCGAAAGGGAAAACTCTGGCTCGAAGCCCCCTAGTAGAGACCCTAGATCTGTCGGCCTTACATGATCTGATTGCCACAGTTTCTTGCCAAAAGGAACTTCTTCCCATGAAGAGAAAGGGTAAGTATGTGGATGATCTCCTGTCTCATGAAAACCACCATTGAACAATCTAGAATCCTCTTAAGGGAAACCATCCACGATAGAACATGGAATCACAATAGACCCACTAATGAAAGGAGATCATGACACCAAAACCGACGGTGAGACCACCCCTACTGACATCCTCAGTCCGCTATCGGCCCAAGCGAATGACGTGTCCTTCGAGGCACTTGTCGATAATCCAACTAGCAACCCCCAGAACTCCCTCCATCGGGTCTACACTGTAATAAAAAAGTTCCTCCTCCTCCTCTCAAAATTCAGCAAAATGCTGCATAATCCATGAGAAACGCTTTTTCAGTGAATCTATAAGGATGGATAAGAATCTCCAAAGACCCCTACTCCACTTGCACCAGTGTTTAGAGGATGATAATAAATATAAATATACACATGCTTGTGATACTAATTGGCTACCAAATTTCATTTCTATTTGATGTTTTGGAAGGGGTTCTAATATGTTTTCATTTGAGTTTCTATCCATTTTTTTCTTATACAAAAATCCATAAGAACTTTCAACTTTTTTCCTTTTCAATAAGAAGTATATTATCTCCATCACTCATAAATGGTTTATCTTTAACTTTATTTGTAAATTTGTAACAAACTTCAAACTTCAAGTTTATTTTTTTAATATATTTTTAAATGATTTTAGTAAGTAGTGTAATGCAAATTTATTAGTATAATTTAAAAAATATATAAATAATAAATCAACTTACTAAGAAATGAAAATAATTTATTATTATAAATCGAAGGAAAGATTACATTAAATGTAAATAAGAAAAAGTAAAAATAATAACTTATTATTATAAATCAAAGGAAAGATTACATTAAATATAAATAAAAAAGACTTAAGAATATATTTTTTAACATATTATAAATTCATCTCCACATTGGAAGAAGATATCCATGTCGATCCCCATTTAATCGTTGAACTTTTAAATAAACAAAACAAATAACAAAATATAAAAAAATATAAATCTCATCATTAATTACGTCTAAAGGCGTATACTTATTGACCATGAGTACATTTAATAGGTTTTTAGTGCTTAATCAGTTTTGTATGAACAAGATTAAATATTGATGGAATATTCTTAGTAGTCCCAATAAATCAATGGTTGTGATTTCAACCACTAACTTCCTCACTATTATAAAGACATCAGTTTACATGTTTATTTTTTTACTTTTACTTAATCATATTTAAAATTTACTATGGTGGCTGGCTTGATTGCCAAGTGTGAGTGATTAGGGTTTCATTTTCTATGCCAACCTAAACCTTTGGCCTTTACCAGCCACGTTCTGGACACAGTGAGCAGTTTCTCTTTCTCCGCTGTTCAGGTTTTGCAAGCCATCCTTTTGGCGTTCACCAGCCACGAATTTGTGGTTGTGCTAGTATTGATCAGTTAGTCGTCTCGAACGATGATGATTCCAATTTCCACACTAACGAAAGAACCGAAACTTAATTAATTAGTCTCTCGTTCCCTCATACTAAATTCCATTCTTGTGTGACCTCATACTAAATTCCTTTATTGTGTGTAGAGAAGTGGTCTCCCCTTATTTTCCTTTCATGTGCTTAGAGAAGTGGTCACCAAATCTTTACATGATTTATTTATTTTAAAAATAAATCTAAAATAATTTTTAATTAAGCCTAGTAAATTTATTGGAGATGGGCACAATTAATCATCTTTTAACCATCAATTTCAATTCTATGGTTATCAATTGAAGATGTTGGCATATTCTTTGTCGTGCTTCCAAATCAATAAATGAAATCTCATGTTCATAACTTTCTTGCATTTTTTAGGTGTTTACTTTTTAACATTTGTGAAATGAAATCTCATGTTAATAACTTTCTTGCATTTTTTAGGTGTTTACTTTTTAACATTTGTGACCATCTAATTACCATGTTCAAATAATTAGCAAACTTAATTCCAACCCTTTCATATCCTCAGTTAGTTCCTAATTCAATCAATCGTTCACCAACCACAAATTTGCGGCGATGCTATTCTTTTAAAAAAACAAAACATCCTACAACCATTTAAACAAAACCCAATTAACAAGACTTCATCATATCTTTTATATATAAATCAAATTTATATCCACCTCATAAGGTATTTGAAATTTGTATACAGACCGAGAGTACCCGTCATTCCGTTATATATATATATAACTTATCGTGTTCATTATTGTTTTTTAACTTAGATTGATATTGGCTTTAGTTGGATTATGTAGATTTATTAGTTTATTTATGTTACATATGGCATAGCCTCTCCTGCTGTGCCACTGAAAAAGCACACACTACGGGACTGCCCAAAGCATGAATTCAAA
>JZKD02S1928390.1:174304-187689 GCA_000966675.3 Picea glauca | reverse complement strand
AATCTGGTTGTAGCAATAGGTAGTACCACTCAATCTACATTGAAGTATGAGGATGTAGTTGCATCCTTGTTATCTGAAGAGATGAGGTGAAAAAGCATGGATGGTCACAACACAATTGCTTTATTTGTAAGAGGGCATACCCAAGACGGGAACTTTGGTAAGCCTTCGGGGTGGATATCTAAATCTATAGGTAGATCTAAGTCTCCAGGAAAATCTTTGAGGAAATGTTGGAAGTGTGGTAAAACAGGGCATTATAAGAAAGATTGCAAGTCTAAGAAGGTTGAAAAACCAAAGGGATCTGATAGTACCTCTTCAACAGAGGCAAAAACCTCCACTGAAGAAGGAGGTGATGTTTACCTAGCATCTACAAGTACACATGCAGACCATGATGTATGGTTGATCGACTCAGGTGTGTCATACCATATGACTCCTCACAGGGAGTGGTTCTCTGAATATGAAAAATATGATGGTGGTGATGTATTCCTAGGAGATGACTCGACATCAAAAATCATGGGACGTGGAAGGGTTAAGTTGTTGTCAAAAGATGGAAGGATTAGAACACTCCCTGGGGTTCTGCACATTCCAAAACTTGCCAGGAGCCTAATATCTGTAAGCAAGTTGGATGATGCAGGAGTGGATACCATATTTGGAAAGAACACTTACAAGATGGTATGAGGAGAAATGGTGTTTATGAGGGGAGTTCGATGTGGAACTCTATACAAGTTGTTGGGAAGAACTTATACTAATGGGTGTAATAGTTCTGTTGTCTTTGAGCAGACAAATAAAGAAGGAAAGACCAATATCATCCCTGAAAAGAAGACCATGCTGTGGCATCAAAGACTAGGGAATATTGGAGAAAAGGGCCTTCAAACACTACACGGTAAAGGCATGGTTGAAGGTATGTCTAATTGCACTCTGGATTTCGATTTCTATGAACATTGCATATATGGTAAACATAATCGAGTACGATTCCCATTTGGTGCTACAAGAGCAAAGGGAATCTTAGAGTTGATTCACAGTGATGTGTTTGGACCTGTTCCTATTCCATCCCCAGGTAAATATGTGTATTATGTTTCATTCATAGATGATTTTTCAAGGAACACATGGATTTATTTTCTTAGAAAGAAATCTGAGGTATTTAATAAATTCAAAGAGTTTAAGGCTATGGTATAAAATTAGACAGAGAAGAAAATAAAGGTATTGAGAACAGATAATGGTGGAGAATTCTGCGGAAATGAATTTGAAGAATTATGTAAGAAGTGTGGTATAGCAAGGTAGAACACTTCTCCATACACCTCAATAGAATGGAGTTGTAGAAAGGATGAACAAGACACTGATGGAAAAATCAAGGAGCATGCTCAGTGGTGCTAGGTTAGGACAAGAATTGTGGGCAGAGGCAGTGGGTACAACATATTACGTGGTCAATCGATCACCTTCATCAGCGTTGGATGATAAAACTCCACACAAGGAATGGTCTGCAAAGAAACCCTCTCTTCAACATCTTAGAGTGTTTGGTTGTGATGCTTATGTACATGTTCCAAAGGAAAATAGAAGTAAGCTGGATAAAAAGGCTGAAAAGTGTATCTTTATTGGATATAAAGATGGTGTGGAAGGTTATAAGCTTTGGAACCCAGAAACCAAGAAAATTGTTTACAGTCGAGTTGTTTTTTTCAGAGAGCTAAAATATGTGTCCAAACAGGAATTCCTACCAACGGAAGATGAACCTGAGAAAATAGAGCTTGAGTTGGATGATGCAAAATATGAATCATCTGAAGAAGAGGAAGCAAAAGAAGAAGAAGAAGAAGAACCTTATACCCCATTATTGAGGATATCAGTGAGAGATAAAAGGCAACCCGAAAGGTATAGTCCACCTGATTTCTGTTCCAATTCTTCTTTATCTATTACTGATGATGATCCCATAATTGTCAGGGAAGCAGTGAATTTAGAGGATAGTAAACTCTGGAAGAAGGCTATGGTTGAAGAAATGGATGCCTTGGATAAGAATGACACATGGGATATAGTTGAGTTTCCAGCTGGAAGAAAATATGTTGGTAGAAAATCGTTGTTTAAGAAGAAGTTTAATGCACAAGGTAAAGTGGAGAAATACAAAGCTCAGTTAGTAGCAAAAGGTTATTCCCAGGTAGAGGGAATTGACTTTGGTGAGATTTTTTCTCCTTTTGCTAAGTTAACTTCTATTATATTTCTTTTATCTATTGTTTCTTCTTCTGATCTTAAAGTGGAATAGATGGATGTGAAGACAACATTCCTACATGGGGATCTGGAAGAAGAAATCTACATGAAGTAGCCAGAAGGCTTTGTAGTGAAGGGAAAGAAAGAGCTGGTCTATAAGTTAAAGAAGTCACTATATGGTCTGAAGAAATCACCTAGGATGTGGTACCAAAGTTTGACACATACATCCTTGGATTGGGATTTTTAATAAGCAAGGTTGATCACTGTGTATATTCCAAGTAGGTTGGTAATCACTTCATTTATGTAGTGTTGTATGTTGATGACATGTTGTTGGTAGGAAATAACATGGATGTTATCAAGGAAGTGAAATCATAGCTATCCTCCAAATTTGACATGAAAGATCTTGGTGTTGCTAACTTCATTTTGAGAATGGAGATTAAAAGAGATCGTGCAAACAGGAAACTTTGGTTGAATAAGAGAAAATATGTTGAGACAATATTGCAGAGGTTTAATATGCATGGAAGTAAACCGGTCAAGGTTCCTATTCCTATATGTGTAAAGTTATCTACAAATCAGTGTCCCAAGACACAGGAAGAAGAAGAGGACATGTCCCATGTTCTGTATGCCAATGCAGTTGGCAGTTTGATGTATGCAATGGTCTGTACTAGACCAGACATTGCACATGTAGTGGGAGTTTTGAGTAGGTATATGTCAAAACCAGGAAAGGAGCATTGGGCAGCAGTAAAGAGGGTCTTTAGGTATTTGTGTGGCACTACCAGTTATGGATTGTGCTACCAAGGAAGACCATGATTGGACAGAGTGCTGGACATACATGGATTTGTTGATGCAGACTGGGCTGGAGATCTGGATTGCAGAAGATCTACAAGTGGGTATGTGTTTAACCTATTTGGAGGAGCAATTAGTTGGATGAGAAAAATACAGACTGTAGTGGCACTCTCAACTACAGAAGCTGAATACATGGCAGCCACTCATGCAAGCAAGGAAGCAATATGGTTACAAATATTGTGTTCAAGTATTGGGTTGGTACAACAAGTAGTGAGATTAGATTGTGACAGTCAGAGTGCAATATTCCTGTCAAAGAACCCTGCTTATCATTCGAAGACAAAGCATATTGATGTTCAATATCACTTTGTGAGAGACGTGGTTGAGGAAAATAACGTGTTGCTGGAAAAGGTTGACACTTTGAAGAATGTTGCAGATTCATTGACAAAGTTTGTGAGCACAGAAAAGTTCTCCTGGTGTAGAGTAAAAATGGGCATTGCTGACCTGGATTGTTGACTATATAATCCCCTGGACCCCTTGATGCAAAGAAAACAACAAGTGGGAGAATGTTGGGTATGTGTTATATTCTTTGCATGTGTGTGTGTGGGTGTTTTAGATATGACAACTGCGTCTGATGATCCCTCGTAGTAGTTCTCTTTTTGTGCCATGTGCACCGCCCTCTTTCCTAGGGGAGTCCCAGGGGGGGGCGCAGGTATGCCCCCCCTGGTTACACGCAACGTTCGACATCGGGCGTAGCCCGGGGAAGCGCCCCAAAATTTTTTTTGGGCGGTTTTTTCTATTTTTAGTGGATTTTGCTATTTTTAGTGGTTTACTAAAAACAACCCTGGTTTTAGGGATTAGGGTTTTGGTATCTACGGAATAACTTAAAAAATTGTAGATATTGTATAGTGAATGGTGAAATTTGATATAATGAATTTAAGAAAGGTTTTCGGTTGAGGGTTTCCGGTATAAAATCTCTATGTACTCTGTGTATGAGCCATTGATTAAATTTTGTTTTTCTTAAGAATCTATATGCATTGATTTACTTCACAAGTTTAAAACTTACATCCATATGGTGGAAATCACTTAAATTTGAAAAGATGATGGCACTTTAAGATGAAGAGTATGAACAAGTATATGAACAAGTATTTGTCGACAGGTGTTCCCATGTCAAGAACAAGGATAAAGAGAGGATCGTGGATTTATTTTCATTTCAAAACTCTCTATGACATATAACAGGTTCATGGATATCTTCAATAGGATAAGGTCATTGTTTCTATAAACCTTGTTGGAAAACATACTTTCACCAATGTCAACTTGACTAAAATATTTCAAGTCTTTACAAAGCTTATTCAAAGCACACAAGTTCAAAGTGAGAATGTTCATTTTTTTAATATTTTAATATTCCTATGGGTACATGTGTTCTTCATTCAAAGCTTCATGTTGTAGACATGGATGATATATACATTATTCCTAGGTATCCTTGGATGGAATCAATGGGCACAATTAATATTAATGTGCAAAATAATCTTAAGAAACATCATACAATAAAAAGAAAATCACATTGCAAAATATTTATCTTATTAAACATCAAGAGACTTGTTGATGCTTGAATCCATTAAGATTGAAACGAAAACCTCATGGGGATACAAAACCCCCTACGTTTTTATAGAGGCAGTACTTCTCTTTTTTTCAATATTTTCTTAGATTCTAGATTTTCAAAATAATCTAGGACTTTGAGAAAGTTCGTCGTGATATTCAAAGAAATATAAAGATTGCATAAAAAAATAAAAATAAAAATAAAAATGTTTTGTTTTTAAAGAGAGGTCTTAAGAGATGACCATGAACCCCACACATCACGTATTTGAAAAATATAAACAAAATTTCCTCACATACATCATAGTTAAACTAAATATTTTTTATCACATAAAATAAAAGAAGATGGTCTGCACACATAAGAGAAATTTAATAGAGTAAACACATGTGGAGCTCAAATAAAGATAATGATAGATCAATCTCAAATATTTTATACTCAAAACTCAGAGATATAAAATACAGTCAAAACTAATCCCAAAATAGTTCTCTTGGAATTTCTGAAAAATATAGTCTATTACAAAGCCTTGAAATTTAAATGTGTTTGTCCTCGGGACCGGGATTGGGGATCCCATGGACCATAAAGAAAATATAAACAAGAAGTAAGTTTTGGAAAGAATATGGTGGGTGATGAAAGAGTAGCAAGACCTGGAAAGAAGACAAGAAGAAGTTATCGGATATTGGTTAAACCTTTCTAGTCAAAGAAGCATGGTAACTGGATGGAAAACTAATAAAGAAAGCAAAATGTAATCAACATGAACTTACTATGATGGTCTCTCTCTCTCGTTCACTTGCTTGTTGTTGTCCTTTTATTTCCCTCATTGACGGTTATAGGAACCATCTCAACTACTGCTTCTTGGCCTTCTTTAGTTAGTTTGTCAATTGCCTTTTTAAACCAATCTTCAATGTAGTTTTTCATTGGTGCAACATTTATTTCATGCCTGATTTTAATATTGAATAATTCTCCTTCCAAGTCTCTTAAGTCATTAAAAATTCCATGTATTGCCTCCTCGATATCTTGATTTTTTACAGAATAATCAACCATCCAATTATCTATCTCTTCTTCATTATATTCAACTATGCCATACAAATTTTCAGCTGTAACCCCTTAAATATCTCAACTTGTTCATCAAATTGTTGCTTTGTCATAAACATTGAATTGAGAATTAACTTTGGGTCTTGTACCTCATTAGTGCTTCCTTCTAGATCTATCTTCGTGAGTCTTTTGAACAATTTTTCTCTTTTTAGTATGGCTTCGATGCATGCTTGGAAAATATTATTCAAATTCATGATCTTTTCCTTCCAACAAGCATTTAGTTGTTTAATCTGACTTGGAGAAGGAAGATCCTCTTCTCTTCTTTTCAATTCTGTCATATTTGAAACTTTTATTCCAAATGGAAAGAAAACATCAACGTAGAAACCTTCTTTGTTTTTTAAATTAGCTTACATATACTCACGAAAAGCATGTTCCCTTGAGACGAAAGAAATAATATTTTTTGATACCTCTCATGCTTCTGTTATCAGTGACATTCTATTTTTAGTGTTTTTCTCTACATAAATTTGGACTGTTGTGAGTCAACTAGAAGAACCTTTTAACTTAATGGAGGGTGTAGTTGGTTTAACCATTGACAAAGGACTTGCCAAGATTGGAAGAGGCATTAAGGCATTTTCCAATTCTCTAATCTTTTCTTTTAACTTAGCATTTTTATATTCCAGACCATCAATAGAATCGTCAAGATCATCTCCAGTTTCCCTATGGATTTTAGAAATTTGGGATGCTCGCATGTCCATCAGGTCGACCTCTGAGTGAGATTTCCCCCTTTTACTCTTCTGGTCACCTCTTTCTACAATCAATTTTTTTGACTCCTTATAAAAAACAACACTTTGAAAAGTAAAGGATTCCTCTTCACTAAAGGTCTCATTTGCAACGACTTCCAAAAAAGAATTTTGTTGAGCCATATTTTATGGTTGTTCCATTGCGGGAAATATTTTCTCAATATCTACCTCTTGCTCCATGTCCTCCAGAGAAAAGCTTTGGATGTCATTTTCTATAATATTATCCTCTTCCTTGTGCATTAAATTCTTCATTTTATTTCTCACGGGGAGCTTATGTGAACTCTCAATTTTCCTAGGGGGAGGATTCTTCTCTCCTCCTCCACTTGAACTACTGTTGACAACCTTTCTAAATGGGTGAGTTGTTGGAGCATTGCTCCAGGATGTGGTATTTTTGGGAGTAACAACTGGATATTGGGCACTCCTTTCACTAGGACCTTTCCCTTTTGCTTATAAAAATCATTAGTACTGAGTAGTGTTTCTAGGTCACCAGCATCGTGTACAAGAGAAATTTGGTTGTTACCTTCTTCTTCTTTGTTCAAAATAGTATCGATGAATGAGTTATTGAATCCCACTGAAATCATATGTTCTACAAAGATTTTACTTGGATCAAAGCCCTTTATCTTTTCGGCATGCTTTAAATTCACATTGTTGAAATGATTTGTAAACTCATCAATTTTATTTATATTTATGAACACAAAATCTCCAATCTTTCAAGGAAGGGGAATAAATTGCCTTTTCCTTTTTTCATGCAAAAAATGTAGGCAGAAGTTATATTGCCTTGCCACCTTTGTAATGAATAATTTGTCAGATACATTATACAGGAGAAAATAAGGATTTTCTTTGAAACAAAATATCCTTATGACACTGTGATCCTCCATTTTTTCTATCATTCCTTTTTTTCTCTAAGAATGTGTTAGCCTGGTTAGATATCCTTGAAGTATTTTCACCCAACAACAACCTTTTGAAGACTGAGATAAAATATTTATAAACTTCATAAAAATATAGAGGGGTCTTATGTCTCCATAGTTCCTGATATGAGAAGGTAACTGGATCTATTTCATGATTCACCCTCTTACTTATGGTCAAGTTTGGAAATTGACAACAATACACAATAGAAAATATCAGATAGGAAGCCATAAAGAATTTTCTGTCATTTTTATAGTGTTATAATTGGGACGATATTTCGATAGAAATCAATTTTCCCCAGTCAAAGATGGCATGTTCTTTCATTGTAAAATATAGAATATATAAAATCATGCGAGAAATAGTAGCAATTCTTTCCTGACCTGTCAACCTAGTAGACAAACATGCAATTTCTCGATAGGGGTTTTTAAAAGACTCAACCTGGATCTTGGTTATGTCTTATGGAATAGATGAAGGATTCTCCAAATATTCAAGAATGAGGTCAAGCCCATTGTTATGTTTCTTCAAAAAATCTCTATAGTATTATCCTTTGAAGGTAAGCGTCAGCTTTGGGAGCTTCAACATCTTGCGAAAAACTTACGATGAGAGGGAAATCAGAGAATGATCTTGGAGTTATATAATTCTATGGCTTGGCACATACTTCTCGACACACCATGCAATAAGTTATTTACAGTAAAAAACCTCAGGAACACATCCAACGTGAGTGATTCCAGATGCCCAAATTACGTATTTTTGTGCAGAAGGAGAGGAATAATATGAATATTCTTTGGACCACTGAAAGTTTCGGTCTTCACAACCAAATATATTTAAAGTATCACCAAAAAATTGTTGTCTAGATGATGTTGCCATGCGTTGATGGGACTATTTCTTCAGCTGGATAATAACCTCAAATAAATATTTTCGAAGAGATGATGATAATTTAATCCCTTGGAAAATGGAGATTTAATGAAAATTAATGAGAATTCCTCGAGCCTTTTGCCATTAATGACGATCGTTTCAGAGCCTACACAATAGTTGTTATCATTAAACAACACTCAATGTATATTGGGAAAAGTAAGAGAATGGCAAGGATAGACGAGAGCAAATTTGAATATGGAGCTTTTCATGAACTCCCCAACCTGGGAACCCGCGAACCCGCGGTTATGGATGATAGAAAAAATATGTGAAGTGTAGAAAGGTGGTTGGTCAGACTTGCATGCAGAAGGAATAAAATACTTAGGGGCTCGATACCTATGGTAAATTTGATGGTAAAAATGTAGATCACAGAACTTTGGGTGCAAAGTGGAGACCACATAACTTGGAGGATGAGGGCTCAAACCCACGAACCCCCGAAGTTGAAAAAAATTGGCTAAGTGTAGTGTATCAACAGACTTATGATATGGGAAAGTGGATGGATATGAAGGTTTGCAAACCTGCAAACCCATCAATCATTGAAAAATGACTAAGTATGGTAACTAGAAAGGGAGAGAATAAGCAATTAAAGAAAGAGGGAAACAAGGGGAGGTGTAGAAGAGGGAAAATAGATGGAGAAAATAAGTTGGGAAGATATAACGGGGAAGGAAAATCTAGAAACGGGAACAAATATCAACAAATGGCTCCAATTGTGGGATGATAACCCCCTTGTGGGTTGTCAAGGATCCAAAATCTTCATGACCAGGTTCTTCCATCCATTGGGCTATGGATTCAAAAGGAAACGATGTACAAACTAAGTAAAAGAAAAAATTATGTACAAGGAAATAAGAAAATTTTAGGCGAAGAAACCTTTCAAATGTTTCCCATTAACATGCAACATCAACATTTTACCCTTCATATCTTTGAGCATATAAGAATTATAACCTAGGATCTTTTCAATGATGTATGGTCCAATCCAAAGTACTTCGAATTTTGTGTGCATCGATGGTTTCTCCTTAGATTTTTTCCAGAGTAACACTATTTCTCCCTTTTGAAATTTTTTTATGGTTGCATTATGATCAAAATACCTTTTTATAATTTGATGTCTCTGAGAAGTTCTATTCAAGGCTTTACTTCATTATTCCTCCAATTTCAATAACTGGTTGATCCTCTTTTGCATAGGTGAACTATATTTTGCATCCTATGTATTAACTACAAAAGTCAAGGCATTTAGCTCGAGGCTAATTGACATTTCTTCTTCTTTCCCTTAAACCAATGTATACAGAGACATGCTAGTGATGTCTTTCGAGGTCATTCTGCTCCCCCACAATGCATCAGCCAACTTCAAATGCTAATTCCTTTGGTTCTTGTCAATAGTTTTCCTCAATATCTGAATAAGTGTCTTATTAGTGGATTCTACAAGACCATTCCCCTGAGGATAATAATTTGATGACTGCCCCATAAAAATCCCATATTCTCCACAAAATTTTGTAAATTTTGAGCCAATGAAAATCAAGCCATTATCAGTGATGAATTTTTCCAGCATAAAATGTCGTGAAACTCTTTAAATAATTCAATGTAGACCTCAATCTCCTCTGGGGAACAATTTTCTTCGATGAAGACATTTTCAATGATGCCAGGGGTTTTATAGATGTCAATAGGAATCGTTTCAACTATACTTGCCATGTTTCCCTTGGCATAGATTTTTTGCATGGCTAGAGGGTTAAAAAGACAAGTGGGATCTCCATTCATGGTCATGGTGAACTCTCTTGCTTCTACTCTCCTCAACCCAGGTAAAAAATAATATCTATGGTGAAGATCATCCCAAGATCTATGTAACACCCTGTTTCCCCCAGTTTGTAAAAATAACTATATTGGCCAAGAACTATGGCAAACTCCAAGATGTGAATGTCTGATTTGACGGACCCTATATAAAGGGTCGATGAATGTAAATGATGTGTGAATATATGTTGCATGATTGCTGGGAGGGGGATGTGCTGAAAAAGAGACCACGATGGTTGATGAAAGGTGGCGGAAGGCACCTGGAATGGTGGCGTTAACTTCCACCGAACCAATACCCTATTGGTATTTACTGGCTCAAAGGCCAAAGATGCTCTCTAGCCCTATAATGAATTACTCCCTAGGATGGTAGGTGGGGAGGCTCCTCATGAGTTAATGAGGGGATGGGGGTAAACCGCCCATCTGTAGAAGCCCTTAGACTTGACCACTGCGGGGGAATTCACTCCACGCGTGACCTTGCAGGATAAATCAAGAAAGGAAGTGTGGGGAGAGAGAGTGTGCAATAGGAATCACAGAAGGAGAATTAGATGAACTCTAGAAAATACAGCGAGTCTTGAGCAGAGGAAAAGGAGAGTAACCTTCGTCCTTGAATTTCAACGAGTGGGAAGTAGGAGACTGAGTCTCAAAGCCTCGTGGTCTAGCTAGGGGGTGGCTAGTGGTAAATCCGTTGGGAGTCTCTGAGCCTACGATTGGGTGGAAACGAGCACCCCTCTCAGCATTTGCATTACACCTGGTGTTTTCTGATAAGTATTTATGTTCTGTGTCTTAAATTGAATGTTCCTGGAATGAATGCTCATGGTTGTACACTCATAAATGGTTTCCGTATAGAAGTGTTTACCTGGTCTTTTGATCGGAAATGGTGGATGCATTCTTATACTCGTATGACCATATTCGGTTCATATATATATATTGAACAAGTTCAGATTTTGAGTCCGTTCTCGGGAGATTTGTCCCATTTACTTAACTCACGTGATGCCCGGGTTGGATTTCCCTGAAGGCACCTCCTTTCGGGGAAGTTCCCTCACCATACAGAGAGGAGTGAGTTCCTTGAAAGGATTACCGTTGTAGTAAACCCATGAATTTGCTTCATCCCTATCATCGAAAGTAGCTTAGCGGGGATACCTCTTGGCTTTTCGGCATTTCGCCACCCGAGAATCCCAAGGGTTAGTTCTCTTGTATTTGCATATTGCGAAATCCCGATGTGAGAAACCCCGAAATGATAGAGTGTGAATAGATTTTCATGTTTCGGCATTTTCGGCACCCGGGAATCCCAAGGGTCAGTTCTCTTGTCTTCGCATATTACGAAATCCCGATGTGAGAAACCCCGAAATGATAGAGCGTGAATAGATTTTGATGTTTCAGAATTTTCGGCACCCGAGAATCCCAAGGGTCAGTTCTCTTGTCTTCTCATATTGCGAAATCCCGATGTGAGAAACCCTGAAATGACAGAGCGTGAATAGATTTTGATGTTTCGGCGTTTCGGCACCTGGGACTCCAAAGGGTCAGTTTCCTTGTCTTCGCATATCGCGAAATCCCGACTTGCGAAACCTCGAAATGAACTTAACGTTATATATATATATATATATATATATATATATATATATATATTGGCATTTCGGAGTTTCATCTCCTGGAAACTCAAGTGCGAGACCTCTTGTCTTTGCACATCGCGAAATCTTGACTTGTGAAACCCTGATATGAGATTAGTGTATATATATGGGCTCTGGAATTTCATCTCCCGGGAAACTCAAGTGCGAGACCTCCTGTCTTCGCATATCGCGAAATCCTGACTTGCAAAACCCTGATATGAGCTTAGTGTATATATATGGGTTCCAGAGTTTCAGCTCCTGGGAAACCCAAGTGCGGGACCTCCTGTCTCCGCATATCATGAAATCCTGACTTGCGAAACCCCAATATGATTTTAGTGCATATATATGGGATTCCAGAGTTTCGGCTCCTGGGAAACCCAAATGCGAGACCCCCTGTCTCCACATATCGTGAAATCCCGACTTGCAAAACCTTGATATGAGATTAGTGCATATATATGGGATTTCAGAGTTTCGGCTCCCGAGAAACCCAAGTGCTAGACCTCCTATCTTTGCATATCGTGAAATCTTGACTTGCGAAACCATGAAATGAGCTTAGTAGATATATGGGTTTTGGTGTTGCGGCACCTGGGAAACCGAAGGGTATGAACCCTCTTCTTCATACGTCGCAAGATCCCAATACACGAAGTCCCGGTAGGTGAAATCCCGAAGCGGCTTGGTGTGAATAGGATTTTGGGTTTCGGGGTTTGAAGAGTTGAAGAACTCGACTACCTTGCATTTCGAACTCCCGATTTTCGAAGTCCCAAAATGCGAAAGGTGCCTCTTGGCTTAGCCCGAGGTCACAACCGACGGACACATGGGAGTGAATTGGTGTGGTGAAGGTCCCAATTGGAAGACCTATCCTACGCTAGAACCTTGTAGGAATTCAGGAACTCTGTCCCTCGAAGAAGAGGAGAAAAAGCCAAAAAATCTTAGTTCCCGTAGTGGGTGTGTTACAAATTGGTATCAGAGCATGGTTACAACACTTGGCCTGCTTGGACTCATGAACAGGTTGCGCAGAGATTCCATTCAGAGTACTGTTAAAAGGAGTAACTCTTTATCTTGACCCCCTCAATTAAAAGTCGAAGTTAATAATGAAAACTCCTATTGTGTGTGTGCCTGTGAAAAATATGAATTATGTACTGGTTATGAATGAATACAATTATTGAATAACAATAAGCATTTTTCTTTGCACACAAGCGAATGATCAATCGCGGGAAATTATAGACGTATAGAATGGTGACTCACCATGAAGTGGGGGAGGGATCCCACAATAGAGACAAAGAGTCTGACGAAAGGAGGGTGGGAGGGACCCCTCCAGATCTAGCTGAGACTGTGAGGAGCCTCATGGTCAAATTACGGAGCTGCAAGGCTGACAACGAGAGGATGATAAAAGAGCAAGAGAAGCAAACAAAAATTAATGCAGTTTTACTGCAGAGCTTATTTGACATACAAAGACAATTGCAACATGAACCTAAGATACATAAACATGGTCATGTCAGTGGCCACACTGAGAGGATCACCTCGAGAAAGGTCCACCCCAGAGATAAGGGACAAGCGTCAGACGATTCCTCTGGAAAGGAAGCTGGTGACTCAGAGGGATCTTCTAGCAGCAGAACTAGTTCTCATTCCCGAAGAAAATGAAAGAAGCAGAATCTTTCCAAGATTCATAATCTCAAAGAGTTCAAGAAGGCCAAACCACCCTCCTTCGACGGTGAAATAAAGAAGGGAGAGGAAGCAGAGGCCTGACTTCTTGGACTAAAGAAGTATTTCAGAGTCCAC
>JZKD02S1928390.1:71455-96102 GCA_000966675.3 Picea glauca | reverse complement strand
AGATAATGAGATTAGCAAAAGTTCTGAAATTATTGTCCATCTCAAGACCCAAATTGAAGAAGCCAAAAGGGTAGAGAAACTATTGAAGAATCAAATAAATGAAAAGGAAGAGTCACATAATAAGTTAGAAGCTAAAGTTGTTGATCTTAGAAAGAAACTAGAGAATTCGAATAAATTCTTGAATAGCTCACAAATCTTGAATGAGATCTTGGGAAGTCAAAGATCACCAAATAATAAATCAGGTGTTGGATACAAGAAATAATCTACACATGTTGAAGAACGCACCTCAAAGAAGCATGAGGTAAGTCCATGAAAGAATGAAGACAATGTTGCAAATCAACCATCTACACAAGGCAAAGAAAATTTCAAAAGAACAAAGCAAGGAAGACATCAAGAAGCTATCTTTGGGACACCAAAGCAAAGGTATGAAAGTACTTTTCATGGGCATTGTTATTCATGTAATGAATATGGTCACAAATCTTTTGAATGTAGAGCTTATTAAAGGAGATATAAAGGAATATTTTATAACACCATAAAGTGTTGGAGATGTGATCAATTAGGACACATTGATGTTCACTGTAACACCATGAGATGCTACAGTTGTAGTGGATTTGGCCACAAATCCCAAGATTGTTGGAACACAAGAAGAAAGTCCATGATGAGGACTTCACATAGCATGGATAGAAGAAGGATTGAAGTAAGCAAGGGAGACATCTTTGCAAAAATGGAAACTCAGAGCTCAAGTTCATAGAAGCAGAGACACCTTCAGAAGTGGGTGAAGAAGACTGATCAACCAGAACAGAATGAAAGCCTAAAAGGAAGGTCAAGTGTGTCATCTACTGAGGTATACAAGGGTGACAGTGGTATCAGTCGCATACATACGTATGATTACCTTGAATATGTCACGCATACACATGAGTTGTTGTGAAGAAGGTCCCGTATATGGGGTAAATCCTTGTGAAAAAGGAAATGGACATAGGTTGGAGATTTATGTGATGGTATAACTCTGTGTTGCAGGGTCTAACATGGTTTGTTGTAGGTTCTAACATTGTTTGTTGCAGGTTTTCATGATTCTATATTGGATTATGTAAAGTGATGATAAAAAATAATGAAAGGCCATCCTGAATGCATGGCACTAACCCATGAGTGTGTATTGTGGCATTTTTTGTTGAAGAACAATGTTAATTATTGCATTGAAGTTATGGTACCTTGGTTATATGATATATCATGATGATGCTAGCTAGATGATCCAAATTATTATCGGCATGAAATGAGAGTGGAGATATAACACAGAAATATACAGAGATATTGAAAGAGAAACAATAATATAACAAATATATATCAGAAATATAACCAGAGGCAAAGATATATAGTAATACACAATTTCTATTAATGAAACAAATGTACAGAGACTGTAAAAATATAGAGTGAGAGACTTGCTAGAATGGTGGCAACTTATCTCTGAGAAGAGATGTGGCGGCTACTTGCATTTGCAAGAAGATGATTACAATGAGTCTCCAAAGGCCTTTTTACAATAAATTGTAATGCCCAAAACCCTAGATATCCAAAAACATAACCCTAGGAGATGAAGCGCCAAAAGTCATGTGGGCCACGTTTTGGTAAGTTAGTAGATCAAATTCCTGGGGTCGTAACTTTTGAATACAATCTCCATTTTAGGCGTATGATAGCTTGTTGGAAAGGTATCGTCGAGGAGATTCATTTTGGGGGATTTAACATGACTTTGATAATCATTGAGAATATTTATCTCGAAAAACCTTCATTTAGGCCCTCAAAATAGTCCCAGAAGTTAAAACTGCTAAAAATAGTAAATTGCCAAAATTGCCAGAAAATTGTTTTGAGCCAGTTGGAAAAGGTGGGTGGCCACCAATATCCACTTGGATCAATCCTCCCTCATTAGGAAGCAATGGTCTCCATTTCATTGAGTTCCCAGGGGAGAGGGAAAAGCGTTTGTTGAAACTGCATCTTGGTGAGCTGCTTGCCTTGCTGGAGACGTCGCGTTGCTCAGTTTGTGGAAGTTTGTCATGAACCTATGAGGTTGAGGTTTTTCAACAAGTCGAGCTACATGAGAGGATGGTGTGCAGAAGAAATTTTTGCGCTTTGTTGCAACCTTGTCAACCTGCTTTTGTTGGATAGAAGGTTCTTGGGGCGAGGTTGTAGTGGTTGTAGTGTCCTTTTGTTCCCCTTTTGAACATATTGTGAAGAAGCTAAATTTTGTAGTATGAGATACTACCTTGCGGTACTGGTTAGGTGGAACAATAGTCAGAACTACCTCTGGTATTTTGTAGAGATGACTCCCCAAAGTAAAAATGACACTACAGGGTCGAGCCTCATAAATAGCATGGTGCTTCCACATATATGTCTATCCCAAGAGAATATCACAGACATCCATGGGGGAAACATCACATAATACTTCATCCTTGAAGGGTTGGATGTCGTATGACAATCAACATTGTTGGACGACACAGAGATCTCATCCTTGGTGAAGCCACCCAATGTTGTATGGTTGCGAGTGTGGTGTTGTCGACAATCCCAAATATTTGATGACCTCTGTTGATATGAGGTTATTTTGGGTTCCGCTATCAACAATAAAATGCAGCGAGGTCCCCTTCACCCACCATGTGAATGAAAAAGTCGCTCCCCCTCTTCAGGATCTGTTGGTTCTTCTGGTTGAATTGTTGTGGTCGTGACAATAACAGTGGGGTCTGCGTTGATGATCTGTCTTTTATCGATATTTTTATAATCAGATTATGAATCAGGGTTTGGCTCCTTGTCTTTGATCTCAGCTACCAATGATTGTTTTGAGCGAAATTCATCGGTGTTGTGCCATGGGATTTTGTGGAAATCACACCATTTCTTGCTGTCCTTCTTCGTCTTCCCATGACCCTTCTTTTCTTGTGGCTTAGACTGGTTTTTAGGATGATGTTTGTTAGGGGTGTATTTATCATACTTTTATTGTTGTGGATTTGAATACCCAAACTCCCATTTGTTCTGGTGCTCAAATTTATTCTCGATTTTAACAACATATCGATAAGAAAAACCGAGTGATGAGATGTCCAGAAAATCCATTTCAGTTTGGATGTATGTGTAGAGCCCCATGGTATTTTAGAACCAAATTTCATTCAGAGTCTTTGATACCCAGCTTGGTGTGCAAGGTATGGAAGGTATTGGTGAACTCTAGAACTACTTGGCCCCTTTCTTGCCGCAGTGTGGTCCATATCATTTACTGGTCCTCATAGTTGCCAACAGGGTAATATTGTTCCTTTACCACATCCACAAAAAAATCCCAAGTGGGCTCGGCCCCATATATTCCAGACTCCTATGTGGAACTTTTCTCCCAGTAAGTTTCCCACCAATTTTTGACATGAGAGAGAGACTTAAGGACTACACAGGTGATATTTTCTCTGTCAGAAAAATTGTGAACAGAGAAATAAGCTTCTAGCAGATTTAACCATTTGTCTAGGGCTTCTGCATCTATTCGTCCTTCAAATACAGGAATATCAAAATTAACTTGTACCTTGAAAGGCGAGGTACTTCCAAATTGTCCTCTTGATGAATATGCCCCTATTTCTATCGACATGCATTAAAGGATATGGGAAAAATTCTCCATCATTTCATCCATCTGTCGCATGAGAGCTTGCTCAAGCAACATATTGATAGGATCGTCTGATCCGTCATTTTTATTTTCTTTCACCATGGAGGGTTTATTAGGTGAGCGAGAGCGATTGTCTTCAAGAGAGAGAAGCTTGAGACCCAACTTGCTATACTCGGACATCGTCGGGGACATGCACTGAAAAATGATCAAGAGAAACCTGCTTTGATACCACTGATCCAGATTATTTTCAGCACGAAATGAGAGTGGAGATATAACACAGAAATATACAGAGATATTGAAAGAGCAACACTAAGATAAAAAATATATATCGGAAATATAACTAGAGGCAAAGACATACAGTAATACACTATTTCTATTAATGAAATAAATGTACAGAGAGTGTAAAAATATAGAGTGAAAGACTCGCTAGAATGGTGACAACTTATCTCTGAGAAGATATGTGACGGCTACTCGCATTCACAAGAAATGATTAAAATGAGGCTCTAAAGGCCTTTTTACAATAAATCGGAATGCCAAAAACCCTAGAGATCCAAAAACCTAACCCTAGGAGATGAAGCGCCAAAATTCATGCGGGCCCCGTTTGGGTAAGTTATTACATCAAATTCTCGGGGTCGCAACTTTTGCATACGATCTTCGTTTTAGGTGCATGATATCCCGTTGGAAAGGTATCTTCGAGGAGATTCATTTTTGGGGATC
The DNA here is from genome assembly GCA_000966675.3 of Picea glauca. Classification (NCBI taxonomy): domain Eukaryota; kingdom Viridiplantae; phylum Streptophyta; class Pinopsida; order Pinales; family Pinaceae; genus Picea; species Picea glauca. The sequence continues at coordinate 91,772 of JZKD02S1928390.1, read as the reverse complement.
AATCATGCCTTTGGATATCATTGAGAATCTCTATCGTGAAAAAACTTGTTGGCCCTTGACCAAGTTTGAGGAAACACTTGGTCATATTTGACCATTTTTGGAACATCGACAGCTTGTCAAAGATGGAGCGCAATGAGAAGTGGAGAGAGTGGAAGATAGACCCATTTCTTGGGTCTTTTTTGGGTTTTTTGGGATAATGTAATGGGTATGGGATGTCGGCCCATGGGTTTACCCATTTTTAGGCCTATTTTGTAAAATATAAATAAGTAGCTTGGCAATGTAAGAGAGGCCGATAAGCTAAGTGCTAGTAAAGGCTTTGTGTATACTATGTGACTGACTTGTAGAGCTAAGTGAAAGTGTTGTAAGTGATGAGTGCACGGATTGTAAGAAGGCTCTGTGCTAGATTAAATCGAGGAAGGAGGATCTGGCGAGAAGCGCGTAGATCTCCTGTCCTATGTGGAGTACAAGTTTGAGCTCTGTGTTGTAATCAGATTGACCAAAGATAATAAAGAAGAAGAAGACTTTGTGTACATAGCCCCAGGGTGGGGGTGAACCACAGTAAACCTGTGTGTTGTGCTCGGTGCCTCAACCTATTGTGTTTGTCTCTTTCCATGTGTTGTGATTTGACATGATTGTGCTATGTACTTTGCTATGATATACTTAGCTATATATACTTTTCTTTGTGCTTCTTATATTTATGGATGTAGATCTGACATATATGAAAGTGTTGAGTGCTAGACCTATTTTGTTGTTAATAAGTGCTAACTTAACCTAGATCTAAGTGAACATTGCGGTGCTCTGTGCCATCTGCGGAGTGCCATGAGGGTTAAATACTGATGAATGATCTATGCTAAAGTGTTTGTTAAGTGTTAGAATCACGAATCTGTGTCCCAGCTAAGGTTGCAAACACATGAGTCTTGCAACCACCCCTGCCTTTACCTCGGGTGAGACTTCATATGCTTTGCAGGTGTTTCCGAAAGGATCGGTAGTTAGGGTTTTGTTGGTGCACTGTTGAAGCATTGAACCCTGGGTCTTCCCCTGTGCCAAAAAATGGTTCTGTTGTCGGGACCTGAAACTATGATTGTTGGGAAATAAGGAAGAAGAAGCTTTGTGCAGAAAGTCTGTCTTGAAATTGTAAAAGCTCTGTGCATGGACTTGTGCCCTAGTGCGCAGTGATCCACTTGATCCGAAAATCTCTGTGTTGAAGAAGGAAGGACAGATTTGAAGAAAAGAAGTCAGATCTAAATTCTCTGTGCTCTAAGAAAGGTTAAAGTGGAAGTTTCTAAGTCAGATCTACAGAAAGTGGTAAGATATGTAAGCTCTATGCTCTGATAAAGGTAAGAATAGTTAAAAGCTTTTAGATCTGGAAGCTTTGTAATCTATAGAAGTAAAAGAAGTGAAAATTTATGTTTCTAAAGTATGGATTTAGGTATGCTTGATAGATTTTGTCCTAGCTTGAAAACTAGGGCATTGTTAGACGAAAGAACATTTGATATGAATAGATCTGATAAGAATAATGAAAGATATGTTATCCCTATGCATAGAAAGAATTTTTGGACTAACCAATGGATGTAGGATCCTAGAAAGAAATTTTTACAGGCTAGCCATCATGATCCTAGTGCACAGTACAAGAAAAGTTGGGGGTCATGGAAGAGAAAGAGAGGATTAACTCTTTGTTACAGTTGCAGAAGACTAGGACATCTTCCTAAGGAATGCCTTGGGAGAAACCCTAGTTCCCTCTGTTGTAAGGCTATGGACCATGAAGTACTGGATTTCCCTAGAATTATTACTAGACTTGAAAAGATGAATATGGATCAAGGTCAAGAGACTAAGATTATAGAAGAACCCTGGAAAGAATCAGATATTATGTTACTAAAAATGAAAGAAATCCTGGATGAACATAAAGATGCCATTTTGTCAGAGATCTTCAAAGAAAAGGAGAAAATCAAAGTAAGAATAGGAGACTTCGACATCGACTATGCTCTAGATGAGGGAACACAGATGCACATTATGACAGAAAGTACTTGGGAAACCCTAGGAAGGCCTGCTATGGTTCCTTCACTAGGAAGAATAGGGTTGTTTAAAGGAAAAATGGTAACCCTATGTGGCAGAATTACCTAGATAGATATGAGTACCCATGGAGCTTTGACAGAGGAATAGTTCAAAGTGATTAGATTTATTGAGGACAGTATCCCATTTCCATCTTTGTTAGGCAAGATCTGGATTGAAAAAGACTAGATCCAGAGAAAACAAGAAACGGAAGCCCTAGAATAGAAGAAGTAAGAACTCGTGGAATTTATGACTAGAAGGATTGCCTACTTCATGGAAGAACAAGAGAATAGATCTCATCTGTTGAACACCAAGGACCTGGTTGTCGAAGCTATAAGAGCGTTAGAGGAACCACAAAAAACTGAAATACCTAATCCATATGATGAAGGAGTATTACCCTTGGATCTGAAGAAGGAACCTTAGCAGTGCGAAGTGACTATGTCAAGAGAAGATAAGACTCATAATGGAAAAAGGATGACCGAGACAGAGCTCACTAGGAATAAGGCTAGGAAGCTAAGTAAGAACAGAGACAAGATCGAAAAGTTACAGAAGGTTCCAGAAGAAACTTCACAGAAGGAAAAATCACAGGAATTGAGCTTCGTTGAGATATCAGAACGCGACATCTAGCACTTTTCCATGGCGCAACAATATAGCCGTTGGACTGATATACCCGTTCGACTTCCACCCTGAACAGATAAAAAAGCATTAAAGGATCACCACCAGACCATTGGACCACACCATAACGGATGGATCAACATTCATGAAAGCTTCATACCCGTTGCAACCAAATCGTTGATGAATTTCCTATTTCTCTCGTCACGCCACGCATGAAGAACATTTTTTCCAACTGAAAACTCGAAGCCTGTAGAACTCATAATTGTATACAGTGATCATTGCAAGCAGATTGTTCACCCTAGTGTAGTATTTTGAGATCATCGTGACCCCTCTTATCTTTCCCGAGTGTGTATGTCCGATGAGCTCACTACACTTGAGGAATCCATCATAGAAGTCCTTCTTGATTTAATGACTGAGAGGGTCATATCAGAAAGAAGAATTTCCACAGGAGTCCAAGCCTCATCGAAAAGAGGAGTGCAAGCCTCCTCGTTGACTTCTCGAGCTGGAACATCTCGAGCCGACACAGAGAGGAGAACTAAGAATAAGGATGAAATATCCAACGCAAAGTTAGTGCCATCCATTCTACCAACTTACATACCCCCTCTGAGCGGTGAGATTAACAGGGACAGTGTCCCTAGAGATTTTGAATATACCCTAGTAACTGCATATTTACCAAAGGGAGTATGTACCTACCGCACAGATCAAGACAAGGTTACAGCGTTGAAGTTTTGTGGGTTTAACCTGGGGGAGCATAAATTTTATAACATGCTTGCCCCATATAAGTACTTGACGCGAACTAAGGGCAAGAACTCAAATATCGTCCTGCAACAATGGACGATGAACCTCGTGCAGTCTACTCTGCTAAACGTTATGAAAATACCGCACTTCGAAAGACACCAGGAGGTGAATGCTTGTGTAAAGTTACTGCTAGCAAGCTACCATGGAGGATACTTGTGGTTAGAATGCCGCATAACTATTGATCTGACGCTGATCAATAGGCTCACCAAGCTTAGCATGAAGGGCCCTGATCCCCATGAGTACTATCCTAGAAAGACTACAAACCGCACTCTTGCACAGAAGATAAAAGAGGCCTATGGTGATGTTGAGAAAGGCATGAGAGGCTACAATGTAGATTTTGTTGAAAGTGGTGCAGTGCGCCTTTCATGCCAACTAATCGCAGAGAAGATGGTACGTAAGAATCAACCAACACAAGTATCAAGCTTCGTAGTTGACCTCGCAGGAAAGTGCACAGAGGGACTACAAATGAACTGGGTGAAGTACCTGGTGAATCAACTAGAGATTGACTAAAGAGAATCTCAGGATCAGGGGGCATGAATTCCGTTTTAGCTGGCTCCTGATACTGATCGCCTTTGTTGCATGGGAGCTACCAGAAGGCTCAACTTTCCTGGACCTTGAACCTTTTGAGCCACTAGCTGTGAATTTCAGTACCTTGTGGTACTCGAACGACATGAGAAAGCAATGGAAATCGAATGTCGTTTTCCAGATATATTATAATCAACTAAAAGAAGCCATAAGGAGTGAACCTCACATAACCTTGAACACTTTATAGCGGTTTTGACCTATGATAAAGTTCAGCGTGGACCACCATTTTATATACCTAACTCCACGCGCTGATGAGAACCAAGAACAACTCCAATCCTACTATAAGATGACAGAAGAAAACCTGGAAGAGATCACCAAGGAGTGGTCAGCAGACCTCCTTGTTCCAGCAAACCCCGCAAAAATTTTAGACATCAACAGCCCAGAAGTTGTGCAAGATACACCTGGGCCCAGTAGAACAAAGAAGACAAAGGAGACGAAGAAGCTCGAAGAGGTTCATGATATAGATAGCAGATCTCTAAGGATGGCTTCCATTACACCAGACGAAGAAGGTGATGATGAAGAAGGTGCAGAATATGAGAAACAACAAGTCGAAGTACCGCCACCCAGGGATGAAATAGACTCATCCAAGAAAAGGAAGGTTTCACCTCTGAAGTCTTCCTCCAGAAAGAAACTAAGAACCCTTGTAACTAAGATGAGAACCGTCCTCACATTGGATGACTTTGATTTAATTGTTGTAGTGGTCAATGATGCTTCAAAGGAAATAATAGAGAAGCAGGAAGCGAAGCAGGAATAAATGTATAGCCAGATTGAGATCACTCTCCAAGGAGTACAACAGGCACTCCAGTCTAGCCGAGCAATCTCTACTATGCCTCTTCCAGAAGGAACAACAGAAGAAGGAGATGAATCAGTCCAGCTCCACCAAATTGTTGATACAGTTGAAGTATGCCTTTGACGTGCTCAGGAAGAAAAAGCACAAGCCACCTAGGCCCTTAAGAAGGCATAGGAAGAAATTATTGAGAAACGTTAAGCAATGCAACAAGCAAAGAATGCTCTCCAAGCAAAATTTGAAGAAAAATGAGCGAAGGTCCAAAAAGAGAAAGAGCAGTTGCTCGCAAAGCAGATCAGAATTGAAGAAGCAGTCAACAGAGAATTTCGCTCTGTGACCAGCTTAGAGAAAAAGGCCGAAGAGCCTATAGAGCATCAAGTGATGAAGTCGGCTGAAGTTATTCAACAGCTTCAACAAAGGATCATGGAACTAGATCTTCAGACCATACCACAGACTCCGCAAGAAGTGCATGACTAGTGAGAATTCGATGCTCAAAGTGAAATCAAGAGGATTAGAACACTTGCTGCAGAATGAAAAAAAATAACTAAAAAAAGCATTCATATATATGAGCAACTATCTGAAGACCCAGAGTTGAAGAAACTGGAGTCCCAACTCCAGGAAGCGAAGCAACACGCAGATACAGTACAGGCACAAATCAAGCTCCTATCACCTAGCTCCTGTCACCTATCGAGAGGATGAAGAGATCCTAGGAACAACGAACTGCCCAACAACTTGTTCTTACCATGCAAAACAGAGTGATGGAAGTCACCCAGAAACTCCATCCGCGCCAGGAGGAGGCCTATATACTATTTGAAGAAATTGAAGGCCAAGGAAAACTACTGGAACAAATAGTTGTTACAATCGAGCAGCAACTGGAAGGGCCTATCAACGAAGCATTTGTTCAGGAACTCGTTGAGAAGGAAGAAGTATCACAAAGACAAGTCGAAGCAGTTCGAGCCAAGATCGAGACCTTTGAGGAAACGTTACCCAAATCTAAGTGACTTGGGACGAGTCATAAGTGAGTGTTGGGGGCCTGTTGGCCCTTGACAAAGTTTGAGGAAACACTTGGTCATATTTGACTATTTTTGGAACTTCGACAACTTGTCAAAGATGGAGCGCAACGTGAAGCATAGATTGTGAAAGCTAGACCCCTTTCTTGGGTCCTTTTTGGGTTTTTGGGGATAATGTAATGGGTATGGGATGTTGGCCCATGGGTTTACCCATGTTTAGGCTTATTTTGTAAAGTATAAATAAGTATCTAGGCAATGTAAGAGAGGCCAATAAGCTAATTTCTAGTAAAGGCTTTGTGTATACTGTGTGATCGACTTGCAGAGCTGAGTGCAAGTGTTGTAAGTGCTGACTGCACGGATTGTAAGAAGGCTCTGTGCTAGATCTACTCGGGGAAGGAGGATCTAGCAAGGTGCGCATAGATCTCCTGTCCTATGCAGAGTACAAGTTTGATCTCTGTGCTGTAATCAGATTGACCAAAGCTAATAAATAAGAAGAAGACTTTGTTGGTGCAGCCCCAGGGTGGGGGTGAACCACAGTAAACCCGTGTGTTGTGCTCGATGCCTCGACCTAATGTGTTTGTCTCTTTCCATGTGTTATTCTTTGACATGATTATGCTATGTGCTTTTCTATGATATACTTAGATAGATCTACTTTGCTTTGTGCTTCTTAGATGTATGGATGTAGATCTGGCATATATGAAAGTGATGAGTGCTAGACCTATTTTGTTGTTGCTAAGTGCTAACTTAACCTAGATATAAGTGAACGTTGCGGTGCTCTGCGCCATCTTCAGAGTGACATGAGGGTTAAATAATTATGAATGATCTATGCTAATGTTTTTTCTAATTTTTAGAATCACATATCTGTGTCCAAGCTAAGGTTGCAGACACCTGAGTCTTGCAACCATCCCTACCTCTACCTCAGGTGAGACTTCATCTACTTCACAGGTGTTGTCAAAAGGGCTGGTAGTTAGGGTTTTTTTGGTGTGTTGTTGAAGCGTTGAACCCTGGGTCTGCCCCTGTGCCAACAAACCTTCATTTAGGCCCTCAAAATAGCCTGAGAAGTTAAAACTGCTAAAAATAGTAAATTGCCAAAATTCCCATAAAATTGTTTTGAGTTAGTTGGAAAAGGTGGGTGGGCACCGATATCAACCTGGATCACTAGAAATGTCATTGATATATTGAATCATACTAATAGTACATGTATTGTTGGATGATTAGTATTTGTTGTAGTGAATTTAGGATTGAGGCTAATCTGTTGGGGTACATGACTCGTGCATAATTGAAGTTTCATTAATATATCTTGTGATATATTATTGGAAGCTTACTTGTTGGATATCTTGGTGCATGCATTTGGAATATGGATGGACTACATATTGGGACATGTAGTTGGTGAGTTGATGAGGTGATCATGTTTTACATCATTGATGAGTCATAGCTTGATCTATAGTTGATGCATGATTTGTACATCAGTAGTTGATTGGCACATGTTTTATGGAGGATTGGCATACATGTATGAGGTTTCATCATGTTGTGGTATTGGTGCATCGTTGGAATATTTGATTTGTACAATTAGTGATACATGTTGATGTAAATGCTTGGTATATGTTTGGATGATGAGTACTTGGATAAAAGTACATCATTGGTATTACTTGATTAGCATATATTTTGGTACATGAGACATTTGATGATTGTGGCACTTGGTTCCTGGTAGAGACATATCATGAGTGATATGACACATGGTTGGCATATTGGTAGATGCACATGGTTAGCATATTGGTAGATGCACATGTTGACATGTTGATAGAGGCATATGGTTGATACATTCTATGGATGATATCTTTTGACACAGTGTATGATGTTGATGTACATGGTTGATGTACATGGATGTTGTGCATGATGAGCACACATTTTGGTACAGGATGTACTTGGTTGATATTTTTCTCATGATTCTCTATTTCATCGTTGACATATCTTTTGCTTCATCATGATTGGTATGGCATGAGTTTGATGCATGAATAGGTCCAAGGATCATCATGTGGTAGGATACTATTCATCTTGTAGAGAAGATAGGGGGAGACATACCCATAGGGTGATTCATTCTTCTTCCCATGATTCTAGGAGGAGATATTTATCATATGCATACTAGGAAAGAGCTCTATATTTGAAGAAAGAACACAGAGGCATAATTCCAAGGGGAGCGATGGTCACAAGGGGAGTATGAGAAATGTATCTTCAGAATTACATCAGAGTGATATCCCTTGTTCAAAAGGGGAGATTTTATTCAGAGGAATATCAAAGGAATTTAGACATGGGGAGCAGCCCCAAGAAGAGTTCAAGCAGGGGGAGAAGACCCAAGGGGAGAATGGATTATTTAAATAATAAAGACAAGTGACAAAATCAAGAAATATTATTTAAATGATAAAGTGAGGTGACGAAATCAAGAAGGAATATTTAAATGATAAAGTAATGGAGAAATTTTTATTTATGGAAAGTGGTTAACCCTAAAATGAGAAAATTAGGTTAAGTGACCTAGAAATGGGTTAAGTGACCTAGAAGTGGGTTAAGTGACGTAGAAGATGAAGAGTATAAATAAGAGGCAAGGGTCTCTTGTGAAAAGTACATTTTGGGGATTATTTCTTGTACATCTTTTGTGAGTATCTCTTGTGTATTTCTTGAGCATGATTGATGATCTATTCTAAGAGAGAGCGGGTATGGAGGATCTCATGAATGCATCAAAGTTTCGGCAATGTATGAGATCTTGACGAAAAAAGTATCGGAGCTTTAGAAAACCTAGTTTTTGAGGTATACACAAGCTGTAGTGGGCCAGGATGTGTACACGTTGGTTGTATAAAGACAAGGCGTGTACCATGGATGAAAACATGGATATTGGTGTGAGAGATGATGATAGCATCTTGAATATTGAAGTAGGTTCCAGATATACACTCTATGGTCTCAGATCTGTCACTGAGACTTTGGTATGGTTAGATTGTTGTCTTGATGGATACTTTTGTTTGTTGTGTGGTGAATGCTTAAGGCATTCTTGATATGGTTGTTGTGATGTGGTTTATGTTGGTTGATGGAGTGAGCAACACTCTTATGATTTAGTATTGATATGATGGCTATAACATATTGGTTGTTTACACATGGTTGAGTAGCATTAATAATTTATGATTGAGAAGCATGAGTAGACTATTGGAGAGCTTGGATGTGTTGTAACTGGCTATGGGTCAGTTTGGACAGTGGAAGATAGAAGAGAATGTGTTTGCAGGTTGCAGAGGATCTGATTATGTGATGAAAAGGATAAACCCTAATAGCTCATAAGGTATACATAGGTTGTAGTATAGACTGGTTGTGTACATACGCAGGTAGGGAACATATATACGCTTTTTTCACTACCGAGAGGTTGCATACCTGTGACAGATTGATATCTATTGAGAATTTTTGCCTCATCTCAGTTGGTGCTGAGGGTGTAAGCTGAGTCTTGCATTATAGAGTTGGTTCTCTTGTAGAGTTGTACTCTATTCAATTGTTGTTGAAAAACTCCAAGGATTGAAGTCCGTAATAAAAGAAAATTGTACATACATTTTGTGTTCTTTGTGTTCTTTGAAGTGATGAATTGTTGATGATATTTTGTTGATATATGTTGTTGATATGTATTCACACTTAACTAGTTATAAATGACAACAATGAGTAATGAGTTAATGATAATTGCTAACTAATGAGTTTTGTGTAAGAGGGAATTTTTGGGAAAAAGAGCCCTACATTGTTCACCCTCACCCTCTCAATGTAGTCGGTGTGTCCAACATGAATATGATGCCAAAAGGACATATTTCCTCAACACATGGTCTAGGTGGCATAAGTCATGGAAATATCTCTAATTTCAATGAGCATCACCGTTTGCAAAAACCATTAAGAAACATGATATTGAATAGTATGTCGATCCACATACAAAGTAATATTGATTCATTAACTCATGCCATGAAATATCCTGTTACATGTTTTTGACACATCTAGAACACAAGACTTTATAAAGAATGGTTGATAATTAAAGAAGTGCGGTCATCAAAGCATCATCAAAATATCAATTATCAAGACCTTTGCATAGTATTCATATGAAAACGTTAAAAGCCCAAAATTCATGATATGATAATAATAATACAAATTTTTGGCTTTATATTGAAACGATCAACCACTTTGGATAGTGGACTTGGAACATATGTGAACGATACCCATAGTCTCAAGTTATGATAAACATTATGACTTGAACTATAGAAAACTAAGGTCTTTGATTATTTATCCATGGTTGATTTTGTAGCTCATGTTTAAAATCATAATCAAGACTTATAATGGATCCAAGAAAACAAGGTCTACATAATTAGACTTATAGAACATTAATCCTTTCATTTCTTAATACATTTGAGTTGTGAAATTCATTTACCAGCAAAGAAGTCCAAAAAAAAGTCATGTTATCAACAAAACCAATCAAGATCATGTTTTGAATTTCATGTTGGAAATCATGAAATTCAAAGTTGACAAAGATGTGAGGAGACAATGTTAGAGCCACTTCAAAAATAGAAATAGAACCATTCAAAGCAAATAAAATTGAAGGAGAACAAAACAAAAACTTGAAATAAGGTAAGAGGGACCCTCATTTTGCATTGAAAAATGTGTAGGTTGTTGTTTACCACAACAAATGGCGACTTACTGGGAGAAACAATTATCTCTACCATTGTAATATGAAACCTACAAAGTATTTAGGGAGAATGTTAAGATATTCATGTAATGTAGAACACTTATTCATTGGGAATACTTCATCTCTGATTCATAAAGGTTTAACATGTGTTGTTTTAATAAAATATGGATTCTCTTCATCAGAACTTGGAAGTTAAATAAAAATAATCCCCATATTTATTTATATAGAAATGAAAAACTTTACCAATAATAAATTCTGGTAAAAGAAGAATAATCAAGTAAACCGTTAGTTGTAACGAAGGAACCTCAATACCACAGGAAACTCCACTACTTCTAGAATGCATTCATAGCCTCGACAGGGATTCCTTTTAACCCCTCTCAGATGCTTTTGTCCCAACTGTGTGGAGTTTATGTAGTTCACAAATTCATTTTTTTTTTTTTTAATAAAGTTCAACTGAAGACCATTGTCTTAGCTTGGTAACCAGTTAATGACAATGTCATTCACTGAAACTCTCATAGTGAACAAGTTGTCTTGTGATGAGACCCCTTGTCTTATAGCTTAATAGTGGAAATCCATTACCCTGGTTTGGTGGCTAGTACTGGTAATGTGATTATGTAAAGAATATATGATCATGGTAGTTTGACTTGCAATGAGACCTCCTATCCTTCAGTTGATGCATATATTAGGTTCATTTTTTATTTAAATGAATATCAAAGGAGATCAACACATAAGTGGGGAAGAAGATCTGAGAACTTCTTAAAAGTAGGAGGATGGTGTAAGAAGTTTTGAAATAACCAAGGTTGATTTGATCTATTAAGTTTTCCCAAACTGATTATTTTAAAAGTAAATCGTTAGTTGGATTATTGGATGGGTTGAAACTTGAAGATAAGATTCTCAGGTAATGATACAAAATTCTAGAAAAATTATAACATAGTCTGCAAATGATTTTTAAATAAAAGGAGAGTTAACCTCTAGATTTTTGCATGTCATGTATATAGAAACGATTTTGATGAAAGACTCCGTTAAAAATAATATTTCAAAATAGAATGACCATAAATTTATGTTGTATCCAGAGATGAAATCAACACACAAAAAACAAGACAGATTATAAAATCACTCAAACCAAAGCGATCAATTCAAAACAACATGAAGTAAATATGTACAAAACAGAATTCCTGACCAGGAATCATGTAAAATACTTTTTCAGGATTTATCCATTTATCGAAAGATATTTGGTTTGCCCCTCCATATTTTGCAGTCGAAAGGTACTAGGTCCAATATTTTCTGTAATAGTGAATGGAGCTAGCCACAACTTATGAAACTTGGTGTGTTCACCTTTATCCACATGTGCTTTATCCTATTTGAGTAGATCTCCTACTTCCATATTTCTATCAGAAGAATATTTTCGATCAAACCAACGTTTCACTATTTTCTGATGTTGATGTAATTTATTTATATATTTTTCTCTTTCCTCTTCTAATTTTATCAAGGCATCAATTCTGTTTTGCATAGTTGAAGATTCAATTTATTGCACCTATTGAGACAGTTGTATAGAAGGAAAAAATATGTTGGGAGGTAATATTGCCTCTCTATAGTATACAAGGAAGAAGTGTGAATTACCAATTTCATTTTTTGGAGTAACACGATCAACCCATAATGTGTAAAAAAGAGCAGAATGCCAATTTTTATGATGATCTGATACAATTATTTTCAGAATTTTAAACAAATGTTTATTTGTAGATTCAGCAAGGCCATTTTCCCGAGGATAATAGTTCGTTGAATATTTAATATCGATCCCTTTTTCTAAGGCATAAGTATCTATCTCGTGAGAGGAAAAGTAGGACGCATTATCGAAAACAAGTGATTATGGAATACTAAAACGAATGATAATGTGAGAATCTAGAAAGTAAATTAATTGTTTGGCATTTACAACTCATAGAGGTGTTTCCTCTAGCCATATCATGAAATAATTAGTAGAAGTTATTATATATTTATGTTGTTGAGACGAGGTAGGGTTCACAGGGCCAACTATGTCTAAGCCACATTGTTGGAATGGAGCTTGAACGATGACGGGCTGAAGGGGAAAAGCAGGATTTTTAGCTCTACCAGCATACTTTTGGCAAGTTTCACACTTTTGTACTAGAGTGTGGGCGTCTTTAAACAGAGTATGCCAATAACACCAAACTCATAGTACCTTATGGGCGGTGGTGTCTCCACCATAATGGAAACCAACAGGACAAGAATGTAATTTGTGTAGTTTTTTACGGGAATCCTCATGTTCAAGACAACGAAGTAATACCCCATCGTAGTTTTTACAAAAAATAATGGTATTGATCAGCTAAAAAGGGGTGGACTTAAGTCTTAATGCTCCTTTATCTTTTTCTTCAAGATGAGGTGGTGTTGTACCATTCAATAAATAAAACCTGATATCATAATACCATGAGTTAGGATTATCAGGTGAGAATAAAACTTCACTCTGTATTAAATATACTTCATTGTCCGAACAAGGTTCTTTATCAGGAACGTTGACAAATTCAACAACCAGTTTACAGAGACCTTGACATTTTACAATTTGGGAAGGTTTTATCTCCAAGTCATACTACTGAAGGATTGTCGTCCAATGTGCCCTTTTTTCTCCTAATTATTTCTCAACCAACAAATTTCTTACTGTTGGGCATGGAACAATGACTTTAGTTTTAGATTTCAAAAGATAGAATCTGAAATGTTTTACTTCTTTAAAAGAAATAAAGTCATGCTTTTCCACTACTGAATAATTAAGTTTTTCTCCTTTGAAAGTAGAGCTCATGAAGGAAATAATAATTTCATCATCGAGCTCATTTTTCTGGATGAGAACAACAACATACACAAAATCATAAGTGAAGGTATACAATGTGAAATCCTTGGAGAAATCTAGGCTCATAAGAGTAAGAGATGCAGAGATGGTTTCTTTGATTGTGTATAAATCTTGTTTTTCTTGATCTCCCTATTTATAAATAGAACTCTTCTTAATTAAGTCTTGAAGTAGTTTGACAATCTGAGAGAAACTTGGAATGAATCATCTAACAAAATTAATCTTACCGAGAAAGGAATGCATATCCTTTTTGGAACCTTTTTGGAATTTGGAGGTGACAGATTAGTAATGGCTTGAGTTCTTTCCGAGTCAATATTTATACAATCTTTAGAAACGAGGCATCCTAACGGTTTTCCTCCAATGACTACAAATATAGATTTTTTGGGGTTCAAGGAGATACCAAATTTCCTGCATCTCTCAAATACATTTCTAAGATGTGATATATGGTCAAATATTTTCTTAGAGAATACAGTGACATCATCAAGATAGATCACAATAGACTCATTTATTAGTCCTTAGAAAGCAATATTCATCACCCGCTGGAAAGTTTCTCCAACATTGATCAACCCAAAGGGAATTTTCCTATAGGAGAAGGAACCCCATGGAGTTTTGAAAGTGGTTTTGAATCAATCTACAAGGGCTACCAAGACTTGTTTATATCTTGAACAACCATCTAAAAGGGATATCATTTCAGAGCCAGAAACTCGTTGTAGTATCTGCTCCATGGGAGGAACATGGTAGTTGTCTTTGTGAGAGGATGTGTTTAAGTTTATGAAATCGACCCAGAGACGAATGTCACCATTCTTTTTCCTTAATGGTACTAAGTTTTCAACCCACTATGTATGACAGACATGGAATATGATTTTGGTTGTCAGAAGCTTATTAAGCTCACTTTTGACAGCGAGTTCAAGGTTAGTGTGCATTTTTCTCAACTTTTGTTGGAAGGGTTTACTTTGTGGTTTCATGGGGATTGTGTGTTGTATAATGTTGGGTTAAAAAGTTTTTAGATATTTATACCCCAAAGAAAATGCATCTTTATATTGTTTGAATAGCCAGATGAAATCCTCTCTTTCATTGGGAGTGCATTATGTCCCCAAATTTATTTTTTGCAAGTTACCCTCTGTCCCCAGGTTTATGACTTCATATGACATAGAAGAGCTATTAGTTTTGCAATTTACACTTATTTTAAAATTTTCATTTAAATCATAAAAATATCCAAGCCTTACAATAGTTTTAGGAATCAGATTTATCAGATTGAACATTTATTTTACTAGTCGTTGGGATTGTGTATGTGAAACGTTGTGGAGATTTTCTTCATAAGCCAATTCATCCACGACAACATCTTAGAAGATACCTTTTGAGTGGAGGAAGTCAATAATTTGTTGATCATCATTAAAAACATGCCAATTAGTTATATTATCAAGGATAGAGGGTCTGAAAATCAATTCAACGGTAAAAGAATCTCGTTGAAAACCTTCCGCGGGAATTAAATGAGATGCTACATTAGCTAGTAAATCAACTTCCTGATTATGAGATCTAGGAACAACGGTAATATTAAAAGCTAAAACTTTTGAGTTGACATCCGATACCTTAGTTTGATAATTTTGCAAATGAGATGAAACACAATGTATAACATTTCGTACATGCTTGACAATTATTTCGAAATCGCTAAATACTTTTATGCGTTGAATCCCAAGGTCAATATCCTTCTTGAGTCGTTGAATAAGTGCCTCATATTCTACAGTATTATTTGTGCACTCAAATTCTAATCTACAGGAAATATATATTTTGTTACCTATTGGGTCAAGAAGTAGACATCTAGCACATGCACCTTATTTTGAGTTTGATCCATCAAAATACAACGACCAGAGTTCACTTTTCGACAAATATTTAACAATAGATACATCATGTAATTTATTATCCATTGTTACCAATTTATTTATGTATGACCATTCATATTTTTGTTGTAAATTAGTAACATGAGAGGTTTTGGCAACAAAATTTCCGAAAAATGAATCAATGTCAAAAGAATCATCCAACATGATTATTTCATTGGAACTTTCAAGGTTAGTAATAAAATTCCAAATCCTAGTGTTGATGATCCAAAGCTTGATGTTGGCTATCAAAATGGAAGGTACATTGTGGGCTATGCCTCTATAGAAATTGCATCACGCTCATTAGGATATTAAGCTCAATAACGTAGGTTTGAACCTGGATCTAGATATTGAGGGTTGTCTAGCTCTCGATGATCATGAAGGTATGGGTCTCGCTCATGAACAACATAATCTAGATCATGATCTTAAACGACATAATATTGATCTTGCTCTCTATATATGACATATGGATATGGATTTGGATCTCGATCACAACTTAATTAATAATTGTTCAAGTATGAATTAATCAAAGGCCATAATCGCGATCTCTTATATAGTAGAAAACCCAAGTTGTGAATTCGTATCTATGGTCTGTTGCTGGATCTACCACTGCTGGTACTAGATCTACTACTGGTGTTTGTGTTGGCTTTATAACTGGAAGGTTTGATAGGCAAGGTGTTGTTGGCTATGTCGTTGCTTCTATCATATAGGTATCTCTATTGACTCATATCTAATTTGGTTCACCTTTACAAGGTAACCAAAGATGAGTTAAGTCTGTATCCATATATCCCTTTAAGTGTTGCATCCAATCCCAGCTCAAGAACAAGCCATAAGCCTCAAGTATGTCTACAATCATTATGTCTATGATGTGATGAACTATGTGGTCGGATAATAATCTGATAAAAATATCAATAAGTTCCCCTACTACTTTGACGCAAGTTATTTCAAGTTGAATTTTTTTTATCTTGGAGGGTTTCATCTAGGCATTTATTTTCTAGCAACCTATAAGGGGCATGACATTAGAAGAAGCCATGGAGTCAATCATACAATTGCGGACATTCATGTTGTAGATATCGTAAGTTAGCAAGAAAGGTAGAGGTTTCTTCTTATGCGTAGGGGGATTACCTAAAGAAATTTTAGGATATGAACAAGATCAGATGAAGATTTAGCAGAATTTGCCATATTACCAAGAGGAGGGAATTTATTTTTCCTTAAATCTACAACAATATGTTGCTGAATTTTCTGTTGAATTTTAGAAAATCTAAGCAACTCCTAATAAGAAATATTGGATTTTAATTTCTTAAGGTCTTCGACGGGATCACATTCAAGACCTAAAATAGAAAGTTTTGGTGAGACTCCCAACTGTTTTTTAGAATTTTTTCCCTTGTCAGAAGTAGATGGATTTTTTTTTTCAGCCAGACTTTTACTATGTGTATTTACAAAAATAGTTCCATAATTTGGTGCTAAATTGGAGAAGTTACCGAAAGTGGGAGGAGGCGAATTTTCATCATTTTTTTCATCATTAGTTTCAGTCTCCTACGTTCCCTCTTCCTCATGGGTTGATTATGTTGTTGCTATTACCGCTTGCAATAAATTTCTTAGGGTATCAACAATAAGACCTTCAACAAGAGGGGTAGGTTTATTCTAGAATTGCCTTTTAAATTGGGGTTTAAAACTTGCTATGTTTGATGATCCAACTTAATATTTTTTCTTGAGATCAATAACTTCGTTGGTTACCTTATTGGGGAACTTTTGAATATTCTCTAAGTTGAAGGCAGATTGATCCTTTTTTTTAACGGGTAGCTTGGACCCTATTTCATATTTATTTTGGGAAGATGAAGCCTCATCATTCTAAAAATTAGAGTGAATTTTCAAACTAAGCATATCATTTTCGACCACTAAGGCTTTATTGAATGCTTCTTGTAGGGTTGCATTTTGGGCCCTTTTTACCCACATGGAAATATTAGAAGGTAAGGCTTTGACATAATAAGCAATTACAAGATTTTCAGCAGCCATGGAATCTTGAGGAATTTTTTTTTTTAATGCCATGAACCTTACATTGAATTCTTTAATCTTCTCTTTCTTTTACATTTTCATGTTAGATAACTCCATTACTAGAACCTCGAGGGTTTTTCCATCCCCAATTTTTTCAATGAATGCTATCTCAAGATGATTCCATGATTTTATACTTTGAGGTTGTTGGGAAAAATACCAAGTTGAGGATTTTCCCTCAAAGGTGTATGGAAACAACCTGCAAACCACATCCTCATGTTGTACACTCTTCTGGTGAAGAGCTAGAATAAACCATTTAATGTGGTCATATGCAGGATCATTGGAATTAGGGTCATATTTTGGGAGGAACTTGTCAGGATTCCTAGTTAAAGGATGTTGTATGCCAGGTACAGAGACCACATCTTGGTCAAACCAAAGTTTAGTAGAGTTGTTTCCTTGAATATTCTCCCTACAAGGTGAACCTTGTGAATTATTTGACTCTGTTGATGAGGACCCTTCTTCGTTAGAAGAGGATGGGGGCAAACTTCATGGTGATGGTGGTGGAGGTTGTGGACCATCTCCCTGTAAGTCTGGAATAGGTTGATCCAAGGGAGGTGAGAAAGGATCACCAGTAGCTAAATCAAGTTCTTTTTCAATGGAAGAAATTATTCCACTAAAAATATCATGTAGTCTATGGTTTGGTGTGTTGATCACATGTGAGTTTTCCTGTTGAGGAACATGAGAAAAAAATATCAAGGGGTTTGGTTAATTGATCTCCCATATCTCTGATTATTTCTATCGTATCTTGAGTTCTCAGTAGAGATTGATGTGACATTTGAAGTATATCATGTAAATCTAGTCTTTGTAAGGATGATGTGAAGACTCAACACGGGTGGATGGAGAATGGGGTGTTGGTGGAGTAATAGGCTTAGTTTTTGATGCAATAGTTTTATCTGATATGATAGGGGGTCTAAGTGACTATGAGTAATGATTGGAGAGGGACTGTTTAGAGGGGTATTTTGGCCTCCTCGAGCCATCAATGTATAAAAGTCCCTCCTTCTAGTGTCATTTGTTGACGCAACTTTATGGACCTTAGTCAACAATGGGGATGTGACCCATACAATGGCTCTTTAAATATCCCAAGTTGTTTGGGATGATCACTCCTGACGGGTTTATAGGTTCTATTGGTCTTTGGATCTCTCCCTCTTGCAAAGAAACGAGCCTTGGGGAATCCTAAGTTACCTAACTATTATATACAATGGAAGATGGATTCTAATGCTACGTTTCAAGTTAGTGTCTCTTGACATCTATAAGTTAAATAATTAGTAAATATGATACAAAAGTCTAATTAAGATCAGTAATTAAAAATATGATAAGCAATGTACAAACTATAATACAAAACGGAAGACCAGAACTTAACGTAACTGGTACATAAGCAAATGGTATATATATTCTTACAAATAAAATAGAATAAGAATGAATCTCAATTTATGAATAAAACTATGAATTAGGATTAGTACCAACTCTTAATGCGTTACATAAAAGACAAGGAGCTACCATAATGTAAACTTCAAATGTTTTAAACAAGACAAAGGATTCTACTTTTGTTTCAATATTTCACATCAAGAGTTAAAAAAAATATAATTATAACATGGTCTAATTAGTATTTCTTGGCCAAGATGAAGAAAGGAAGACAATCACAATCTATGTAAAGAAATTTATCATTTAAGCTATGTTTATGAAACATTTCAATAAATGAGAGCATAAACATAACATTGCAGGAATTGCTACAGTGAAGACATCACCTCATTTCACATGTAAATAACATCACTCAACCAATTGAAATTCTTGGATACAGACCACTGAAACTGTTGGGTATGTGTTATATTCTTTGCATGTGTGTGTGTGTGGGTGCGTCATATACGACAACTGCGTCTGGCGGTTTTTTCTATTTTTAGAGGATTTTGCTATTTTTAGATGATTTGTAAATTAATCCCGGATTAATGGATTACGGTTTTGGTATCTACGAAATACCTAAAAACATTGTATATATTGTATGGCGAATGGTGAAATTCGATATAATGAAAATAAGAAAGGTTTTCCCGGTTGAGGGTTTCCGGTAAAAAAAATCTCTGTGTATGAGCCATTGATTAATTTATGTATTGCTTAAGAATCTATATGCATTGCTTTACTTCGCAGGTTTAAAACTTACATGTGGTATCAGAGCTCATTTTTGGCTTCAGAGGGACGCCTTTGTTGCTGAGGGTTTGGCTTGGTCTTGATAGATTAAGTTTATCTTGGGTCTGTGATAAACCTGGGTTTAGTGGGAGCTTTTGCAGTGGAGATTCGAGTAAAGAAAGAGGAATGGCGAGCTCATCTAGAATCGAGATAGAGAAGTTCAACGATAAAATTTTTGAGCTATGGAAGCTCAAGATGGAGGAACTTCTTGTAGACAAAGAACAATGGATCACGGTGGATCCCGGTACACATCCTACTGGTACACCATCTACAAGCACATAGGCTACTGGTACACAACCTACCAGTACACAAACTACTAGTACACGAGTTACTGGTATGTCGAAGGAAGATTGGGACAAGTTGGACAGAAGAGAAAGGAGTACTTTTCGACTCTACCTGGTAGATTCGGTGTTGTTTAATGTCTCGGGAGAATCTACAGCCAAGGAACTATGTGATAAGTTAGGGAATTTGTATCAATCAAAATCCTTGTTAAACAAGTTGTTTCTTCGAAAGAAGTTGTATCATCTTAGGATGGAAGATGGATATTTTGTGACATAACATTTAAATGCCTTTAATACTCTGGTAAGTCAACTTGGATCTATTAATATTACGATTGCAGAAGAATATATGTGTATTACTTTATTATGTTCTTTGTGAGACTCTTGGGATAATCTGGTTGTAGCAATAGGTAGTACCACTCAATCTACATTCAAGTATGAGGATGTAGTTGCATCCTTGTTATTTGAAGAGATGAGGCGAAAAAGCATGGATGGTCACAGCACAGATGCTTTATTTGTAAGAGGGCATACCCAAGACAGGAACCCT
>JZKD02S1928390.1:25448-49416 GCA_000966675.3 Picea glauca | reverse complement strand
AATTTCACCATTTGCCATACAATATATACAATGTTTTTAGGTATTCTGTAGATACCAAAACCCTAATCCCTTAATCCAGGATTAATTTACAAATCAGCTAAAAATAGCAAAATCCTCTAAAAATAGCAAAAACCGCCAGATGCAGTTGTTGTATCTGACGCACCCACACACACACACATGCAAAGAATATAACACATACCCAATAGTTTAAGTGGTCTGTATCCAGGAATTTCGATTGGTTGAGTGATGCTATTTACATATGAAATGAGGTGAATTGTTCATTGTAGCAATTACTACAATGTTATGTTTATGCTCTCATTTATTGAAATGTTTCATAAACATAGCTTAAAAGATAAATTTCTTTACATAGATTGTGATTGTCTTCCTTTCTTCATCTTGGACAAGAAATACTAATTAGACCATGTTATAATTATATTTTTTTTAACTCTTGATGTGAAATATTGAAACAAAAGCAGAATCCTCTGTCTTGTTTAAAACATTTGAAGTTTACATTATGGTAGCTCCTTGTCTTTTATGTAACACATTAAGAGTTGGTACTAATCCTAATTCATAGTTTTATTCATAAATTGAGATTCATTCTTATTCTATTTTATTTGTAAGAATATATATACCATTTTCTTATGTACCAGTTACATTAAGTTCTGGTCTTCCGTTTTGTATTATAGTTTGTACATTGCTTATCATATTTTTAATTACTGATCTTAATTAGACTTTTATATCATATTTACTAATTATTTAAATTATTGATGTCAAGAGACACTAACTTGAAACGTAGCATTAGAATCCATCTTCCATTGTATATAATAGTTAGGTAACTTAGGATTCCCCAAGGCTCTTTTCTTTGCAAGAGGGAGAGATACAAATACTAATAGAGCGTATAAACCCGTCAGGAGTGATCATCCCAAACAACTTGGGATATTTAAAGAGCCATTGTATGGGTCACATCCCCATTGTTGACTAAGGTCCATAAAGTTGCGTCAACAAATGACACTAGAAGGAGGGACTTTTATACATTGATGGCTCGAGGAGGCCAAAATACCCCTCTAAACAGTCCCTCTCCAATCATTACTCATAGTCACTTAGACCCCCTATCATATCAGATAAAACTATTGCATCAAAAACTAAGCCTATTACTCCACCAACACCCCATTCTCCATCCACCCGTGTTGAGTCTTCACATCATCCTTACAAAGACTAGATTTACATGATATACTTCAAATGTCACATCAATCTCTACTGAGAACTCAAGATACGATAGAAATAATCAGAGATATGGGAGATCAATTAACCAAACCCCTTGATATTTTTTTCTCATGTTCCTCAACAGGAAAACTCACATGTGATCAACACACCAAACCATAGACTACATGATATTTTTAGTGGAATAATTTCTTCCATTGAAAAAGAACTTGATTTAGCTACTGGTGATCCTTTCTCACCTCCCTTGGATCAACCTATTCCAGACTTACAGGGAGATGGTCCACAACCTCCACCACCATCACCATGAAGTTTGCCCCCATCCTCTTCTAACGAAGAAGGGTCCTCATCAACAGAGTCAAATAATTCACAAGGTTCACCTTGTAGGGAGAATATTCAAGGAAACAACTCTACTAAACTTTGGTTTGACCAAGATGTGGTCTCTGTACCTGGCATACAACATCCTTTAACTAGGAATCCTGACAAGTTCCTCCCAAAATATGACCCTAATTCCAATGATCCTGCATATGACCACATTAAATGGTTTATTCTAGCTCTTCACCAGAAGAGTGTACAACATGAGGATGTGGTTTGCAGGTTGTTTCCATACACCTTTGAGGGAAAATCCTCAACTTGGTATTTTTCCCAACAACCTCAAAGTATAAAATCATGGAATCATCTTGAGATAGCATTCATTGAAAAAATTGGGGATGGAAAAACCCTCGAGGTTCTAGTAATGGAGTTATCTAACATGAAAATGTAAAAGAAAGAGAAGATTAAAGAATTCAATGTAAGGTTCATGGCATTAAAAAAAAAAATTCCTCAAGATTCCATGGCTGCTGAAAATCTTGTAATTGCTTATTATGTCAAAGCCTTACCTTCTAATATTTCCATGTGGGTAAAAAGGGCCCAAAATGCAACCCTACAAGAAGCATTCAATAAAGCCTTAGTGGTCGAAAATGATATGCTTAGTTTGAAAATTCACTCTAATTTTTAGAATGATGAGGCTTCATCTTCCCAAAATAAATATGAAATAGGGTCCAAGCTACCCGTTAAAAAAAAGGATCAATCTGCCTTCAACTTAGAGAATATTCAAAAGTTCCCCAATAAGGTAACCAACGAAGTTATTGATCTCAAGAAAAAATATTAAGTTGGATCATCAAACATAGCAAGTTTTAAACCCCAATTTAAAAGGCAATTCTAGAATAAACCTACCCCTCTTGTTGAAGGTCTTATTGTTGATACCCTAAGAAATTTATTGCAAGCGGTAATAGCAACAACATAATCAACCCATGAGGAAGAGGGAACGTAGGAGACTGAAACTAATGATGAAAAAAATGATGAAAATTCGCCTCCTCCCACTTTCGGTAACTTCTCCAATTTAGCACCAAATTATGGAACTATTTTTGTAAATACACATAGTAAAAGTCTGGCTGAAAAAAAAAATCCATCTACTTCTGACAAGGGAAAAAATTCTAAAAAACAGTTGGGAGTCTCACCAAAACTTTCTATTTTAGGTCTTGAATGTGATCCCGTCGAAGACCTTAAGAAATTAAAATCCAATATTTCTTATTAGGAGTTGCTTAGATTTTCTAAAATTCAACAGAAAATTCAGCAACATATTGTTGTAGATTTAAGGAAAAATAAATTCCCTCCTCTTGGTAATATGGCAAATTCTGCTAAATCTTCATCTGATCTTGTTCATATCCTAAAATTTCTTTAGGTAATCCCCCTACGCATAAGAAGAAACCTCTACCTTTCTTGCTAACTTACGATATCTACAACATGAATGTCCGCAATTGTATGATTGACTCCATGGCTTCTTCTAATGTCATGCCCCTTATAGGTTGCTAGAAAATAAATGCCTAGATGAAACCCTCCAAGATAAAAAAAATTCAACTTGAAATAACTTGCGTCAAAGTAGTAGGGGAACTTATTGATATTTTTATCAGATTATTATCCGACCACATAGTTCATCACATCATAGACATAATGATTGTAGACATACTTGAGGCTTATGGCTTGTTCTTGAGCTGGGATTGGATGCAACACTTAAAGGGATATATGGATACAGACTTAACTCATCTTTGGTTACCTTGTAAAGGTGAACCAAATTAGATATGAGTCAATAGAGATACCTATATGATAGAAGCAACGACATAGCCAACAACACCTTGCCTATCAAACCTTCCAGTTATAAAGCCAACACAAACACCAGTAGTAGATCTAGTACCAGCAGTGGTAGATCCAGCAACAGACCATAGATACGAATTCACAACTTGGGTTTTCTACTATATAAGAGATCGCGATTATGGCCTTTGATTAATTCATACTTGAACAATTATTAATTAAGTTGTGATCGAGATCCAAATCCATATCCATATGTCATATATAGAGAGCAAGATCAATATTATGTCGTTTAAGATCATGATCTAGATTATGTTGTTCATGAGCGAGACCCATACCTTCATGATCATCGAGAGCTAGACAACCCTCAATATCTAGATCCAGGTTCAAACCTACGTTATTGAGCTTAATATCCTAATGAGCGTGATGCAATTTCTATAGAGGCATAGCCCACAATGTACCTTCCATTTTGATAGCCAACATCAAGCTTTGGATCATCAACACTAGGATTTGGAATTTTATTACTAACCTTGAAAGTTCCAATGAAATAATCATGTTGGATGATTCTTTTGACATTGATTCATTTTTCGGAAATTTTGTTGCCAAAACCTCTCATGTTACTAATTTACAACAAAAATATGAATGGTCATACATAAATAAATTGGTAACAATGGATAATAAATTACATGATGTATCTATTGTTAAATATTTGTCGAAAAGTGAACTCTGGTCGTTGTATTTTGATGGATCAAACTCAAAATAAGGTGCATGTGCTAGATGTCTACTTCTTGACCCAATAGGTAACAAAATATATATTTCCTGTAGATTAGAATTTGAGTGCACAAATAATACTGTAGAATATGAGGCACTTATTCAACGACTCAAGAAGGATATTGACCTTGGGATTCAACGCATAAAAGTATTTAGCGATTTCGAAATAATTGTCAAGCATGTACGAAATGTTATACATTGTGTTTCATCTCATTTGCAAAATTATCAAACTAAGGTATCGGATGTCAACTCAAAAGTTTTAGCTTTTAATATTACCGTTGTTCCTAGATCTCATAATCAGGAAGTTGATTTACTAGCTAATGTAGCATCTCATTTAATTCCCGCGGAAGGTTTTCAACGAGATTCTTTTACCGTTGAATTGATTTTCAGACCCTCTATCCTTGATAATATAACTAATTGGCATGTTTTTAATGATGATCAACAAATTATTGACTTCCTCCACTCAAAAGGTATCTTCTAAGATGTTGTCGTGGATGAATTGGCTTATGAAGAAAATCTCCACAACGTTTCACATACACAATCCCAACGACTAGTAAAATAAATGTTCAATCTGATAAATCTGATTCCTAAAACTATTGTAAGGCTTGGATATTTTTATGATTTAAATGAAAATTTTAAAATAAGTGTAAATTGCAAAACTAATAGCTCTTCTATGTCATATGAAGTCATAAACCTGGGGACAGAGGGTAACTTGCAAAAAATAAATTTGGGGACATAATGCACTCCCAATGAAAGAGAGGATTTCATCTGGCTATTCAAACAATATAAAGATGCATTTTCTTTGGGGTATAAATATCTAAAAACTTTTTAACCCAACATTATACAACACACAATCCCCATGAAACCACAAAGTAAACCCTTCCAACAAAAGTTGAGAAAAATGCACACTAACCTTGAACTCGCTGTCAAAAGTGAGCTTAATAAGCTTCTGACAACCAAAATCATATTCCATGTCTGTCATACATAGTGGGTTGAAAACTTAGTACCATTAAGGAAAAAGAATGGTGACATTCGTCTCTGGGTCGATTTCATAAACTTAAACACATCCTCTCACAAAGACAACTACCATGTTCCTCCCATGGAGCAGATACTACAACGAGTTTCTGGCTCTGAAATGATATCCCTTTTAGATGGTTGTTCAAGATATAAACAAGTCTTGGTAGCCCTTGTAGATTGATTCAAAACCACTTTCAAAACTCCATGGGGTTCCTTCTCCTATAGGAAAATTCCCTTTGGGTTGATCAATGTTGGAGAAACTTTCCAGCGGGTGATGAATATTGCTTTCTAAGGACTAATAAATGAGTCTATTGTGATCTATCTTGATGATGTCACTGTATTCTCTAAGAAAATATTTGACCATATATCACATCTTAGAAATGTATTTGAGAGATGCAGGAAATTTGGTATCTCCTTGAACCCCAAAAAATCTATATTTGTAGTCATTGGAGGAAAACCGTTAGGATGCCTCGTTTCTAAAGATTGTATAAATATTGACTCGGAAAGAACTCAAGCCATTACTAATCTGTCACCTCCAAATTCCAAAAAGGTTCCAAAAAGGATATGCATTCCTTTCTCGGTAAGATTAATTTTGTTAGATGATTCATTCCAAGTTTCTCTCAGATTGTCAAACTACTTCAAGACTTAATTAAGAAGAGTTCTATTTATAAATAGGGAGATCAAGAAAAACAAGATTTATACACAATCAAAGAAACCATCTCTGCATCTCTTACTCTTATGAGCCTAGATTTCTCCAAGGATTTCACATTGTATACCTTCACTTATGATTTTGTGTATGTTGTTGTTCTCATCCAGAAAAATGAGCTCGATGATGAAATTATTATTTCCTTCATGAGCTCTACTTTCAAAGGAGAAAAACTTAATTATTCAGTAGTGGAAAAGCATGACTTTATTTCTTTTAAAGAAGTAAAACATTTCAGATTCTATCTTTTGAAATCTAAAACTAAAGTCATTGTTCCATGCCCAACAGTAAGAAATTTGTTGGTTGAGAAATAATTAGGAGAAAAAAGGGCACATTGGACGACAATCCTTCAGTAGTATGACTTGGAGATAAAACCTTCCCAAATTGTAAAATGTCAAGGTCTCTGTAAACTGGTTGTTGAATTTGTCAACGTTCCTGATAAAGAACCTTGTTCGGACAATGAAGTATATTTAATACAGAGTGAAGTTTTATTCTCACCTGATAATCCTAACTCATGGTATTATGATATCAGGTTTTATTTATTGAATGGTACAACACCACCTCATCTTGAAGAAAAAGATAAAGGAGCATTAAGACTTAAGTCCACCCCTTTTTAGCTGATCAATACCATTATTTTTTGTAAAAACTACGATGGGGTATTACTTCGTTGTCTTGAACATGAGGATTCCCGTAAAAAACTACACAAATTACATTCTTGTCCTGTTGGTTTCCATTATGGTGGAGACACCACCGCCCATAAGGTACTATGAGTTTGGTGTTATTGGCATACTCTGTTTAAAGACGCCCACACTCTAGTACAAAAGTGTGAAACTTGCCAAAAGTATGCTGGTAGAGCTAAAAATCCTGCTTTTCCCCTTCAGCCCGTCATCGTTCAAGCTCCATTCCAACAATGTGGCTTAGACATAGTTGGCCCTGTGAACCCTACCTCGTCTCAACAACATAAATATATAATAACTTCTACTAATTATTTCATGATATGGCTAGAGGAAACACCTCTATGAGTTGTAAATGCCAAACAATTAATTTACTTTCTAGATTCTCACATTATCATTCGTTTTAGTATTCCATAATCACTTGTTTTCGATAATGCGTCCTACTTTTCCTCTCACGAGATAGATACTTATGCCTTAGAAAAAGGGATCGATATTAAATATTCAACGAACTATTATCCTCGGGAAAATGGCCTTGCTGAATCTACAAATAAACATTTGTTTAAAATTCTGAAAATAATTGTATCAGATCATCATAAAAATTGGCATTCTGCTCTTTTTTACACATTATGGGTTGATCGTGTTACTCCAAAAAATGAAATTGGTAATTCACACTTCTTCCTTGTATACTATAGAGAGGCAATATTACCTCCCAACATATTTTTTCCTTCTATACAACTGTCTCAATAGGTGCAATAAATTGAATCTTCAACTATGCAAAACAGAATTGATGCCTTGATAAAATTAGAAGAGGAAAGAGAAAAATATATAAATAAATTACATCAACATCAGAAAATAGTGAAACGTTGGTTTGATCGAAAATATTCTTCTGATAGAAATATGGAAGTAGGAGATCTACTCAAATAGGATAAAGCACATGTGGATAAAGGTGAACACACCAAGTTTCATAAGTTGTGGCTAGCTCCATTCACTATTACAGAAAATATTGGACCTAGTACCTTTCGACTGCAAAATATGGAGGGGCAAACCAAATATCTTTCGATAAATGGATAAATCCTGAAAAAGTATTTTACATGATTCCTGGTCAGGAATTCTGTTTTGTACATATTTACTTCATGTTGTTTTGAATTGATCGCTTTGGTTTGAGTGATTTTATAATCTGTCTTGTTTTTTGTGTGTTGATTTCATCTCTGGATACAACATAAATTTATGGTCATTCTATTTTGAAATATTATTTTTAACGGAGTCTTTCATCAAAATCGTTTCTATATACATGACATGCAAAAATCTAGAGGTTAACTCTCCTTTTATTTAAAAATCATTTGCAGACTATGTTATAATTTTTCTAGAATTTTGTATCATTACCTGAGAATCTTATCTTCAAGTTTCAACCCATCCAATAATCCAACTAACGATTTACTTTTAAAATAATCAGTTTGGGAAAACTTAATAGATCAAATCAACCTTGGTTATTTCAAAACTTCTTACACCATCCTCCTACTTTTAAGAAGTTCTCAGATCTTCTTCCCCACTTATGTGTTGATCTCCTTTGATATTCATTTAAATAAAAAATGAACCTAATATATGCATCAACTGAAGGATAGGAGGTCTCATTGCAAGTCAAACTACCATGATCATATATTCTTTACATAATCACATTACCAGTACTAGCCACCAAACCAGGGTAATGGATTTCCACTATTAAGCTATAAGACAAGGGGTCTCATCACAAGACAACTTGTTCACTATGAGAGTTTCAGTGAATGACATTGTCATTAACTGGTTACCAAGCTAAGACAATGGTCTTCAGTTGAACTTTATTAAAAAAAAAAAAAATGAATTTGTGAACTACATAAACTCCACACAGTTGGGACAAAAGCATCTGAGAGGGGTTAAAAGGAATCCCTGTCGAGGCTATGAATGCATTCTAGAAGTAGTGGAGTTTCCTGTGGTATTGAGGTTCCTTCGTTACAACTAACGGTTTACTTGATTATTCTTCTTTTACCAGAATTTATTATTGGTAAAGTTTTTCATTTCTATATAAATAAATATGGGGATTATTTTTATTTAACTTCCAAGTTCTGATGAAGAGAATCCATATTTTATTAAAACAACACATGTTAAACCTTTATGAATCAGAGATGAAGTATTCCCAATGAATAAGTGTTCTACATTACATGAATATCTTAACATTCTCCCTAAATACTTTGTAGGTTTCATATTACAATGGTAGAGATAATTGTTTCTCCCAGTAAGTCGCCATTTGTTGTGGTAAACAACAACCTACACATTTTTCAATGCAAAATGAGGGTCCCTCTTACCTTATTTCAAGTTTTTGTTTTGTTCTCCTTCAATTTTATTTGCTTTGAATGGTTCTATTTCTATTTTTGAAGTGGCTCTAACATTGTCTCCTCACATCTTTGTCAACTTTGAATTTCATGATTTCCAACATGAAATTCAAAACATGATCTTGATTGGTTTTGTTGATAACATGACTTTTTTTTGGACTTCTTTGCTGGTAAATGAATTTCACAACTCAAATGTATTAAGAAATGAAAGGATTAATGTTCTATAAGTCTAATTATGTAGACCTTGTTTTCTTGGATCCATTATAAGTCTTGATTATGATTTTAAACATGAGCTACAAAATCAACCATGGATAAATAATCAAAGACCTTAGTTTTCTATAGTTCAAGTCATAATTTTTATCATAACTTGAGACTATGGGTATCGTTCACATATGTTCCAAGTCCACTATCCAAAGTGGTTGATCATTTCAATATAAAGCCAAAAATTTGTATTATTATTATCATATCATGATTTTTGGGCTTTTAACGTTTTCATATGAATACTATGCAAAGGTCTTGATAATTGATATTTTGATGATGCTTTAATGACCACACTTCTTTAATTATCAACCATTCTTTATCAAGTCTTGTGTTCTAGAGTGTCAAAAACATGTAACATGATATTTCATGGCATGAGTTAATGAATCAATATTACTTTGTATGTGGATCGACATACTATTCAATATCATTTTTCTTAATGGTTTTTGCAAATGGTGATGCTCATTGAAATTAGAGATATTTCCATGAATTATGCCACCTATACCATGTGTTGAGGAAATATGTCCTTTTGGCATCATATTCATGTTGGACACACTGACTACATTGAGAGGGTGGGGGTGAACAGTGTAGGGCTCTTTTTCCCAAAAATTCCCTCTTACATAAAACTCATTAGTTAGCAATCATCATTAACTCATTACTCATTGTTGTCATTTAAAACTAGTTAAGTGTGAATACATATCAACAACATATATCAACAAAATATCATCAACAATTCATCACTTCGAAGAACACAAAGAACACAAAATGTATGTACAATTTTCTTTTATTACGGACTTCAATCCTTGGAGTTTTTCAACAACAGCTGAATAGAGTACAACTTTACAAGAGCACCAACTCTATAATGCAAGACTCAGCTTACACCCTCAACACCAACTGAGATGAAGCAACAATTATCAACATATATCAATCTGTCACAGGTATGCAACCTCTCGGTAGTGAAAAAAGCGTATATATGCACTCTACCAGTAGTACAACCCGTGCATGTACACAACCAGTCTATACTACAACCTGCGTATACCTTGTGAGCTATTAGGGTTGATCCTTTTCATCACATAATCAGATCCTCTGCAACCTGCAAACACATTCTCTTCTATCTTCCACTGTCCAAACTGACCCATAGCCAGTTACAACATATCCAAGCTCTCCAATAGTCTACTCATGCTTATCAATCATAAATTATGAATGCTACTCAACCATGTGTAAACAACCAATATATTATAGCCATCATATCAATATTGAATCATAAGAGTGTTTCTCACTCAATCAACCAACATAAACCACATCACAACAACCATATCAAGAATGCCTTAAGCACTCACCACACAACAAACAAAAGTATCCATCAAGACAACAATCTAACCATACTAAAGTCTCAGTGACAGATTTGAGCCCATAGAGTGTATATCTATAACCTACTTCAATATTCAAGAGGCTATCATCATCTCTCACACCAATCTCCATGTTTTCATCCATGGTACATGCCCTGTCTTCATACAACCAATGTGTACGCATCCTGGCCCACTACAGCCTGTGTATACCTCAAAAAATAGGGTTTCTGAAGCTCCGAGACTTTTGTCATCAAGATCTCATACATTGCCGAAACTTTGATGCATTCATGATATCCTCCATACCGCTCTCTCTCAGAATAGATCATCAATCATGCTTAAGAAATACACAAGAGATACTCACAAAAGATGTACAAGAAATACTCCCCAAAATGTACTTTTCACAGGAGACCCTTGCCTCTTATTTATACTCTTCATCTACTACGTCACTTAACCCACTTCTAGGTCACTTAACCCATTTCTAGGTCACTTAACCTAATTTCCTCATTTTAGGGTTAACCACTTTCCATAAATAGAAATTTCTCCATTACTTTATCATTTAAATATTCCTTCTTGATTTCGTCACCTCACTTTATCATTTAAATAATATTTCTTGATTTTGTCAATTGTCTTTATTATTTAAATAATCCATTCTCCCCTTAGGGATGCTCCCCCTGCTTGAACTCCTCTTGGGGATGCTCCCCATGTCTAAATTCCTTTGATCTTCCTCTGAATAAAATCTCCCCTTTTGAACAAGTGATATCACTCTGATGTAATTCTGAAGATACATTTCTCATACTCCCCCTATGTTCATCGCTCCCCCTGGAATTATGCCTCTATGCTCTTTCTTCAAATATAGAGCTCTTTCCTAGTATGCATATGATAAATATCTCCTCCTAGAATCATGGGAAGAAGAATGACTCACCCTATGGGTATGTATCCCCCTATCTTCTTTGCAATATGAACAGTATGCTACCACATGATGATCCTTGGACCTATTCATGCATCAAACTCATGCCATACCAATCATCATGAAGCAAAAGATATGTCAAGAATGAAATAGAGAATCATGAGCAAATTATCAGCCAAGTACATCCTGTACCAAAATGTGTGCTCATCATGCACAACATCCATGTACATCAACCATGTATATCAACATCATACACTGTGTCAAAAGATATCATCCATGGAATGTATCAACCATATGCCTCTATCAACATGTCAACATGTGCATCTACCAATATGCTAACCATGTTCATCTACCAATATGCCAACCATGTGTCATATCACTCATGATATGTCTCTACCATGAACCAAGTGCCACAATCATCAAATGTCTCATGTACCAAAATATATGCTAATCAAGTAATACCAATGATGTACTTTTATCCAAGTACTCATCATCCAAACATATACCAAGCATTTACATCAACATGTATCACTAATTGTACAAATCAAATATTCCAACGATGCACCAATACCACAACATGATGAAACCTCATACATGTATGCCAATCCTCCATAAAACATGTGCCAATCAACTACTGATGTACAAATCATGCATCAACTATAGATCAAGCTATGACTCATCAATGATGTAAAACATGATCACCTCATCAACTCACCAACTACATGTCCCAATATGTAGTCCATCCATATTCCAAATGCATGCACCAAGATATCCAACAAGTAAGCTTCCAATAATATATCACAAGATATATTAATGAAACTTCAATTATGCACGAGTCATGTACCCCAACAGATTAGCCTCAATCCTAAATTCACTACAACAAATACTAATCATCCAACAATACATGTACTAGTAGTATCATTCAATATATCAATGACATTTCTAGTGATCCAGGCTGATATCGGTGGCCACCAACCTTTTCCAACTAACTCAAAACAATTTTATGGGAATTTTGGCAATTTACTATTTTTAGCTGTTTTAACTTCTAAGGCTATTTTGAGGGCCTAAATGAAGGTTTGTTGGCAAAGGGGCAGACCCAGGGTTTAATGCTTTAACAACGCACCAAAAAAACCCTAACTACCATCCCTTTCGACAACACCTGTGAAGTAGATGAAGTCTCACCTGAGGTAGAGGCAGGGATGGTTGCAAGACTCAGGTGTTTGCAACCTTAGCTTGGACACAGATATGTGATTCTAACACTTAGAAAAAAAATTATCATAGATCATTCATCAGTATTTAACCCTCATGGCACTCCGAAGATGGTGCAGAGCACCGCAATGTTCACTTATATCTAGGTTAAGTTAGCACATAGAAACAACAAAATAGGTCTAGCACTCATCACTTTCATATATGTCAGATCTACATCCATACATCTAAGAAGCACAAAGAAAAGTAGATCTATCTAAGTATATCATAGCAAAGCACATAGCATAATCATGTCAAAGCATAACACATGGAAAGAGACAAACACATTAGGTCGAGGCATCGAGCACAACACACGGGTTTACTGTGGTTCACCCCCACCCTGGGGCTACACCCACAAAGTATTCTTCTTATTTATTAGATTTGGTCAATCTGATTACAACACAGAGATCAAAATTCTACTCTGCATAGGACAAGAGATCTGCACACACCTTGCTAGATCCTCCTTCTCCGAGTAGATATAGCACAGAGCCTTCTTACAATCTGTGCAGTCAGCACTTACAACACTTGCACTTAGCTTTGCAAGTCGATCACATAGTATACACAAAGCCTTTACTAGCACTTAGCTTATTGGCCTCTCTTACATTTTCTAGCTACTTATTTATACTTTACAAAATAGGCCTAAACATGGGTAAACCCATGGGCCAACATCCCATACCCATTACATTATCCCCAAAAGCCCAAAAAGGACCCAAGAAAGGGGTCTAGCTTTCACGATCTCTGCTTCACGTTGCGCTCCATCTTTGACAAGCTGTCGAAGTTCCAAAAACAGTCAAATATGACCAAGTGTTTCCTCAAACTTTGTCAAGGGCCAACAAGCCTCCAACACTCACCTATGACTCGTCCCAAGTCACTTATATTTGGGTAATGTTTCCTCAAAGGTCTCGATCCTGGCTCGAGCTGCTTCGACTTGTCTTTGTGATACTGCTTCCTGCTCAACAAAATCCTGAACAAACACTTTGTTGATAGGCCCTTCCAGTTGTTGCTCGACTGTAACAACTATTTGTTCTAGTAGTTTTCCTTGGCCTTCAATTTCTTCAAACAGTATATAGGCATCCTCCTGGCTCGGTTGGAGTTTCTGGGTGACTTCCATCACTCTGTTATGCATGGTAAGAACAAGTTGTTGGGAAGTTCATTGTTCCTGGGATCTCTTCATCCTCTCGATAGGTGATAGGAGCTAGGTGATAGGAGCTTGATCTATGCCTGTACTGTATCTGCGTGTTTCTTCGCTTCCTGGAGTTGGGACTCCAGTTTCTTCAACTCTGGGTCTTCAGATAGTTGCTCATATATCTGAACACTTTTGTTAGTTATTTTTTTGCATTCTGCAGCAAGTGTTCTAATCCTCTTGATTTCACTTTGAGAATCCAATTCTCACTGGTCGTGCACTTCTTGCGGAGTCTGTGGTATGGTCTGAAGATCTAGTTCCATGACCCTTTGTTGAAGCTGTTAAATAACTTCAGCTAGTTTCATAACTTGATGCTCTATGGGATCTTCGGCCTTTTTCTCTAAGCTGGTCATAGAGCAAAATGATCCATTGACTGCTTCTTCAAATCCTATCTGCTTCACAAGCAACTGCGCTTTCTCTTTTTGGACCTTCACTCAGTTTTCTTCAAATTTTGCTCGGAGAGCATTCTTCTCTTGTTGCATTGCTTGACGTTTCTCAATAATTTCTTCCTATGCCTTCTTGAGGGCCTAGGTGGCCTGTTCTTTTTCTTCCTAAGAACGTCAAAGGCATACTTCAAATGTATCAACAATTTGGTGGAGCTGGACTGATTCATCTCCTTCTTCTATTGTTCCTTATGGCAGAGGCATAGTAGAGATTGCTCGGCTAGACTGGAGTGCCTGTTGTACTCCTTGGAGAGTGATCTCAATCTGGCTATACATTTATTCTTGCTTCTCTATTATTTCCTTTGAAGCATCATTGACCACTGAAACAATTAAATCAAAGTCATCCAACATGAGGGAAGTTCACATCTTAGTTACAAGCGTTCTTGGTTTCTTTCTGGAGGAAGACTTCAGAGGTGAAACCTTCCTTTTCTTGGACGAGTCTATTTCATCCCTAGGTGGCGGTACTTCGACCTGTTGTTTCTCATATTCTGCACCTTCTTCATCATCACCTTCTTCGTCTGGCGTAATGGCATCCTTCCTTAGAGATCTGCTATCTATATCCTGAACCTCTTCGAGCTTCTTCATCTCCTTTGTCTTCTTTGTTCTACTGGGCCCAGGTGTATCTTACACAACTTCTGGGTTGTTGATCTCTAAAATTTATGCGAGGTCTGCTGGAATAAGGAGGTCTGTCGACGACTCCTTGGTGATCTCTTCTAGGTTTTCTTCTGTCATCTTATAGTAGGATTGGAGCTGTTCTTGGTGCTCATCGGCGCATGGAGTTAGGTATATAAAATGGTGGTCCACGCTGAACTTTATCATAGGTTGAAACCGCTATAAAGTGTTCGGGGTTATGCGAGGTTCACTCATTATGTCTTCTTTTAGTTGATTATAATATATGTGGAAAATGGCATTCGATTTCCATTGCTTTCTCATGTCCTTCGAGTACCACAAGGTACTAAACTTCACAGCTAGTGGCTCAAAAGGGTCAAGGTCCGAGAAAGTTGCACCTTCTGGTAGCTCCCATGCAACAAAGGCGATCAGTATCAGGAGCTAGTTAAAATGGAATTCATGCCCCCTGATCCTGAGCTTCTCTTCAGTCAATCTCTAGTTGATTCACCAGGTACTTCACCTAGTTCATTTGTAGTCCCTCTGCGCACTTTCCTGCGAGGTCAACTACGAAGCTTGATACTTGTGTTGGTTGATTCTTATGTACCATCTTCTCTGCGATTAGTTGGCATGCGAGGTGCACTGCACCACTTTCAATAGAAGCTACCTTGTAGCCTCTCGTGCCTTTCTCAACATCACCATAGGCCTCTTTTATCTTTTACGCAAGAGTGCAGTCTGTAGTCTTTCTAGGATAGTACTCATGGGGATTAGGGACCTGCATGCTAAGCTTGGTGAGCCTATTTATCAACGTCGGATCAATAGTTATGCGGCATTCTAACCACAAGTATCCTCCATGGTATCTTGCTAGTAGTAACTTTACACAAGCATTCACTTCTTGGTGTCTGCCGAAGTGCGGTATTTTCATAACGTTTAGCAGAGTAGACTGCACAAGGTTCATCGTCCATTGATACAGGACGAGATTCGAGTTCTTTCCCTTAGTTCACGTCAAGTACTTATACGGGGCAAGAATGCTATAAACTTTATGGTCGCCCAGTTTAAACCCACAAAACTTCAACACTGTAACCTTGTCTTGATCTGCGCGGTAGGTACATACTCCCTTTGGTAAATATGCAGTTACTAGGGTATATTCAAAATCTCTAGGGACACTGTCCCTGTTAATATCACTGCTCAGAGGGGGTATGTAAGCTGGTAGAATGGATGACACTAACTTTGCATTGGCTATGTCGTCCTTATGCTTAGTTCTCCTCTTCGTGTCAGCTCGAGATGTTCCAGCTCGAGCAGTCAACGAGGAGGCTTGCACTCCTTTTGTTGATGAGGCTTGGAATCCTGTGGAAATTCTTCTTTCTGATATGACCCTCTCAGTCATTAAATCAAGAATGACTTCTGTGATGGATTCCTCAAGCGCAGTGAGCTCGTCGGACATACACACTCGGGAAATATAAGTGGGGTCATGATGCTCTCAAAATACTACACTAGGGTGAACAATCTACTTGCAATGATCACTGTATACAATTACGATTTCTGTAGGCTTCGAGTTTTCAGTTGGAAAAATTGTTCTTTGTGAGCGACGTGATGAGCTAAATAGGAAATTCATGAATGGTTTGGTTGCAACAGGTATGAAGCTTTCATGAATGTTGATCCATCCATTATGGCATGGTCCAACAGTCTGGTGGTGATCCTTTAATTCTATTTTGTCTGTTCAGGGTGGAAGTTGAATGGGTATATCGGTCCAACGACTATATTGTTGTGCCATGGCGAAGTGCTAGATGTCGTTGTTCTGATATCTCGACGAAGCTCAATTCTTGTGATTTTTCCTTCTGCGAAGTTTCCTCCGAAACCTTCTGTAACTTTTCGATCTTGGCTCTGTTCTTACTTAGCTTCCTAGACTTATTCCCAGTGAGCTCCGTCTCGTTCATCATTTTTCCATTCTGAGTCTTATCTTCTCTTGACATAGTCAATTCGCACTGCTAAGGTTCTTTCTTCAGATCCAAGGGTAATACTCCTTCATCATATGGATTAGGTATTTCAGTCTTTTGTGGTTCCTCTAACGCTATTATAACTTCGACAACCAAGTCCCTGGTGTTCAACAGATGAGATCTATTCTCTTGTTCTTCCATGAAGTAGACGATCCTTCTAGTCATAAATTCCACGAGTTCTTACTTCTTCTCTTCTAGGGATTCCTTTTCTTGTTTTCTCTGGATCTAGTCTTTTTCAATCAAGATCTTGCCTAACAAAGCTGGAAATGGGATACGGTCCTCAATAAATCTAATCACTTTGAACTATTCCTCTGTCGAAGCTCCATGGTTACTCATAGATATCTAGGTAATTCTGCCACATAGGGTTACCATTTTTCCTTTAAACAACCCTATTCTTCCTAGTGAAGGAACCATAGCAGGCCTTCCTAGGGTTTCCCAAGTACTTTTTGTCATAATGTTCATCTGTGTTCCCTCATCTAGAGCATAGTCGATGTCAAAGTCCCCTATTCTTACTTCGATTTTCTCCTTTTCTTTGAAGATCTCTGACAAAATGGCATCTTTATGTTCATCCAGGGTTTCTTTCATTTTCAGTAACAAAATATCTAATTCTTTCTGGGGTTCTTCTATAATCTTAGTCTCTTGACCTTGCTCCATATTCAGCTTTTCAAGTCTAGTAATCATTCTAGGGAAATCCAGTACTTCATGGTCCATAGCCTTACAATAGAGGGAACTAGGGTTTATCCCAAGGCATTCCTTAGCAAGATGTCCTGGTCTTCTGCAACTGTAACAAAGAGTTAATCCTCTCTTTCTCTTCCATGACCCCCAACTTTTCTTGTACTGTGCACTAGGATCATGATGGCTAGCCTGCAAAAATTTCTTTCTAGGATCCTACATCCATTGGTTAGTCCAAAAATTCTTTCTATGCATAGGTATAACATATCTTTCATTATTCTTATCATATCTATTCATATCAAATGTTATTTCGTCTAACAATGCCCTAGTTTTCAATCTAGGACAAAATCTATCAAGCATACCTAAATCCATACTTTAGAAACACAAATTTTCACTTCTTTTACTTCTATAGATTACAAAGCTTCCAGATCTAAAAACTTTTAACTATTATTACCTTTATCAGAGCACATAGTTTACATATCTTACCTCTTTTTGTAGATCTGACTTAGAAACTTCCACTTTAACCATTCTTAGAGCACACAGAATTCAAATCTAACTTCTTTTCTTCAAATCTGTCCTTCCTTCTTCAACACAGATATTTTTAGATCAAGCGGATCACTGCGCACTAGGGCACAAGTCCATGCACAGAGATTTTACAATTTCAGGACAGACTTTATGCACAAAGCTTCTTCTTCCTTAGTTCCCAACAATCATAGTTTCAGGTCCTGGCAACAGAACCATTTGTTGGCACAGGGGCAGACCCAGGGTTCAATGCTTCAACAATGCACCAAAAAAACCCTAACTACCGATCTTTTCGGCAACACCTGCGAAGCATATGAAGTCTCACCCGAGGTAGAGGCAGGGGTGGTTGCAAGACTCAGGTGTCTACAACCTTAGCTGGGACACAGATCTGTGATTCTAACACTTATAAAACACTTTAGCATAGATCATTCATCAATATTTAACCCTCATGGCACTCCACAGATGGCCCAGAGCACCGCAATGTTCACTTAGATCTAGGTTAAGTTAGCACTTATTAACAACAAAATAGGTCTAGCACTCAACACTTTCATATATATCAGATCTACATCCATACATATAAGAAGCACAAAGAAAAGTATATATATATATATAAGTATATCATAGCAAAGTACATAGCATAGTCATGTCAAAGCACAACACATGGAAAGAGACAAACACATTAGGTTGAGGCACCGAGCACAACACATAGGTTTACCGTGGTTCACCCCCACCCTGGGGCTACGTCCACAAATTCTTCTTCTTATTTATTATCTTTGGTCAATCTGATTACAACACAGAGCACAAACTTGTACTCCACATAGGACAGGAGATCTGCACGCTTCTCGCCAGATCCTCCTTCCTCGAGTTGATCTAGCACAGAGCCTTCTTACAATCCATGCACTCAGAACTTACAACACTTGCACTTAGCTCTACAAGTCAGTCACATAGTATACACAAAGCCTTTACTAGCACTTAGCTTATCGACCTCTCTTACATTGCCTAGCTACTTATTTATATTTTACAAAATAGGCCTAAAAATGGGTAAACCCATGGGCTGACATCCCATACCCATTAAATTATCCCCAAAAACCCCAAAAAAACCCAAGAAATGGGTCTATCTTCCACGATCTCCACTTCGCATTGCGCTCCATCTTTGACAAGCTGTCGATGTTCCAAAAATGGTCAAATATGACCAAGTGTTTCCTCAAACTTGGTCAAGGGCCAACAATTTTTTTCATGATAGAGATTCTCAATGATAGCCAAAGGCATTATTGATCCCCAAAAATGAATCTCCTCGACGATACCTTTCCAACGGGATATCATGCACCTAAAACGAAGACCGTATGAAAAAGTTGTGACCCCGAGAATTTGATGTAATAACTTACCCAAACAGGGCCCACATGAATTTTGGCGCTTCATCTCCTAGGGTTAGGTTTTTGGATGTCTAGGGTTTTGGGCATTCCAATTTATTGTAAAAAGGCCTTTAGAGCCTCATTTTAATCATCTTCTTGCAAATGCAAGTAGTCGTCACATATCTTCTCAGAGATAAGCTGTCACCATTCTAGCGAGTCTTTCACTCTGTAATTTTACACTCTCTGTACATTTATTTCATTAATAGAAATAGTGTATTATTGTATGTCTTTGCCTCTAGTTATATTTCTGATATATCTTTTTTATATTACTGTTGCTCTTTCAATATCTCTATATATTTCTGTGTTATATCTCCACTCTCATTTCGTGCTGAAAATAATTCGGATTAGTGGTATCAAAGCAGGTTGCTCTTGATCATTTTTCAGTGCATGTCCCCAACGATGTCTGAGTATAGAAAGTTGGGTCTCGAGCTTCTCTCTCTTGAAGACAATCACTCTCGCTCTCCCAAGAAACCATCCATGGAGAAAGAAAATAAAAATGACGAAGCAGACGATCCTATCAATATGTTGCTTGAGAAAGCTCTCATGCGACAGAGGGATGAAATGATGGAGAATTTTTCCCACATCCTTCAACGCCTGTCGATAGCAACATGGGCATATTCATCAATAGGACATTTTGGAAGTACCTCACCTTTCAAGGTACAAGTTAATTTTGATATTCCTGTATTTGAAGGACGAATAGATGCAGAAGCCCTAGACAAATGGTTAAATCTGCTAGAAGGTTATTTCTCTGTTCACAATTTTTCTGACAGAGAAAATATCACCTGCATAGTCCTTAAGTATCTCTCTCATGTCAAAAATTGGTGGGAAACTTACTGGGAGCAAAGTTCCACATAGAATTCTGGAATATATGGGGCCGAGCCCACTTGGGATTTTTTTGTGGATGTGGTAAAGGAACAATATTACCTTGTTGGCAACTATGAGGACCGGTACATGATATGGACCACACTGCGGCAAGAGAGGTTCCAAGTAGTTCTAGATTTCACCAATACCTTCCATACCTTGTGCACCAAGCTGGGTATCAAAGACTCTAAATGACATTTGGTTCTGAAATACCGTGGGGCTCTAAACATACATCCAAACTGAAATGGATTTTTTGGACATCTCATCACACAGTGTTGCTTATCGATATGTTGTTAAAATCAAGAAGAAATTTAAGCACCAGATCAAATGGGAGTTTGGGTCTACAAATCCGCAACAACCAAAGTATGATAAATACGACCCTAACAAACATCATCCTGAAAACCAGTCTAAGCCACAGGAAAAGAAGGGTCATGGGAAGACGAAGAAGGACATCAGGAAATGGTGTGATTTCCACAAAATCCCATGGCACAACACCGATGAATGTTGCTCAAAACAATCATTGGTAGCTGAGATCAAAGACAAGAAGCCAAACCCTGATTCATAATCTGATTATAAAAATATCGGTAAAAGACAGATCATCAGCGCAAACCCCACTGTTATTGTCATGAACACAACAATTCAACCAGAAGAACCAACAGATCCTGAAGAGGGGGAGCGACTTTTTCATTCACATGGTGGGTGAAGGGGACCCCGCTGCATTTTATTGTTGATAGAGGAACCCAAAAGAACCTCATATCAACAAAGGTCGTCAAATAGTTGGGATTGTCGACAACACCACACTCGCAACCATACAACATTGGGTGGCTTCTCCAAGGATGATATCTTTGTGTCGGCCAACAATGTTGATTGTCATACGACATCCAACCCTTCAAGGATGAAGTATTATGTGATGTTGCCCCCCTGGATTTCTGTGATATTCTCTTGGGATAGCCATATATGTGGAA
Organism: Picea glauca; assembly: GCA_000966675.3. Taxonomy (NCBI): domain Eukaryota; kingdom Viridiplantae; phylum Streptophyta; class Pinopsida; order Pinales; family Pinaceae; genus Picea; species Picea glauca. Next base: position 28,120 of record JZKD02S1928390.1, on the reverse strand, counting down.
GCACCATGCTATTTATGAGTCTCGACCCTGTAGTGTCATTTTTACTTTGGGGAGTCATCTCTACAAAATACCAGAGGTAGTTCCGACTATTGTTCCACCTAACCAGTGCCGCAAGGTAGTATCTCATACTGCAAAATTTAGCTTCTTCACAATATGTTCAAAAGGGGAACAAAAGGACACTACAACCACTACAACCTCGCCCCAAGAACCTTCTATCCAACAAAAGCAAGTTGACAAGGTTGCAAAAAAGCATAAAAATTCATTCTGCACACCATCCTCTCATGTAGCTTAACTTGTTGAAAAACCTCAACCTCAATAGGTTCGTGACAGACTTCCACAAACTGAGCAATGCGACGTCTCCAGTGAGGCAAGCAGCTCACCAAGATGCAGATTCAAAAAATGCTTTTCCCTCTCCCCTGGGAACTCAATGCAATGGAGACCATTGCTTCATAATGAGGGAGGATTGATCCAAGCGGATATTGGTGGCCACCCACCTTTTCCAACTGGCTCAAAACTATTTTCTGGCAATTTTGGCAATTTACTATTTTTAGCAGTTTTAACTTCTGGGGCTATTTTGAGGGCCTAAATGAAGGTTTTTCGAGATCAATATTCTCAATGATTATCAAAGGAATTTTAAATCCGCCAAAACGAATCTCCTCAACGGTACCTTTCCAACAAGCTATCATACGCCTAAAACGGAGATTGTATTCAAAAGTTACGACCCTAGGAATTTGATGTACTAACTTACCAAAACGTGGCCCACATGACTTTTGGCGCTTCATCTCCTAGGGTTAGGTTTTTGGATATCTAGGGTTTTGGGCATTACAGTTTATTGTAAAAAGGCCTTTGGAGACTCATTGTAATCATCTTCTTGCAAATGCGAGTAGTCATCACATCTCTTCTTAGAGATAAGCTGCCACCATTCTAGCGAGTCTCTCACTCTATATTTTTACAATCTCTGTACATTTGTTTCATTAATAGAAATTGTGTATTATTGTATATCTTTGCCTCTGGTTATATTTCTGATATATCTTTGTTATATTACTGTTTCTCTTTCAATATCTCTGTATATTTCTGTGTTATATCTCCACTCTCATTTCATGCCGATAATAATTTTGATCATCTAGCTAGCATCATCATGATATATCATATAACCAAGGTACCATAACTTCAATGCAATAATTAACATTGTTCTTCAACAAAAAATGCCTCAATACACACTCATGGGTTAGTGCCATGCATCTAGGATGGCCTTTCATTATTTTTTATCATCACTTTAGATAATCCAATATAGAATCATGAAAACCTGCAACAAACAATGTTAGAACCTACAACAAACCATGTCAGACCCTGCAACACAGAGTTATACCATCACATAAAGCTCCAACCTATGTCCATTTCCTTTTTCACAAGGCTTTACCCCATATACGGGACCTTCTGCAAAACAACTCATGTGTATGCATGACATATTCAAGGTAATCCTACGTATGTATGCGACTGATACCACTGTCACCCTTGTATACCTTAGTAGATGACACACTTGACCTTCCTTTTAGGATTTCACTCTGTTCTAGTTGATCAGTCTTCTTCACCCACTTCTGAAGGTGTCTATGCTTCTATGAACTTGAGCTCTGAGTTTCCATTTTTGCAAATATGTCTCCCTTCCTTACTTCAATCCTTCTTCTATCCATGCTATGTGAAGTCCTCATCATGGACTTTCTTCTTCTGTTTCAACAATCTTGGGATTTGTGGCCAAATCCACTACAACTGTAGCATCTCATGGTGTTACAGTGAACATCAATCTGTCCTAATTGATCACATCTCCAACACTTTATGGTGTTATAAAATCTTCCTTTATATCTCCTTTAATAAGCTCTACATTCAAAAGATTTGTGACCATATTCATTACATGAATAACAATGCCCATGAAAAGTACTTTCATACCTTTGCTTTGGTCTCCCAAAGATAGCTTCTTGATGTCTTCCTTGCTTTGTTCTTTTGAAATTTTCTTTGCCTTGTGTAGATGGATGATTTGCAACATTGTCTTCAATCTTTGATGGAATTACCTCATGCTTCTTTGAGGTGTGTGCTTCAACATGTGTAGATTATTTCTTGTATCCAACACCCGATTTATTATTTGGTGATCTTTGACTTTCCAAGATCTCATTCAAGATTTGTGAGCTATTCAAGAATTTATTCAAATTCTCTAGTTTCTTTCTAAGATCAACAACTTTAGCTTCTAACTTATTACATGACTCTTCCTTTTCATTTATTTGATTCTTCAATAGTTTCTCTACCCTTTTGGCTTCTTCAATTTGGGTCTTGAGATGGACAATAATTTCAGAACTTTTGCTAATCTCATTATCTACCTTCTTATCTTCTTTTTCATTATTTAGTTTTGTGATCTCTTCTTCCCTTTCTTCTAATTGAGTCTTTTTACTCTCTTCTTGTTCCTTGAGCATTTCCCTTAACTTCAAGATGTGCCTTTGACTTTTCTTAAGAAATTTTTTAGTGTTATCCGAAAGATAGCTATAGTCTATATAATAATGGTCGTTGCTATATTCATATAAACCATCTTCAACCTTCTTTTGAAGTTCTAATATATCTTCTTATATTCTTTCCATGGGATAACTATCATCAAACTCTACACAAACTATTTCTAGATTGTATTC
>JZKD02S1928379.1:45040-70928 GCA_000966675.3 Picea glauca | reverse complement strand
AAATCTCTCCTTTCTTTAGAAGACATTCCGGGAGGAAATTGGCTAGATATAAAATAGAATAGTATGTCCTTATACCATTCAAATGTTGATAAAATTGTACTATGTGTAACGACATCAATTGTATTGGGAGGAAAAATATTTACAACTTCAATTCCAATCATGAATTTACATAGCCCTTTCCCCTTAATAACTTTCATAGGTTTAATCTCTAAATCATACTCTTGAATATTTTTCAACCAATTTTTCCATATTCCCTCTATGAGTTGTTGATTGAGGAATAAATTTATTGGTGATTGTGGCACATAAGAAATTATCTGAGTTGAAAAAATATAGGTCTTGAAATGGGTTATTTCCTTAACTAGGGAAAGAGCTGGCTTTTGAATCATCAAATAATTTAATTCATAATCTTGCAAGATATTTCTCATGAAAGAAATTGGAAGTTCTTTTGATTTATCGTTTTTCTAGGTGAGGATGGAGGAAGTATTTTCCTATGAAGAAAATGAATATAATATAAAATATTTGGAACAATAAGAACAATGGAAGTAGTGATTACATGTTTTGTTTCTGTAAAATCCTTTTGGATATATGATTTCCATTCAAATCTCTAATCCTTCTTTAGTAACGTATTTATTTGCTTGTCTCTAGAGTTTTTGTGTATGCAATTATCCTAAAATCACACCATCCACCCCCACTTAACTACCTGAACCGCCTTCAATGGACCCAAAAGAGGGGGCGGAATCCCCCTCATATTGCAAGGTTGCAGTAGGAGAATCAAAGCGATCAACCAACTCAAGGCCAACTTTTGAACCAACAATGGAGTTCAGAAATCAACTGTACCAGGATGAGCTCAACCAGATAAAAGGCATGGAGATGGAGACCGACTTGGATCATTTAAAAGTGGCTCAATCATGGACCTCTGGAAAATGCATACCCCAAGCATTTACAACACCCAGGTATGTGATCAATTCAATAAGAGTTGATATGAAAACCCAATACATGAAATATCACACTCTCGTAGGTAATTTTCTGGGCTTATGGCCATCAAAATGAGATCTTAGAAAATCGATACAACATTGTTGGAAACCCAAGGGACACGTGGAACTGCAACTGGGATCCAAAGTTTTCTTCATGGCCATATTCCAAAATCTTAAAGAAAAAAATAGAGTTTTTGAAAATGGGTCGTATTTCTACAACTCCGCAGGATTATATCTCATATTTTGGACATAAACATTCCACCTCAAAAAATAGGACCTCATATGCACTCTAGTATAGATACGAATCTATTCCTTTCCCCAATAATACTAGCTAGGTGAGGTATTGGAAGGAATAGGGAACACATTGGGCATTTTTCGTCAAAGTAGTGGAAGCCACAAACTAGGGAAGATATAACTCCTATGCACACATCTGTGTCAACATGGATGTTTGAAAACCGCTGTTTGGAACCATCAAAATTGAATATCAAGATGAAGAATGCGAGAAAACCATAGACTGTGAACACATTCCCTTTCGTTGTCACAAATGTCACAAGCATGGTCACCTCTTTAGAGACTACCCTATGAATGCACCTACCTAGCCCAATCCCACTCTGCAAAATAAATCCAAGGATGGTTTCACATAGGTACAAGGTTGTAGATGCCAATCTCATAAAATACCCTAGCCACCCAGCCATATAGAACCCTCCACAAGAAACTCTTTTGAAATCCTCAACTCCATCCCAGAATATCCTACCACCATCCCCTATTCCCCTAGCCCTGCTTCAACCTTTTTGAAGGCTAAAGGAAAATTTCCCTCAGGACCGATCCTCAAAAAAATCACCCCCCGTCTCCCCTAGCATTCAATTCCCCATAGGAAGAAGGGGCTGAAATGGAAATAGAATGGGATGAGCAATATCTAGTTGAAGTCTACTTCATCTTACTAGAAGAAGAATATAGAAAGAGGAAAATCCAATCCATCCCCAAGGAGAAAATCAGAAAAGTACACAAAGTATAACTCAAATGCACATCCAGATCAACATATAGATACAAGATAGATCTTGGTATGTCCCCATAGGAATAAAAAATAAGTGCAAAAACAACCAAAGGAAGCAGGAAGAAGAGGAAGAAAATCCACCCAAAAATTGATCCAGGAAATAGGCAGTTACATGGTAAACTCGGGGAAAATACACAAGCTAATTAATAGATTCTTCCCCAACCCCCCCTCCTTTCTCATGAAGATAATATCTTGGAACATAAAAGGCCTCAACAAAAGGACTAAACAAAGAATCTTTCGAAACAACATCATGAAAAAACAACCGGACATTACGTTCCTTCAAGAAACTAAATGTGGAGGATCCATGACTGATAACATTCTCTCCAAATGTTGTAAGAGAGGAAACTTCATCTCAAATGATTCAAATGGTTTAGGGGGAGGGTTGGCTATTCTATGGAATCCAGAAATGGTCATTCTAGAAAACTTATTCTCCATTAAGTGGTCAATCGATGCATCATTTCGAGTCATTAGCTCAAATTATTATGGTTTTATCACAAATGTGTACAGACCAAAAAACCAACAATAAAAAGAAACCTTCCAACACTCTCTCCAAATCTTGAGGAACTTAGCTAAAAATCAATAGTGGAACCTAGGAGGTGAATTCAACCACATCAAGTCTCTAGAAGAAAAAATAGGAGGCACAAGAAAAATAGAGAACGATAACGTCCCCTTTTGTGAAATCATCAACACCCTTCGTCTCATCGACCTGGAATTCCAAGAATGTATGTTCACTTGGTCCAAAAAATGGTTGGGAAAGAACCATGTCTCCTACATGCTAGATATATTTCTTCTATCGGAATCTATAATGATTAGAGGGCTCTTTCTGGACGCGAGCATCCTTCCAATTTCCAGCTTAGACCATTGGCCCATACAACTCTGGATAAATACCACAGGAATCCATTCAAATCCACTTGGAAAACCTTTTTGGTTTTACTAGGAGTTCCCTTCAGTCCAAATACTTGGGAACCCCCCTCACAGACAATCCCTCGCGCCTTAGCCCCTGGGAGCCCCTTCTTACCTGATCTAGATTTTATGAGAAAAACAAAATGAATACATATTATCATTATGCTTATCATAGGAGAACAAGGAAAAATAAGAGAGATACAGTAAAATTGGCTTCTATTCAATAAGGAAATATGTTGAAACTATAAAAATGCAGACTGAAAACAAGCTTGCTAGAATGGCGACGTATTATCCCTGAGAAGAGATGTGATCATTGCACTCATTCACAAAAAGATGATTACAATGAGGCTCTCCAAGAATTTTTAAAATAAAAAAGAATTCCAAAACCATAGACATCCAAAAAACTAACCCTGTCATATGAAGTGCCAAAATTCATGTCAACCCCATTGGGGTAAGTTAGTACATCAACTTCCCAGGGTCGTAATTTTTGCATGCGATCTTCATTTTAGGCACGTGATATCCCGTTGGAAAGGTCTATATGCAGAATACACATGCTTCCATTAGAATGTGACTTTTTTATACATTATAACTATGGAGATCCCTAAAAACATTGTTTACGACCTCAAAACGACCTCGGAAGTCGGGGACCTGAAAACTAGGAAAAAACTGCCAAACTGGAAAACTGCCAAAATGAGCTAGTTGGAATAGGTGGCATGCCACCAACATACATATGTATCAATATTTACCCCTTAGGAATAAATGGTCTCCATTTCATTGATTTCCCCCATCAGATGAGGAAATTTCTGCTGAATTTGGTCTCGTGTGAGCCACTTGCCTTGGTGCAAGAGCTTCCATACTTCGACAACTCGATAAAAATGGATCCTTTGCTGGCGAGTAAACTTGACTTGTGTGTACAGAATATGATCATTAGATTCCTATTGTAGGTAGTCAGGGTTGATATCTATTGTTCTCAATTGTTCTTCTATCTCTGACGTGTCCAATAATGGTGGAAAATATGGCCGAAGGAGATCCACGTTGAACACTAGGTGCAGGCCAAGGAAAGAGGGGATGTTGAGCTCAAAATCATTGTCACCCACAACCTTGGTGATGGTGTAAGGTCCATAACAAAGTGGGTGAATATTTCTATGGGTCCCTATAAGGCGTTCTTTCTACAAGTGTAACCAAACTTTTTCTCCCACCTAAAACTTATGTGGCACCTGGTGTTGATCATGGAATTGCTTGTACTTGGAATTGAACTTTTGTAAAATATATTGAACTTGTTGATAGATGTGTTAGATCCGCTCAATGAACCAGGTGGATTTTTCAGCTTTAGCTGGAGCAAGTGATGAGTCGGTCGGGGTGGTTGAAAGGGGAAGTGCAACATCCATGGGACCCAATGGTTGGAATCCCAACCCCACCTGAAAGGGGTTGTGGTTAGCTAAGATATGTAGGGATCAGTTGTATCTATTTTGAACACAGGGAATAATCTCATCTCATGTGCGGGGGTGATTGGAATTGTACAAGTGTAGTATATTCATGATCATATGATTGAAAACCTTGGTTTGTCCATCTATCTTGATCTCAAAGGGATGTTTCAAGTTCGATAGTGAAAGTACTGGGGTTAAGAACAAGCATTGCTTCAAATCATCAAATGCTTGTTGTTGGGATAGGCCCCACACAAATTTTTCCTTACCACCACCATCGCAGGTTTGTGTTGACATTATTTATATTTCCAGTGAGTGTGGTTGGGGCTGGCCAGTCATGGATGACTTGGATCTTGGTTGGATCCACATGCACACCATGTTGATCAATGATGTAGCCTAGATAGTACACCTTGTCGATGTCGAAGGAGAATTTTATCTTGTGATACCAAAGGGTGTGTAGAACCTAGTGAATGTGCTGCAAGTGTTCCACCCAAGTCTTTTTGTAGATAAGGATGTCATCCAGATACACCACTACAAAAGTATTGGTGAAAGGTCATAGGATATCATCCATCATCCTCATGAAAGTTGTTGGAGCATTTTTCAAACTAAAGAGCATGACCAACCATTCAAAAAGACCTTATTTTGACTTGAAGGTTGTCTTCCATACATATGTCTATTTTATTGGGACATGGTGGTAACCAAAATTCAAATCAATCTTACTGAATTATTTTCCCCCCTTGACCCTTGAGCTTATCAAGGAGTTCGTCAATTATGAGAATCGGGTACCGATACCTGACTATGATTTTATTTAGGGCCTGGTAATCAATGCATAGTCTCCAGATCTCACCTTTCTTCTACACCAACATGATTGGGCTCCCACAAGGCTATGAGCTCAGATGGATGTGACCCTTATGGAGTAGTTCTTGGATTTGATCTCCTCATTCTCTAACATAGACAAGCGATAGATTGGCCTATTGGGTAGTGATTCACCAGGAGTCAAATCGATGGGATGCTTGACCTGAGAGTGCAGAGGCACCCTGGTAGGCGAAGATAAGATATATGTGTATTATTCCATGACCTTATCCACTTTCTTCTGCTATGTGGAGAGTTTGACTGTGAAGGCTTGGGGATGTGGTTGCAATCTTTCGCTCACTCGGAGAGAAAATCATGAAGAAGAAAAAATTCTCGGTCTGAGAGATGACCTTCTTGCATTGTTTGGCAGAGATCAAGGAAATAGCACTAGGTGGGATTGCCTTAGTTATCCTGTACAATTTCTTGTTCAAAGTAATAATAACATTGTGAGGCCTAGACTCATATACATCATGACATTTCCATACATAATGTTTCCCCAAAAGAACATTACAAAATTCAAGAAGAGAAGAATCACACAATACCTCATCTTTGAAGGGCTTGATGTCGTACGATAGGTGGCATTGTTGGCTAATGCAGAGATCTCTTCCTTGACAAAGCCATCCAATGGTCTAAGGTTGCCGGTGCATCATTTTTGGCAGGGCTAGCCACTTGACGACCTCTACTGAGATGAGGTTTGTCTAGCTACTGCTATCAACAATGAAGTGTAGTGGGGTTCCTTTCACCCACATATGTGATTGAAAGACGTGCTTGCCTTCCTCTGGCTCGTCTAGCTCACAGGGCTCAAACTTGGTGGTAGAAATGGTGGCACTAGGTTCCACGTCAATGATATGCCTCCCCCTTTCTGGTTCTGACTTATATTTGGAACCTGCATTTGATTTCAAGGCTTTCACCTCAGCCACTAGCGACTGTTTTGAGCGTAAATCAATAGTGTTATGTCGGGGGATCTTATGGAAGTCGCACCACTTCCCAATATCTTTCTTTGTATTTCCAGTGTCATTCTTTGCTTATGGATTATCCTGTTTGTCCTGAGGTTGTCCATATTTTCTTTGTCCTTTGTTCTGTGGGTTGGGGCTACCCTTTCTTTGTTGTGAGGGGTTCACAGTCCCAAATTGTTGTGTCTTTTGTTTAAGATTCTACTCGATTTTGACGGAATATTGATAGACTCCGCCCAAGGATGAGATTTACATAAAATACATTTTGTCCTAGATGTATCTATGCATACCACCATGATACATGAGCACCATATGTCGCTCACAATATTTTATACCCAACTTGGTGCACAAGTTATGGAAGATGTTTTTCAACTCTGGAATTGCTTGGTCTCTTTCCTGCCGTACTGTGGTCCATTTTGTATACATGTCTTCATAACTTCCGACAGGGTAGTGATTTTCCTTAATAGCATCCCTGAAGGAATCCCAAGTGACCACGACTATAAATAATGAGGGTTCCTCTATTTCCTTTTGCTCACAGAAATTTTCCCACAAATATTTGACATGGGGAACAACTTTGAGGAGTGGAAAAGTAATATTTTCTCTATTCGAAAAGTTATGGATAGAAAAATACCCTTCTAGTAGATTCAACCATTTGTCTACAACATCTACATCCATCTGACCTTCAAATATAGGAATATCAAAGTTGATTTGTACCTTTAAGGGGGAGATGCCTCCACTTGAGGAAGATGTGTCGCCTGTTGGTAGTCATTGAAGGATTTGCACAAAACTATCCATCATCTCATTCCTCTGTTTCCCAAGGGATTCCTCGAGAATTGTTTTTAAAGTATCTCATGTTCCATCGTCTTTATTTTCTCCCTCTATGATAGGTCACTTGGGAGTGTGAGATATTTTTTCCTCAAGAGAAACAATCTCAAGACCCAATTCTTTGTACCCTAACCTCGTCAGGGACATGCATTAAGAATGACAAGGAGTATACAACTCTGATACCACTGATCCAAATTTTATGAGCAGAACGAAATGAATACAAATTATTATTATGCTTAACATAGGAGAAAAAGGAACAATAATAGAGATACATTAAAATTGGCTTCTATTCAATAAGGAAATATGTTGAAACTGTAAAAATGTAGACTGAAAATAAAATTTCTAGAATGGTGGCAGCTTATCTTTGAGAAGAGATGTGACAATTGTGCTCATTCGTGAGAAGATGGTTACAATGATTCTCTCCAAGCATTTTTACAATAAATAGGAATGCCAAAATCCTAGACATCCAGAAACCTAACCCTAGGAGATGAAGTGCCAAAATTCATGTTGGCCTTGTTGGGGTAAGTTAGTACATCAACCTCCTNAAATCTCTCCTTTCTTTAGAAGACATTCCGGGAGGAAATTGGCTAGATATAAAATAGAATAGTATGTCCTTATACCATTCAAATGTTGATAAAATTGTACTATGTGTAACGACATCAATTGTATTGGGAGGAAAAATATTTACAACTTCAATTCCAATCATGAATTTACATAGCCCTTTCCCCTTAATAACTTTCATAGGTTTAATCTCTAAATCATACTCTTGAATATTTTTCAACCAATTTTTCCATATTCCCTCTATGAGTTGTTGATTGAGGAATAAATTTATTGGTGATTGTGGCACATAAGAAATTATCTGAGTTGAAAAAATATAGGTCTTGAAATGGGTTATTTCCTTAACTAGGGAAAGAGCTGGCTTTTGAATCATCAAATAATTTAATTCATAATCTTGCAAGATATTTCTCATGAAAGAAATTGGAAGTTCTTTTGATTTATCGTTTTTCTAGGTGAGGATGGAGGAAGTATTTTCCTATGAAGAAAATGAATATAATATAAAATATTTGGAACAATAAGAACAATGGAAGTAGTGATTACATGTTTTGTTTCTGTAAAATCCTTTTGGATATATGATTTCCATTCAAATCTCTAATCCTTCTTTAGTAACGTATTTATTTGCTTGTCTCTAGAGTTTTTGTGTATGCAATTATCCTAAAATCACACCATCCACCCCCACTTAACTACCTGAACCGCCTTCAATGGACCCAAAAGAGGGGGCGGAATCCCCCTCATATTGCAAGGTTGCAGTAGGAGAATCAAAGCGATCAACCAACTCAAGGCCAACTTTTGAACCAACAATGGAGTTCAGAAATCAACTGTACCAGGATGAGCTCAACCAGATAAAAGGCATGGAGATGGAGACCGACTTGGATCATTTAAAAGTGGCTCAATCATGGACCTCTGGAAAATGCATACCCCAAGCATTTACAACACCCAGGTATGTGATCAATTCAATAAGAGTTGATATGAAAACCCAATACATGAAATATCACACTCTCGTAGGTAATTTTCTGGGCTTATGGCCATCAAAATGAGATCTTAGAAAATCGATACAACATTGTTGGAAACCCAAGGGACACGTGGAACTGCAACTGGGATCCAAAGTTTTCTTCATGGCCATATTCCAAAATCTTAAAGAAAAAAATAGAGTTTTTGAAAATGGGTCGTATTTCTACAACTCCGCAGGATTATATCTCATATTTTGGACATAAACATTCCACCTCAAAAAATAGGACCTCATATGCACTCTAGTATAGATACGAATCTATTCCTTTCCCCAATAATACTAGCTAGGTGAGGTATTGGAAGGAATAGGGAACACATTGGGCATTTTTCGTCAAAGTAGTGGAAGCCACAAACTAGGGAAGATATAACTCCTATGCACACATCTGTGTCAACATGGATGTTTGAAAACCGCTGTTTGGAACCATCAAAATTGAATATCAAGATGAAGAATGCGAGAAAACCATAGACTGTGAACACATTCCCTTTCGTTGTCACAAATGTCACAAGCATGGTCACCTCTTTAGAGACTACCCTATGAATGCACCTACCTAGCCCAATCCCACTCTGCAAAATAAATCCAAGGATGGTTTCACATAGGTACAAGGTTGTAGATGCCAATCTCATAAAATACCCTAGCCACCCAGCCATATAGAACCCTCCACAAGAAACTCTTTTGAAATCCTCAACTCCATCCCAGAATATCCTACCACCATCCCCTATTCCCCTAGCCCTGCTTCAACCTTTTTGAAGGCTAAAGGAAAATTTCCCTCAGGACCGATCCTCAAAAAAATCACCCCCCGTCTCCCCTAGCATTCAATTCCCCATAGGAAGAAGGGGCTGAAATGGAAATAGAATGGGATGAGCAATATCTAGTTGAAGTCTACTTCATCTTACTAGAAGAAGAATATAGAAAGAGGAAAATCCAATCCATCCCCAAGGAGAAAATCAGAAAAGTACACAAAGTATAACTCAAATGCACATCCAGATCAACATATAGATACAAGATAGATCTTGGTATGTCCCCATAGGAATAAAAAATAAGTGCAAAAACAACCAAAGGAAGCAGGAAGAAGAGGAAGAAAATCCACCCAAAAATTGATCCAGGAAATAGGCAGTTACATGGTAAACTCGGGGAAAATACACAAGCTAATTAATAGATTCTTCCCCAACCCCCCCTCCTTTCTCATGAAGATAATATCTTGGAACATAAAAGGCCTCAACAAAAGGACTAAACAAAGAATCTTTCGAAACAACATCATGAAAAAACAACCGGACATTACGTTCCTTCAAGAAACTAAATGTGGAGGATCCATGACTGATAACATTCTCTCCAAATGTTGTAAGAGAGGAAACTTCATCTCAAATGATTCAAATGGTTTAGGGGGAGGGTTGGCTATTCTATGGAATCCAGAAATGGTCATTCTAGAAAACTTATTCTCCATTAAGTGGTCAATCGATGCATCATTTCGAGTCATTAGCTCAAATTATTATGGTTTTATCACAAATGTGTACAGACCAAAAAACCAACAATAAAAAGAAACCTTCCAACACTCTCTCCAAATCTTGAGGAACTTAGCTAAAAATCAATAGTGGAACCTAGGAGGTGAATTCAACCACATCAAGTCTCTAGAAGAAAAAATAGGAGGCACAAGAAAAATAGAGAACGATAACGTCCCCTTTTGTGAAATCATCAACACCCTTCGTCTCATCGACCTGGAATTCCAAGAATGTATGTTCACTTGGTCCAAAAAATGGTTGGGAAAGAACCATGTCTCCTACATGCTAGATATATTTCTTCTATCGGAATCTATAATGATTAGAGGGCTCTTTCTGGACGCGAGCATCCTTCCAATTTCCAGCTTAGACCATTGGCCCATACAACTCTGGATAAATACCACAGGAATCCATTCAAATCCACTTGGAAAACCTTTTTGGTTTTACTAGGAGTTCCCTTCAGTCCAAATACTTGGGAACCCCCCTCACAGACAATCCCTCGCGCCTTAGCCCCTGGGAGCCCCTTCTTACCTGATCTAGATTTTATGAGAAAAACAAAATGAATACATATTATCATTATGCTTATCATAGGAGAACAAGGAAAAATAAGAGAGATACAGTAAAATTGGCTTCTATTCAATAAGGAAATATGTTGAAACTATAAAAATGCAGACTGAAAACAAGCTTGCTAGAATGGCGACGTATTATCCCTGAGAAGAGATGTGATCATTGCACTCATTCACAAAAAGATGATTACAATGAGGCTCTCCAAGAATTTTTAAAATAAAAAAGAATTCCAAAACCATAGACATCCAAAAAACTAACCCTGTCATATGAAGTGCCAAAATTCATGTCAACCCCATTGGGGTAAGTTAGTACATCAACTTCCCAGGGTCGTAATTTTTGCATGCGATCTTCATTTTAGGCACGTGATATCCCGTTGGAAAGGTCTATATGCAGAATACACATGCTTCCATTAGAATGTGACTTTTTTATACATTCTAACTATGGAGATCCCTAAAAACATTGTTTACGACCTCAAAACGACCTCGGAAGTCGGGGACCCGAAAACTAGGAAAAAACTGCCAAACTGGAAAACTGCCAAAATGAGCTAGTTGGAATAGGTGGCATGCCACCAACATACATATGGATCAATATTTACCCCTTAGGAATAAATGTTCTCCATTTCATTGATTTCCCCCATCAGATGAGGAAATTTCTACTGAATTTGGTCTCAGGTGAGCCACTTGCCTTGGTGCAAGAGCTTCCATACTTCAACAACTCGATAAAAATGGATCCTTTGCTGGCGAGTAAACTTGACTTGTGTGTACATAATATGATCATTAGATGCCTATTGTAGGTAGTCAGGGTGATATCTATTGTTCTCAATTGTTCTTCTATCTCTGAGGTGTCCAATAATGGTGGAAAATATGGTCGAAGGAGATCCACGTTGAACACTAGGTGCAGGCCAAGGAAAGAGGGGATGTTGAGCTCAAAATCACTGTCACTCACAACCTTGGTGATGGTGTAAGGTCCATAACAAAGTGGGTGAATATTTCTATGGGTCCCTATAAGGCGTTCTTTCTACAAGTGTTACCAAACTTTTTCTCCCACCTAAAACTTATGTGGCACCTGGTGTTGATCATGGAATTGCTTGTACTTGGAATTGAATTTTTGTAAAATATCTTGAAATTGTTGATAGATGTGTTAGATCCGCTCAATGAACCAGGTGGATTTTTCAGCTTCAGCTAGAGCAAGTGATGAGTCGGTCGGGGTGGTTGAAAGGGGAAGTGCAACATCCATGGGACCCAATGGTTGGAATCCCAACCCCACCTGAAAGGGGTTGTGGTTAGCTAAGATATGTAGGGATCAGTTGTATCTATTTTGAACACAGGGAATAATCTCATCTCATGTGCGGGGGTGATTGGAATTGTACAAGTGTAGTATATTCATGATCATATGATTGAAAACCTTGGTTTGTCCATCTATCTTGATCTCAAAGGGATGTTTCAAGTTCGATAGTGAAAGTACTGGGGTTAAGAACAAGCATTGCTTCAAATCATCAAATGCTTGTTGTTGGGATAGGCCCCACACAAATTTTTCCTTACCACCACCATCGCAGGTTTGTGTTGACATTATTTATATTTCCAGTGAGTGTGGTTGGGGCTGGCCAGTCATGGATGACTTGGATCTTGGTTGGATCCACATGCACACCATGTTGATCAATGATGTAGCCTAGATAGTACACCTTGTCGATGTCGAAGGAGAATTTTATCTTGTGATACCAAAGGGTGTGTAGAACCTAGTGAATGTGCTGCAAGTGTTCCACCCAAGTCTTTTTGTAGATAAGGATGTCATCCAGATACACCACTACAAAAGTATTGGTGAAAGGTCATAGGATATCATCCATCATCCTCATGAAAGTTGTTGGAGCATTTTTCAAACTAAAGAGCATGACCAACCATTCAAAAAGACCTTATTTTGACTTGAAGGTTGTCTTCCATACATATGTCTATTTTATTGGGACATGGTGGTAACCAAAATTCAAATCAATCTTACTGAATTATTTTCCCCCCTTGACCCTTGAGCTTATCAAGGAGTTCGTCAATTATGAGAATCGGGTACCGATACCTGACTATGATTTTATTTAGGGCCTGGTAATCAATGCATAGTCTCCAGATCTCACCTTTCTTCTACACCAACATGATTGGGCTCCCACAAGGCTATGAGCTCAGATGGATGTGACCCTTATGGAGTAGTTCTTGGATTTGATCTCCTCATTCTCTAACATAGACAAGCGATAGATTGGCCTATTGGGTAGTGATTCACCAGGAGTCAAATCGATGGGATGCTTGACCTGAGAGTGCAGAGGCACCCTGGTAGGCGAAGATAAGATATATGTGTATTATTCCATGACCTTATCCACTTTCTTCTGCTATGTGGAGAGTTTGACTGTGAAGGCTTGGGGATGTGGTTGCAATCTTTCGCTCACTCGGAGAGAAAATCATGAAGAAGAAAAAATTCTCGGTCTGAGAGATGACCTTCTTGCATTGTTTGGCAGAGATCAAGGAAATAGCACTAGGTGGGATTGCCTTAGTTATCCTGTACAATTTCTTGTTCAAAGTAATAATAACATTGTGAGGCCTAGACTCATATACATCATGACATTTCCATACATAATGTTTCCCCAAAAGAACATTACAAAATTCAAGAAGAGAAGAATCACACAATACCTCATCTTTGAAGGGCTTGATGTCGTACGATAGGTGGCATTGTTGGCTAATGCAGAGATCTCTTCCTTGACAAAGCCATCCAATGGTCTAAGGTTGCCGGTGCATCATTTTTGGCAGGGCTAGCCACTTGACGACCTCTACTGAGATGAGGTTTGTCTAGCTACTGCTATCAACAATGAAGTGTAGTGGGGTTCCTTTCACCCACATATGTGATTGAAAGACGTGCTTGCCTTCCTCTGGCTCGTCTAGCTCACAGGGCTCAAACTTGGTGGTAGAAATGGTGGCACTAGGTTCCACGTCAATGATATGCCTCCCCCTTTCTGGTTCTGACTTATATTTGGAACCTGCATTTGATTTCAAGGCTTTCACCTCAGCCACTAGCGACTGTTTTGAGCGTAAATCAATAGTGTTATGTCGGGGGATCTTATGGAAGTCGCACCACTTCCCAATATCTTTCTTTGTATTTCCAGTGTCATTCTTTGCTTATGGATTATCCTGTTTGTCCTGAGGTTGTCCATATTTTCTTTGTCCTTTGTTCTGTGGGTTGGGGCTACCCTTTCTTTGTTGTGAGGGGTTCACAGTCCCAAATTGTTGTGTCTTTTGTTTAAGATTCTACTCGATTTTGACGGAATATTGATAGACTCCGCCCAAGGATGAGATTTACATAAAATACATTTTGTCCTAGATGTATCTATGCATACCACCATGATACATGAGCACCATATGTCGCTCACAATATTTTATACCCAACTTGGTGCACAAGTTATGGAAGATGTTTTTCAACTCTGGAATTGCTTGGTCTCTTTCCTGCCGTACTGTGGTCCATTTTGTATACATGTCTTCATAACTTCCGACAGGGTAGTGATTTTCCTTAATAGCATCCCTGAAGGAATCCCAAGTGACCACGACTATAAATAATGAGGGTTCCTCTATTTCCTTTTGCTCACAGAAATTTTCCCACAAATATTTGACATGGGGAACAACTTTGAGGAGTGGAAAAGTAATATTTTCTCTATTCGAAAAGTTATGGATAGAAAAATACCCTTCTAGTAGATTCAACCATTTGTCTACAACATCTACATCCATCTGACCTTCAAATATAGGAATATCAAAGTTGATTTGTACCTTTAAGGGGGAGATGCCTCCACTTGAGGAAGATGTGTCGCCTGTTGGTAGTCATTGAAGGATTTGCACAAAACTATCCATCATCTCATTCCTCTGTTTCCCAAGGGATTCCTCGAGAATTGTTTTTAAAGTATCTCATGTTCCATCGTCTTTATTTTCTCCCTCTATGATAGGTCACTTGGGAGTGTGAGATATTTTTTCCTCAAGAGAAACAATCTCAAGACCCAATTCTTTGTACCCTAACCTCGTCAGGGACATGCATTAAGAATGACAAGGAGTATACAACTCTGATACCACTGATCCAAATTTTATGAGCAGAACGAAATGAATACAAATTATTATTATGCTTAACATAGGAGAAAAAGGAACAATAATAGAGATACATTAAAATTGGCTTCTATTCAATAAGGAAATATGTTGAAACTGTAAAAATGTAGACTGAAAATAAAATTTCTAGAATGGTGGCAGCTTATCTTTGAGAAGAGATGTGACAATTGTGCTCATTCGTGAGAAGATGGTTACAATGATTCTCTCCAAGCATTTTTACAATAAATAGGAATGCCAAAATCCTAGACATCCAGAAACCTAACCCTAGGAGATGAAGTGCCAAAATTCATGTTGGCCTTGTTGGGGTAAGTTAGTACATCAACCTCCTGAGGTCATAACTTTTGCATACGATCTTTGTTTTAGGCACACGATATCCTGTCAAAAAGGTCTATCTAAGGAATACACATGTTGTCATCAAATTTTGACTCTGTCTATAATATGATTATGGTGATCCCTAAAAATGTTGTTTAGGGCCTCAAAACGACCCCAAAAGTCAGGGACCCAAAAATTAGGAAAAATTTGCCAAAATGAGCCAGTTGGAATAGGTGGGAGGACACCGAAATCCATCTAGATAATTACCTCCCTTGATCACTGCCTCCAATATTTCGATCCCTAAACTTGGCAGGTCGGCCTACCCTTCTAAAATATATTCTTCAAGCCATTCCCTTATATCTTTTCTCGTCCCTAGTTGTGCCTAAATCCATCATCAATTCCATTCGTTCCATTCAAAGAAAGTTTCTCTAGAAGGGTACTAAATAAGGTCGAAAGTGGGCTCTAGTGAAATGGGAAGATCTCTGCAAACCCAAAGAATTAGGAGGCCTTGATCTAAGATACCCAGGAACTGTAAACAGAGTCATGGGAACCAAAACTTGGTGGAGATGGTTAACCCACCCCTTTGAGCCCTGGGCTAAACTCTAAAGAAGAAAATATGCCCCCAAACTTGAGGAAAACAAATTGATCATACTTACCAACCAGATTCAAGGATCCTTAATATGGAATTCTGCTTATGTGAATCACTCTCTCATTCAGAATAATTCCTTCTAGGAGGTTTTAAATGAGAAAACTTCCCTCTTCTGGACAGACTCTTGGAAGAAATTACCACCCCTCCACCTCAAGGAAACTTCGTAGGAAATATTCCACCACTTGAGAAACACCATTCACATTCCCATATACCATTATTGGAAATCCCACTCCGATCATCCTCACTGGAGATATTGGAGATCCCACTTCGATCATCCTCACTGGAGAGATTGGAAATCCACTCATCATCTTCTACATTTACCTTCCATCTGCAACGTAGATCCATAGAATTCAAAAGTGGAAACAAGGAATATCAACACTCATCAGGGTCTAGATATTCTCCTCCGGGGCCACACTCCACAAGAATTTGTTTACATCAAGGAATCCTATAGGATAACAACAAATCATCACTCACTAAGGAAAGAGGAAATCTAGGCAAAAATATGGAAAATCAACCATTGGCCCAAAGTATGCACTTTTCTCTAGTTGATGGTTCAAAACAAAATCCTCACTTGGGATAATATTCTTAAACAAGGATTCACAGGTCCCTCCAGATTCCTTCTTTGTTTTCATCAAGAAGAAACTACAAAACATCTCCTCAACTAGTGCACTTACAACCAAAACATATGGGACCAAATGGCTTCCATCATGTGCACTACTGACAGAAAATTTGCAAGAATCAAAGAAAAATTAAAGAAATGGAAACAATAAGATTTCAAAAGTCCAATTCTCAATAGAATATGGCTTATTCTTCCAGGATTCGTCGTCTAGAAAATATGGAAAGAGAAAAAAAAAAAAAATTAAATCTTCTTCGCTCCCCAAAGCACAATTCTGGACTCACATCCACTCATGTATCAGAGAAACAATATGTTCCCAAGCCTAGAGCCTAGAATATATTCAATGTGACCTACTTGAAGCTACCATCCTCTCCCATTGTAAACTCCTCTCCAACCCCCCTCCCACCTTTCCCCCCTCACATCCACCCAGCCTCTCCAATCCCTCTTTTTGGAGAAAACCCATAGACGATTTAATTAGACTTAATTTTGATGGCTCTTCCAAAGGAAACCTAGGGTCGGCAGGATTCGAGGAAGTCTTCAGAACAAAAATGAAACATCCTTCTAATCTCAACTGGAAGCCTCGACCACAACACAAACAACGTAGTTGAAATTTGGGTGCTCATACAAGGCCCTGTCATTTCCAACAAAATGGGATTTACCAAACTCATAGTGGAGGGAAACTAGAAAATTATCTTGAACCTCTTCTCCAAGCTACTCACCAGCTCAACCCCGTCCAAAATGTCCCTTAGATGGTAACTCCTCAATAACTTGGAACTCCTCCACTCCTCAATTCTCCCCAAATTCTCTCTCATCCCTTCTCATGTCCACAGAGAAGCCAAACAAATTGTCAATAAAATTGCCAGCGTAGGGGTGGAGCTGATTCACGGTGATCTCCTCTGTTCACCTTCCCACAAATAGAACCAAAACCTCTTTTTTGACTGCATGAAAATGGATCCCATGGACATATAAACCTTGAATGGGGTGGCATATAGCAACCACATCCACCATGATAGCTAGCACGTCACCCACCCCCTCTCTCTGAGGGTGGAGAACCAATGGAAATCATTTAAACCACATGCAACAACACCCGCTACCACACCTGAAATCGTTCTCCCTCCTGTACAAAATTCATGTGGATTTAATGGCTCCTCAACCTCCCTATAAATTTAACCTTGTCATGCCTCCTTTGTAGATGGACCATTTTGATTTCTTCTCGGTCCCATGAGCTCCCCTCTTGGAACCTACTCTTCCTCCTAAGACTTTTCTCCTCCTTTGCTCTGATTTTTGAACTTCTGCCTCACACACCTTCTACATTTCCTCTCTTCCTCGATGTGACTCACCCTGCACTCATTTCATGCCTAGAATCCAAGGATGCTTGATCTGAGTAGGAACACATTACCCATAGAGTGCTCAACCTCCTTGCATTCATCATTCCCATTGCACTTCTCCCTNTTTTTACAATAAATAGGAATGCCAAAATCCTAGACATCCAGAAACCTAACCCTAGGAGATGAAGTGCCAAAATTCATGTTGGCCTTGTTGGGGTAAGTTAGTACATCAACCTCCTGAGGTCATAACTTTTGCATACGATCTTTGTTTTAGGCACACGATATCCTGTCAAAAAGGTCTATCTAAGGAATACACATGTTGTCATCAAATTTTGACTCTGTCTATAATATGATTATGGTGATCCCTAAAAATGTTGTTTAGGGCCTCAAAACGACCCCAAAAGTCAGGGACCCAAAAATTAGGAAAAATTTGCCAAAATGAGCCAGTTGGAATAGGTGGGAGGACACCGAAATCCATCTAGATAATTACCTCCCTTGATCACTGCCTCCAATATTTCGATCCCTAAACTTGGCAGGTCGGCCTACCCTTCTAAAATATATTCTTCAAGCCATTCCCTTATATCTTTTCTCGTCCCTAGTTGTGCCTAAATCCATCATCAATTCCATTCGTTCCATTCAAAGAAAGTTTCTCTAGAAGGGTACTAAATAAGGTCGAAAGTGGGCTCTAGTGAAATGGGAAGATCTCTGCAAACCCAAAGAATTAGGAGGCCTTGATCTAAGATACCCAGGAACTGTAAACAGAGTCATGGGAACCAAAACTTGGTGGAGATGGTTAACCCACCCCTTTGAGCCCTGGGCTAAACTCTAAAGAAGAAAATATGCCCCCAAACTTGAGGAAAACAAATTGATCATACTTACCAACCAGATTCAAGGATCCTTAATATGGAATTTTGCTTATGTGAATCACTCTCTCATTCAGAATAATTCCTTCTAGGAGGTTTGAAATGAGAAAACTTCCCTCTTTTGGACAGTCTCTTGGAAGAAATTACCACCCCTCCACCTCAAGGAAACTTTGTAGGAAATATTCCACCACTTGAGAAACACCATTCACATTCCCATATACCATTATTGGAAATCCCACTTAGATCATCCTCACTGGAGATATTGGAAATCCCACTCCGATCATCCTCACTGGAGAGATTGGAAATCCACTCATCATCTTCTACATTTACCTTCCATCTGCAACGTAGATCCCTAGAATTCAAAAGTGGAAATAAGGAATATCAACACTCATCAGGGTCTATATATTCTCCTCTGGGGCCACACTCCACAAGAAGTTGTTTACATCAAGGAATACTATAGGATAACAACAAATCATCACTCACTAAGGAAAGAGGAAATCTAGGCAAAAATATGGAAAATCAACCATTGGCCCAAAGTATGCAATTTTCTCTAGTTGATGGTTCAAAACAAAATCCTCACTTGGGATAATATTCTTAAACAAGGATTCGCAGGTCCCTCCAGATTCCCTCTTTGTTTTCATCAAGAAGAAACTACAAAACATCTCCTCAACTAGTGCACTTACAGCCAAAACATATGGGACCAAATGGCTTCCATCATGTGCACTACTGACAGAAAATTTGCAAGAATCAAAGAAAAATTCAAGAAATGGAAACAATAAGATTTCAAAAGTCCAATTCTCAATAGAATATGACTTATTCTTCCAAGATTCGTCGTCTAGAAAATATGGAAAGAGAAAAAAAAAAAAAATTAAATCTGCTTCGCTCCCCAAAGCACAATTTTGGACTCACATCCACTCATGTATCAGAGAAACAATATGTTCCCAAGCCTAGAGCCTGGAATATATTCAATGTGACCTACTTGAAGCTACCATCCTCTCCCATTGGAAACTCCTCTCCAACCCCCCTCCCACCTTTACCCCCTCACATCCACCCAGCCTCTCCAATCCCTCTTTTTGGAGAAAACCCATAGACGATTTAATTAGACTTAATTTTGATGGCTCTTCCAAAGGAAACCTAGGGTCGGCAGGATTCGAGGAAGTCTTCAGAACAAAAATGAAACATCCTTCTAATCTCAACTGGAAGCCTCGACCACAACACAAACAACGTAGTTGAAATTTGGGTGCTCATACAAGGCCCTGTCATTTCCAACAAAATGGGATTTACCAAACTCATAGTGGAGGGAAACTAGAAAATTATCTTGAACCTCTTCTCCAAGCTACTCACCAGCTCAACCCCGTCCAAAATGTCCCTTAGATGGTAACTCCTCAATAACTTGGAACTCCTCCACTCCTCAATTCTCCCCAAATTCTCTCTCATCCCTTCTCATGTCCACAGAGAAGCCAAACAAATTGTCAATAAAATTGCCAGCGTAGGGGTGGAGCTGATTCACGGTGATCTCCTCTGTTCACCTTCCCACAAATAGAACCAAAACCTCTTTTTTGACTGCATGAAAATGGATCCCATGGACATATAAACCTTGAATGGGGTGGCATATAGCAACCACATCCACCATGATAGCTAGCACGTCACCCACCCCCTCTCTCTGAGGGTGGAGAACCAATGGAAATCATTTAAACCACATGCAACAACACCCGCTACCACACCTGAAATCGTTCTCCCTCCTGTACAAAATTCATGTGGATTTAATGGCTCCTCAACCTCCCTATAAATTTAACCTTGTCATGCCTCCTTTGTAGATGGACCATTTTGATTTCTTCTCGGTCCCATGAGCTCCCCTCTTGGAACCTACTCTTCCTCCTAAGACTTTTCTCCTCCTTTGCTCTGATTTTTGAACTTCTGCCTCACACACCTTCTACATTTCCTCTCTTCCTCGATGTGACTCACCCTGCACTCATTTCATGCCTAGAATCCAAGGATGCTTGATCTGAGTAGGAACACATTACCCATAGAGTGCTCAACCTCCTTGCATTCATCATTCCCATTGCACTTCTCCCTGCCACAATAACATGGCTTAGTAACCTCCTCATTCCACTAGCGAAGACACAGAATGTAAGTCACTAGAAGATTCACCCTTGACTTTTGCAACTGGTTCAATTCCCCCCAATCTAGACATTACATCTAGTTCTGCTCCCCCCCCCCCCCCCCAACTCATCCTGGTTCCACTGATGTTCAAAGAGAAACAATTCAGGCTCTATGCAAGGACAATGCAGAAATGAAATTCAACCAAGAGTTTATGGAAACGTGATTGGACTAGATTCTGGATTATGGAGCTCAAGACCCTTCTCAACATTGCACCACAAAGGCCCGCACAGGTGTAGACGGATTGGCAAGTGTCGTGTAAATGGAGCGAAATTTGTAAAATGAAGTCTCATGTTCGATTCTCACCCATATTTACTCATGCGCCATTCTTGCGGGCTGGGTGATTTCACCTAGGGTTATAGTGGTAGCCAACGAGGATTGACCCCGTGTCACGTAAGAACGAGAACCGCGAGTTGTCGATTCCCCCAATATANCTCCACTCCTCAATTCTCCCCAAATTCTCTCTCATCCCTTCTCATGTCCACAGAGAAGCCAAACAAATTGTCAATAAAATTGCCAGCGTAGGGGTGGAGTTGATTCACGGTGATCTCCTCTGTTCACCTTCCCACAAATCGAACCAAAACCTCTTTTTTGACTGCATGAAAATGGATCCCATGGACATATAAACCTTGAATGGGGTGGCATCTAGCAACCACATCCACCATGATAGCTAGCACGTCACCCACCCCCTCTCTCTGAGGGTGGAGAACCAATGGAAATCATTCAAACCACATGCAACAACACCTGCTACCACACCTGAAATCGTTCTCCCTCCTGTACAAAATTCATGTGGATTTAATGGCTCCTCAACCTCTCTATAAATTTAACCTTGTCATGCCTCCTTTGTAGATGGACCATTTCGATTTCTTCTCGGTCCCATGAGCTCCCCTCTTGGAACCTTCTCTTCCTCCTAAGACTTTTCTCCTCCTTTTCTCTAATTTTTGAACTTCTGCCTCACACACCTTCTACATTTCCTCTCTTCCTCGATGTGACTCACCCTACACTCATTTCATGCCTAGAATCCAAGGATGCTTGATCTGAGTAGGAACACATTACCCATAGAGTGCTCARCCTCCTTGCATTCATCATTCCCATTGCACTTCTCCCTGCCACAATAACATGGCTTAGTAACCTCCTCATTCCACTAGCGAAGACACAGAATGTAAGTCACTAGAAGATTCACCCTTGACTTTTGCAACTGGTTCAATTCCCCCCAATCTAGACATTACATCTAGTTCTGCTCCCACCCCCCCCACCTCATCCTGGTTCCACTGATGTTCAAAGAGAAACAATTCAGGCTCTATGCAAGGACAATGTAGAAATGAAATTCAACCAAGAGTTTATGGAAACGTGATTGGACTAGATTCTGGATTATGGAGCTCAAGACCCTTCTCAACATCGCACCACAAAGGCCCGCATAGGTGTAGACGGATTGGCCAGTGTCGTGTAAATGGAACAAAATTTGTAAAATGAAGTCTCATGTTCAATTCTCACCCATATTTACTCATGCGCCATTCTTGCGGGCTGGGTGATTTCACCTAGGGTTATAGTGGTAGCCGACGAGGATTGACCCCGTGTCACGCGAGTATGAGAACCGTGATTTGTCGATTCCCCCATATAAAAAAAAAAAAAAAAAAACCATTGCACCATAGAGGAGATGCTTCAGGAAATGATGGATCCAAAATGGCCAGGCATTTCAAAGCATGATTTCCCACATAGCTACACAAGAAAGTAATTCTCATGGTCTACTATTTTTTATTTCTCATAGCCTATATCTAGCATATCAAGCCACAATGCTATCTTTTTTATTTAAGAAATAGGGTTAGCTTAGATATTTTGAATGAACATCATACTAGACTGTTAGACAACAATAGAATTGGAAGAACACTATAAAACTTTTATCTCTGGTGGTGGCGTTGGTTTCCTTTCATGGTAGCCTCAACACTAGTCTCTTAGACCTTATATGTAAACTCTGATTTTGAAAGGTAATACAATTCTATCTTACAAAAAAAAATTTATTTATTTGCTTAACAATTGTAGCATAATATGGAACAAAACTTCATACATCATTCGAAGGCTCATCTCATATGTTTGAAATGTCTTTCCCTTACTTTTGAATGAACAAAAAAATAATCTCAGCAATCTACCATAAATTTTCAAATCAGATCTTTAAAAATATGGTCCATTACTCTTTGAAAAGTTCCACCAGCATTCTTTAGTCCAAAAATAATACATACATAAGAATATTTTCCCCATACTATAATGAATGCAGTCTTTGATTTATCTTCTTCAGCTACAAGGACTTTATTATATCCATAATATCCATCGACCATAGACATTAGTGAAGAACCAGTGACCCATTGCAACAGAATCTCCATGTTTTGGAGTGGGTAGTTGTCTTCGATAATTTCTCGGTTGAGATCTATGAAATCAACATAGATATTATTTTCTCCATGTTTTTTTCTAACTACCACAACATTTGAAATCCATTTTGAGTGTTTGATTGGACAAATTCTGCCATCTTTTTCCAATTTTTCCAATTCCATTTTTACTAACAACTTCAATTTGGGATTTATCATTTTTAATATTTTATTAAAAGGTTTTTATCCCTCTTTGAGTGGTATAATATGTTGGAAGATATACATTTAATACTCCTTTAAATCATCATAACTCTAAGAAGTGATGTCTTGAAAATATTTGAACATAAGGGTATATTGTTCTATATTTTCAATAGTACAACTAGTACCAAGCTTTATGCATTTTGGAGAATTAGATGGACTGATATTGATTTTTTATGTATCTTAAACCTTTCTAACAAACTGTTATTCTATTGGATCCAAGGTCTTTGTTTGATACTCTCTTTTAAAAAGAGAATCCAAACCGACATGATTCTTTGGAAGAACCATAACACTTTTATCATGAATTTTGTTCTAACAATTTTGTCTTTCATCTAAAACATCAGATAATGTTGAGTCATGGTCTGTAATAAATATTTCAATATTCTCGTCATTTTCAAAAACTTGCCAATACTCTTGGTTATCGGGTATTCAGGGCCGAAAAACTATTTTGGCATGAAAAGTGTTTTTATTCTGAGAATCATCTGTATTGGAAATGGATATTTCCACAACCAATGAATCAACTTTTTTATTATTTTCTTGAGGAACAAAAGAAATATTTAAATAATTAAAAGAGCCTATGATTTACCACACTCTCCTTGCATAATTTTGCAATGTTTCTTTTTTTATTCTATATCTTCTTTTGATGTGATTAATAACCAGTTATGAATCACCAATCACCACTAGATCTTTGACTTGGATTTTAAGGGCCAAAATCATTCCTTGAATGAATTATTCATAATGTTCTTCATTGTTGGTACAAGGGAACTTTAGTATGATTAAATGTGGGTAAATTCAATATTTAGGACTTTTGAAAAAAATACTAGCTCTAGTTCTAGACTTAGAGAAAGCGCCATCAAATGACATTTTCCAGAAACCTTGAAAAGGACTTTGTTCATTTTACTTAGGTGAATTATTTTTCTTTGTGTTGAAAACTACATAATTCTCTATTCCAACATATACATAGTTCTACATCATTTTAGTTTCCCTTTTCTTGAATGATGTTCGTTTTATATGTTCTAGAGGAACTATCATCATTGTTTCCTATTTGTTTGGAAGCATCATGCAACTTCTGTCATTCATTATATATCCTCCAATAAATGAGCACCAATATATTCCTAAGACAACATCATATGTTGGAGGTACATCAACCCCTATGATAGTAAATATTGCTATAATGTGGGTGTTTCACTTATCTACGCACAAAAATATTTAATTTCTCTATAAGATGGAACTTTTCTTGAGTCAATGAAATATATATTTTCACCAATTTCATATTACTTTCTACATTCCATTCCAAGAGCTTCCATTATTGATAATGGATTGATATTTTTAGTAGATCCACTATCCA
The DNA here is from genome assembly GCA_000966675.3 of Picea glauca. Classification (NCBI taxonomy): domain Eukaryota; kingdom Viridiplantae; phylum Streptophyta; class Pinopsida; order Pinales; family Pinaceae; genus Picea; species Picea glauca. Next base: position 46,304 of record JZKD02S1928379.1, on the reverse strand, counting down.
CAAAACAATTATGTAGTGTAAAATCATTTTTCTCTAAGGATATATAAAATGGTGGTAAGTTGCTTCATGGTCTTACTGATGTGATATTATTTTGTTATCTTGTGTTCATCAAAGTTGCCTCTATTCTTGAATTTGTATCATCCAATATCTTTAAAATATTTTCTCTTTGATGGAGTATCTTAACTACCTCCATAAATGGAAACGTAATCTAAAGCTTAGTTAACTCATAAACCAAATTATAATTCATTTGCATTGAAGTCTTTCTCTGATTAACAACTGGTTGTTTATTTTTTGGCTCTTGAATGTTTGTTTTTTATTTTTATTTTTATAGTCGTTCCCTTGTCTTGAATTTATTTGATTGAGTTCTAGTATGAGTAATATTGTCTTGTGAATATTCATAATATTATTGTTCATCAAAAATATGAAAATATGATGAACCTTCTTCCATTTGGACAAATCCCAATACTTCATTTTGACCAATGATTGTTTCTTGATCAAAGTTCTCAAACTTTTCCTCTTCTATAATTCCATCTAGCACAATAGCATTTGGATTTGGGACTCTGGGTGCTCTTTCTCTAAGATGTTCAATTATTTTCTCTCTATCATTTCATCCTCTTTGATTATGCGATAGAGCTCTCATATTTTGATATGGCAGAATGATATTCTCACTCCTCTTGAGTCGAGTTATCTCATTCTGCATCTATCGAATAATTCTTCTCATCTAATAAATTTCTATCTTTTGTCTAGTTTCTTGAACAACTCCAAGATAATTTATCACATTAGGGGGAAATACTTGCATAATTCCTTCCCAATCACTTGAATTTCATAAATTATAGAGGTGGATGGTTCCTGAGGTGATATTGAAAGACTTATCATTTGTCTTTTCATTTTTCCAAAAATAATATGAGGATCAAAATTAGTTTCTAACATGTATTCTTCCATTTCTTTGGATTTTTGAATTACTTCATTTAATGAATTTTTTTGTGCATATCTTATTGCATAATTGACATTTGATGGCATGACATTATTGTAACATCCATATATGCTAGGATCATTTGGGTGTTTCCCGTCTGGGATTTGATTAAATTTCTTGAAAAATCAGAAGTTAAGATCCTTTCACCTTTCACCTTTTTGAATATGGATTTGGGGGAATTAAGTAGAGTATGGTATGAAATAGGATATGAATATTAGGTCATGAACATATATTCTATATCCTCAAGTGAACCAATTGATTGAGTTGGAAGATAAATATATCATTCATACA
>JZKD02S1928379.1:0-11777 GCA_000966675.3 Picea glauca | reverse complement strand
GAAGAAAACAAATCAATGGAACAAATTTTTGAAGAAGAAGAAGAAGAAGAAGAAGTAGAAGAGGAAGATGAAGAGAATCTGACAGAAACAGAAGAGAAATTTCACCAAGTATCTCCAAAGACACGTAGCAAACGAGTACAGAAGAATCATCCTTCAGATCAGATTATTGGAAACAAATATTCAGGAGTTGAGACTAGAAGAAAAAACCATTCACCAGAACAAACACACCTAGCACTCTTATCTACAATTGAACCAAATTGTTTTGAAGAAGCCAACAAGAATGAATTTTGGAATAAGGCCATGAATGAAGAATTAGATCAAATAGAGAAAAAATGACACTTGGTAACTGGTTCCAAGACCAAAGAATATAAATGTAATCGACACAAAATGGGTTTTCAGGAATAAATTAAATGAATATGGACAAGTTACAAGGAACAAATATAGATTGGTATGAAAAGGATATGCACGGATTGAAGGAATCGAATTTGAAGAGACATTTCCCTAGTTTCCAGAATGGAAGAAATCTGGTTGCTTTTAGCCTATGCATGGTCCAAAAATGTTAAAGTATATCAGATGGACGTAAAATCAGATTTTTTGAATGGGGAACCTGAAGAATAAGTCTACATTAAACAACCGGAAGGATTTTGGTTGTCAGAGAACGCAGATTATGTGTGTAAATTAAAGAAGACCTTGTATGGTCTAAAACATGCTCCTAGAGAATGGTACTCTAGACTAGATAAGTATCTGCAACAGGTAGGGTTCAGAAAAGGAAGTGCAAATAACAACCTCTACATCAAGGTAAGTGAAGGTAATTTTTTAATAATTGAAGTTTATGTTGATGATATTATTTTTGGTAGTGATGATGACAGGTGAAGCGAGAAATTTGTAAAAGATATGCAGAATGAATTTGAAATGTCATTACTTGGAGAACTATCTTTCTTTTTGGGACTTTAGATATGTGAAAGAAACCAAGGAATATTTATTTCTCAAACCAAGTATATCAGAGAAATGCTAAAGAGGTTCGGAATGGAAGATTGAAAACCAATTATCACTCCCATGAAAACCAATTGCAAGTTGAGCAAAGATGATGATTCAAAGTCTACAGACCAGAGGAAATATAGGTCAATGATTGGCAACCTACTATATGTGATAGCATCCAGAACAGATGTAATGAAAGTAGTTGTATAGGTGGCGCGATTTCAAGTAGCACCAAAGGAGTCACATGTGTTAGCAGTGAAGAGGTTTTTCAGATATCTCAAAGGAACAAAAGAGTTTGGATTATGGTATCCAAAAGGAAAGGATCTGTCACTTATTGCCTACACAGATGTAGATTGGGCAGGTTGTATTGATGACCAATGAAGCACTAGTGGAGCAGGGTTCTACTTGGGTGAGTGTTTAGTATCATCGCTAAGTGAGGAAACAATCATCAGTATCTTTATCTACAGTCGAGGTAGAGTATATTGTAGCAGCATCATGTTGTACACAAGTTCTTTGGATGAAACAAACTCTGTCAGATATATAGGTTGAGTATGATGACCCCATTCCAATCTATTGTGATAATAAAAGAGACATCAGTATCTCGAAGAACCCAGTGATGCACTCCAATATGAAGCACATTCCAATAAAGTATCACTTTCTACGAGAGCAGGTTGCAGAAAAAAACATGAGAGTTGAGTATGTGGGCACAAAAGAACAAGTGGGAGACATATTCACAAAACCACTTCCATGGGAATCCTTTGAATATCTTTGCCAGAGACTTGGAGTTATTTCTACTCCAAAATGAATTATTTTTTAATTCTTATCTTAAATGTCTTAGATTTACTTGAGGAAGCACCATAAGAGGAAAGTTCAGTCAGGGTGAGAAACACCGGATGGAAAGATACCTTTTCCATTGATAACAAATGGGGAGATATTTATCAGATGCAGAGGAAAGAGGCATGGTTCCAAGGGGAGATATTTATAATATGCAGAGGACAGAGGCAGAGGACAAAGTCATGGTTCCAGGGGGAGAAGATTTATCAGATACAAAGGATAGAGGCATGGTTCTAAGGGGAGAATATTTATCAGATACAGAGGACAGAGGCATGGTTCCAGGGGGAGCATGAGTGATATGATTTCAGTATTCCATCAGAGTGTTGCCATCAATGCCAAAGGGGGANGAAGAAAACAAATCAATGGAACAAATTTTTGAAGAAGAAGAAGAAGAAGAAGAAGTAGAAGAGGAAGATGAAGAGAATCTGACAGAAACAGAAGAGAAATTTCACCAAGTATCTCCAAAGACACGTAGCAAACGAGTACAGAAGAATCATCCTTCAGATCAGATTATTGGAAACAAATATTCAGGAGTTGAGACTAGAAGAAAAAACCATTCACCAGAACAAACACACCTAGCACTCTTATCTACAATTGAACCAAATTGTTTTGAAGAAGCCAACAAGAATGAATTTTGGAATAAGGCCATGAATGAAGAATTAGATCAAATAGAGAAAAAATGACACTTGGTAACTGGTTCCAAGACCAAAGAATATAAATGTAATCGACACAAAATGGGTTTTCAGGAATAAATTAAATGAATATGGACAAGTTACAAGGAACAAATATAGATTGGTATGAAAAGGATATGCACGGATTGAAGGAATCGAATTTGAAGAGACATTTCCCTAGTTTCCAGAATGGAAGAAATCTGGTTGCTTTTAGCCTATGCATGGTCCAAAAATGTTAAAGTATATCAGATGGACGTAAAATCAGATTTTTTGAATGGGGAACCTGAAGAATAAGTCTACATTAAACAACCGGAAGGATTTTGGTTGTCAGAGAACGCAGATTATGTGTGTAAATTAAAGAAGACCTTGTATGGTCTAAAACATGCTCCTAGAGAATGGTACTCTAGACTAGATAAGTATCTGCAACAGGTAGGGTTCAGAAAAGGAAGTGCAAATAACAACCTCTACATCAAGGTAAGTGAAGGTAATTTTTTAATAATTGAAGTTTATGTTGATGATATTATTTTTGGTAGTGATGATGACAGGTGAAGCGAGAAATTTGTAAAAGATATGCAGAATGAATTTGAAATGTCATTACTTGGAGAACTATCTTTCTTTTTGGGACTTTAGATATGTGAAAGAAACCAAGGAATATTTATTTCTCAAACCAAGTATATCAGAGAAATGCTAAAGAGGTTCGGAATGGAAGATTGAAAACCAATTATCACTCCCATGAAAACCAATTGCAAGTTGAGCAAAGATGATGATTCAAAGTCTACAGACCAGAGGAAATATAGGTCAATGATTGGCAACCTACTATATGTGATAGCATCCAGAACAGATGTAATGAAAGTAGTTGTATAGGTGGCGCGATTTCAAGTAGCACCAAAGGAGTCACATGTGTTAGCAGTGAAGAGGTTTTTCAGATATCTCAAAGGAACAAAAGAGTTTGGATTATGGTATCCAAAAGGAAAGGATCTGTCACTTATTGCCTACACAGATGTAGATTGGGCAGGTTGTATTGATGACCAATGAAGCACTAGTGGAGCAGGGTTCTACTTGGGTGAGTGTTTAGTATCATCGCTAAGTGAGGAAACAATCATCAGTATCTTTATCTACAGTCGAGGTAGAGTATATTGTAGCAGCATCATGTTGTACACAAGTTCTTTGGATGAAACAAACTCTGTCAGATATATAGGTTGAGTATGATGATCCCATTCCAATCTATTGTGATAATAAAAGAGACATCAATATCTCGAAGAGCCCAGTGATGCACTCCAAGATGAAGCACATTCCAATAAAGTATCACTTTCTACGAGAGAAGGTTGCAGAAAAAAACATGAGAGTTGAGTATGTGGGCACAAAAGAACAAGTGGGAGACATATTCACAAAACCACTTCCATGGGAATCCTTTGAATATCTTTTCTAGAGACTTGGAGTTATTTCTACTCCAAAATGAATTATTTTTTAATGCTTATCTTAAATGTCTTAGATTTACTTGAGGAAGCACCATAAGAGGAAAGTTCAGTCAGGGAGAGAAACACCGGATGGAAAGATACATTTTCCATTGATAACAAATGGGGAGATATTTATCAGATGCAGAGAAAAGAGGCATGGTTCCAAGGGGAGAGATTTATAAGATGCAGAGGACAGAGGCAGAGGACAAAGTCATGGTTCTAGGGGGAGAAGATTTATCAGATACAGAGGATAGAGGCATGGTTCTAAGGGGAGAATATTTATCAGATACAGAGAACAGAGGCATGGTTCCAGGGGGAGCATGAGTGATATGATTTCAGTATTCCATCAGAGTGTTTCCATCAATTCCAAAGGGGGATATTGTTGATTAAGGTTGGTTGTCATTGATGTCAACCCTTGAATAAAGCCCTGTAGCACAAAGGTTGGGTAATGGACCCAAGATTGTTTGATGTAAATATGACTCGTTATTGTCTTATGATGATTGATAATAACTAGAAATGGATGAATTCTAAAGTGGTCCCCTTATGGTGAAATCCCTCACAGGAAGACGCTTTGTGGATTGAGTTATCCTATAAGTATGGTTAGAGAACCCATGATTATTTGTGGAATAATAAAATGAAGTTCAGTGAATTTGTCAGTGAAAATATACTAGATGGATATTGATTTTCATTCCATTTCCGTTGGTATGTGGAACGTCACATAACTCATCACGGTTAGAGATTTATGGCCATGAGAAGTTGGAGAACCCAGGTTTGGGTAATGGACCCAAGTTTGTTTGATGGATAACGGTATGAGTTTTGATATATTTTCAGATAATACTATTATATATGGATAGTACATGTCATTCCATTTCTGGGGGTATGTGGAATGTCACATAACTCCTCATGGTTTGAAATTTATGGCCTTACGAAGTTGGAGGACCCTCATATGTCATCTAGAAGCCCCAAAGGTCAAAGTAGTCAAAGTGGTTTAAGATATTTTAAAAGGTAAATAATAAAGTGAAGTGATCAATGTATTATAATTCAAAGTGAATACAAAATAAATTATTTCAATAATAAATTTAATGGATAAATTAGAAGTGGGTTAACCCTAAAATAAAGAAAGTGGGTACAATGACCTAGAAGATGTTTTTAAGGAAGCTACTTGGAGAGTATAAATAAGAGGCAAGGCTCTCTCATTTTAGACACACTTGAGAATATTGAATACCTATAGGTGTATGAGGTAACCAAAGGATATATAAGATGAATTTCTGAGGAAAGTGAAGAAAAGAAGGCCGGAATTCAAGGAAGGATAAATTCTCTTGATGATGCTTTCTAAGGTATGTTGTTTTAAGGTCATCTCACCATTTTCACAATAATTTTTTTTATATAATGATTCATAACATGAAATTGATATGACATCGAGGGAACATATCTGAGTATCTGTGGTAAAAAATTCATCTTGTGGGTCATTCTATTTTTGGAGTTACACTCCGTGGAAAATAGGGTTTGTGGCTAGTCCTGGAACTAGTAAAAAACAGGTGTTTCGGGTAAAAATGTCATAACTTCTTCATAATGGATCCAATTTAGTAGGAACAATTTTTTGGGTTAGATTACAATATTTAGTATGTTTAATAATAGTTTTATATCAATTCAACAAACATTCCGTGCGGGGCACTCTATACAAGGTTGCTCTCTAGAATAAGTCAGAATTCAGAAAGGTGTGCCATTTTTTCTATAACTCCTTTTTCTGAGAGGTTCCAAGTAGTGAAACCTAGAGTAATTTCATAAAACACACTGAGGAACATTGTGTATCAGTTTCATATATTTATTCATTACAGGTACAAAGTTATGATTATTTCAAGTTAGGGTTGTTGACTAATCCAAAACTAGTCTTGTGAGCCTAAATAAACGTTTGATGAAAATGCTAGTCTCTTGTTGTTAAAGTTAAGGAAGGTTTGCAGGTATGTGATCATATACACCAGGTCCATTACAGAGTTACAAATCATATTTGGATGATAAAATTGATGAGGGATTTTGGTTGAGGTACAAGTTGGGTACATGGTTGAGACAAGTAATTGGTGAGTTGGCACATACATGAGGTGTATAGTTGATGATGTTAATACATATTGATGAGTCGTAGTTTATGATTACTTGACACATGATTGGTACATACTTGGTACATGGTTGTTTTCACTTGTTTATGCTACAGTTTGATTACAGGTTGGCTGGTACAGGTTGGTGCATGGTTGATGCACTTGTTTATGGTACAGGCTCATTACAGGTTGAGGTATAGGTTGATGCATGGTTTAGGTTATTGGTACAGGTTGTTTGGTACAGGTTTACAACAGTATATCTCATAATGATAGTGTGATAGTGGTTCCATCATTCTACTTCTACTTCAGGGTGGTTGGATGGGGCAAGGATAGGTGGTTGTAGCCACCTTCTGGTTGTAGTCAGAGAACATAGGGGGTTGTAGCCTCCTCCTGGTTGTAGCCAGAGAATTGGGGAGTTGGAGCTTCCCTCAAGTTATATCTTGAGAAACTAGGGGGATGGAGCCTCCTTCCGGTTGCAGCTGGAGGAAAAAGGAATTTGGTGCTTCCAATGAATGTAATTCTTCAAGACATATAAGAAAAATAATTCTGTGGTTTTCTATCGATTTGGGTTTCCATGTAAAACACTGGTGTACTGTGTATGTGTGTGATTGTTCATTTCTTATTATTGGATAATAATTCTACATTGATATAACACTTGGATTATNAATCATCAGTATCTTTATCTACAGTCGAGGTAGAGTATATTGTAGCAGCATCATGTTGTACACAAGTTCTTTGGATGAAACAAACTCTGTCAGATATATAGGTTGAGTATGATGATCCCATTCCAATCTATTGTGATAATAAAAGAGACATCAATATCTCGAAGAGCCCAGTGATGCACTCCAAGATGAAGCACATTCCAATAAAGTATCACTTTCTACGAGAGAAGGTTGCAGAAAAAAACATGAGAGTTGAGTATGTGGGCACAAAAGAACAAGTGGGAGACATATTCACAAAACCACTTCCATGGGAATCCTTTGAATATCTTTTCTAGAGACTTGGAGTTATTTCTACTCCAAAATGAATTATTTTTTAATGCTTATCTTAAATGTCTTAGATTTACTTGAGGAAGCACCATAAGAGGAAAGTTCAGTCAGGGAGAGAAACACCGGATGGAAAGATACATTTTCCATTGATAACAAATGGGGAGATATTTATCAGATGCAGAGAAAAGAGGCATGGTTCCAAGGGGAGAGATTTATAAGATGCAGAGGACAGAGGCAGAGGACAAAGTCATGGTTCTAGGGGGAGAAGATTTATCAGATACAGAGGATAGAGGCATGGTTCTAAGGGGAGAATATTTATCAGATACAGAGAACAGAGGCATGGTTCCAGGGGGAGCATGAGTGATATGATTTCAGTATTCCATCAGAGTGTTTCCATCAATTCCAAAGGGGGATATTGTTGATTAAGGTTGGTTGTCATTGATGTCAACCCTTGAATAAAGCCCTGTAGCACAAAGGTTGGGTAATGGACCCAAGATTGTTTGATGTAAATATGACTCGTTATTGTCTTATGATGATTGATAATAACTAGAAATGGATGAATTCTAAAGTGGTCCCCTTATGGTGAAATCCCTCACAGGAAGACGCTTTGTGGATTGAGTTATCCTATAAGTATGGTTAGAGAACCCATGATTATTTGTGGAATAATAAAATGAAGTTCAGTGAATTTGTCAGTGAAAATATACTAGATGGATATTGATTTTCATTCCATTTCCGTTGGTATGTGGAACGTCACATAACTCATCACGGTTAGAGATTTATGGCCATGAGAAGTTGGAGAACCCAGGTTTGGGTAATGGACCCAAGTTTGTTTGATGGATAACGGTATGAGTTTTGATATATTTTCAGATAATACTATTATATATGGATAGTACATGTCATTCCATTTCTGGGGGTATGTGGAATGTCACATAACTCCTCATGGTTTGAAATTTATGGCCTTACGAAGTTGGAGGACCCTCATATGTCATCTAGAAGCCCCAAAGGTCAAAGTAGTCAAAGTGGTTTAAGATATTTTAAAAGGTAAATAATAAAGTGAAGTGATCAATGTATTATAATTCAAAGTGAATACAAAATAAATTATTTCAATAATAAATTTAATGGATAAATTAGAAGTGGGTTAACCCTAAAATAAAGAAAGTGGGTACAGTGACCTAGAAGATGTTTTTAAGGAAGCTACTTGAAGAGTATAAATAAGAGGCAAGGCTCTCTCATTTTAGACACACTTTAGAATATTGAATACCTATAAGTGTATGAGGTAACCAAAGGATATATAAGATGAATTTCTGAGGAAAGTGAAGAAAAGAAGGCCGGAATTCAAGGAAGGATAAATTCTCTTGATGATGCTTTCTAAGGTATGTTGTTTTAAGGTCATCTCACCATTTTCACAATAATTTTTTTTATATAATGATTCATAACATGAAATTGATATGACATCGAGGGAACATATCTGAGTATCTGTGGTAAAAAATTCATCTTGTGGGTCATTCTATTTTTGGAGTTACACTCCGTGGAAAATAGGGTTTGTGGCTAGTCCTGGAACTAGTAAAAAACAGGTGTTTCGGGTAAAAATGTCATAACTTCTTCATAATGGATCCAATTTAGTAGGAACAATTTTTTGGGTTAGATTACAATATTTAGTATGTTTAATAATAGTTTTATATCAATTCAACAAACATTCCGTGCGGGGCACTCTATACAAGGTTGCTCTCTAGAATAAGTCAGAATTCAGAAAGGTGTGCCATTTTTTCTATAACTCCTTTTTCTGAGAGGTTCCAAGTAGTGAAACCTAGAGTAATTTCATAAAACACACTGAGGAACATTGTGTATCAGTTTCATATATTTATTCATTACAGGTACAAAGTTATGATTATTTCAAGTTAGGGTTGTTGACTAATCCAAAACTAGTCTTGTGAGCCTAAATAAACGTTTGATGAAAATGCTAGTCTCTTGTTGTTAAAGTTAAGGAAGGTTTGCAGGTATGTGATCATATACACCAGGTCCATTACAGAGTTACAAATCATATTTGGATGATAAAATTGATGAGGGATTTTGGTTGAGGTACAAGTTGGGTACATGGTTGAGACAAGTAATTGGTGAGTTGGCACATACATGAGGTGTATAGTTGATGATGTTAATACATATTGATGAGTCGTAGTTTATGATTACTTGACACATGATTGGTACATACTTGGTACATGGTTGTTTTCACTTGTTTATGCTACAGTTTGATTACAGGTTGGCTGGTACAGGTTGGTGCATGGTTGATGCACTTGTTTATGGTACAGGCTCATTACAGGTTGAGGTATAGGTTGATGCATGGTTTAGGTTATTGGTACAGGTTGTTTGGTACAGGTTTACAACAGTATATCTCATAATGATAGTGTGATAGTGGTTCCATCATTCTACTTCTACTTCAGGGTGGTTGGATGGGGCAAGGATAGGTGGTTGTAGCCACCTTCTGGTTGTAGTCAGAGAACATAGGGGGTTGTAGCCTCCTCCTGGTTGTAGCCAGAGAATTGGGGAGTTGGAGCTTCCCTCAAGTTATATCTTGAGAAACTAGGGGGATGGAGCCTCCTTCCGGTTGCAGCTGGAGGAAAAAGGAATTTGGTGCTTCCAATGAATGTAATTCTTCAAGACATATAAGAAAAATAATTCTGTGGTTTTCTATCGATTTGGGTTTCCATGTAAAACACTGGTGTACTGTGTATGTGTGTGATTGTTCATTTCTTATTATTGGATAATAATTCTACATTGATATAACACTTGGATTATTTGGAGAAAGAGGATTATAATTACACTATTACTGATTCACCCCCCCTCTCAGTAATCCAACAAGGGGTTCAAGAGGGGGAGTTACCATATCTATTAAACAAAAACCCATTTTCTATTTTTCTCTAAATTATCCTTTCCATGAACCTTCCATTAGTTGTTGAGTGTTCTAGAGACCAATCATTGAATTCGTGTAAGAGGTCTGGTGTGAGATTCACTTCCCATAGTTATTGAAAGCATGGGGGATGGGTACAATCATCTTGGGGAAGAGTGCAAGTCAAGAAAAAAGGGAATAATTAGAAATGTGTATGGGTAGAGTTACCATATTTTGGGGGATTCACTTTTTTATATAGAGAGTTATTTTTTGCATAGAGCTTTTTGGCCAGCAATGGAGTCCTAAGTGTGAGATATTGTAGGAAGTTGTTGTGGAAATGTTTGGATAATGTGTTGGAGATTTAATTGTTGGACTACTGAGAGGGGGGATGAATCAGTAATAGCGTAATTATAATATTTTTTCTCCAAATAATCCAATTGTTATATCAATGTAGAATTATTATCCAATAATGAGAAATAAGAAATGAACAATCACACACATACACAGTACACCAGTGTTTTACGTGGAAAACCAAATTGGGAGAAAACTACAATGATTTTTCTTATATGTCTTGAAGAATTACATTCATTGGAAGCACCAACTTCCTTTGTTTTCCAGCTGCAACTGGAAGGAGACTCCAACCCCCTAGTTTCTCAGGCTACAACCNGTACAGGTTGTTTGGTACAGGTTTACAACAGTATATCTCACAATGATAGTGTGATAGTGGTTCCATAATTCTACTTCTACTTCAGGGCGGTTGGATGGGGCAAGGATAGGTGGTTGTAGCCACCTTCTGGTTGTAGTCGGAGAACATAGGGGGTTGTAGCTTCCTCCTGGTTGTAGCTAGAGAATTGGGGAGTTGGAGCTTCCCTCAGGTTGTATCTTGAGAAACTAGGGGGATTGAGCCTTCTTCCGGTTGCAGCTGGAGGAAAAAGGAATTTGGTGCTTCCAATAAATGTAATTCTTCAAGGCATATAAGAAAAATAATTCCATGGTTTTCTATCGATTTGGGTTTCCATGTAAAACACTGGTGTACTGTGTATGTGTGTGATTGTTCATTTCTTATTATTGGATAATAATTCTACATTGATATAACACTTGGATTATTTGGAGAAAGAGGATTATAATTACACTATTACTGATTCACCCCCCCTCTCAGTAATCCAACAAGGGGTTCAAGAGGGGGAGTTACCATATCTATTAAACAAAAACCCATTTTCTATTTTTCTCTAAATTATCCTTTCCATGAACCTTCCATTAGTTGTTGAGTGTTCTAGAGCCTAATCATTGAATTCGTGTAAGAGGGCTGGTGTGAGATTCACTTCCCATAGTTATTGAAAGCATGGGGGATGGGTACAATCATCTTGGGGAAGAGTGCAAGTCAAGAAAAAAGGGAAGAATTAGAAATGTGTATGGGTAGAGATACCATATTTTGGGGGATTCATTTTTTTATATAGAGAGTTATTTTTTGCATAGAGTTTTTTGGCCAGCAATGGAGTCCTAAGTGTGAGATATTGTAGGAAGTTGTTGTGGAAATGTTTGGATAATGTGTTGGAGATTTAATTGTTGGAATACTGAGAGGGGGGATGAATCAGTAATAGCGTAATTATAATATTTTTTCTCCAAATAATCCAATTCTTATATCAATGTAGAATTATTATCCAATAATGAGAAATAAGAAATGAACAATCACACACATACACAGTACACCAGTGTTTTACGTGGAAAACCAAATTGGGAGAAAACCACATAATGATTTTTCTTATATGTCTTGAAGAATTACATTCATTGGAAGCACCAACTTCCTTTTTTTTCCAGCTGCAACTGGAAGGAGACTCCAACCCCCTAGTTTCTCAGGCTACAACCTGAGG
>JZKD02S1928368.1:27852-58232 GCA_000966675.3 Picea glauca | reverse complement strand
TGGTGAATTATTTTCAATTATAAAAATTCATTTAAAATAAATAATTTATTATACAATATTTCATGATAAAATATAATTTTTGTATTAAATAAAATAGATTTTCAAATATTATTGTTAACATTATATCAAATTTTAAGTTTCTTTTATCAAAGTAATTATAAGAAAAAGTTATGGTATGTATATGTACTTCATCTTGAGCATATTAATGAAGTTTTTAGCTGTCAACTATATATGTTCTATATGTTCTTTATGCGTTGTCATTTGCCATACATGTCTTGTTGATTTTATTTGAGGAGTGAGAGAGGGTGGCCTTTATAGGTTACTTGTTGATCTAGTGGCATGTGTACATTCCAATGGGAGGCTGGAAGAACCTTCTATCTTTGAGGAGGCACATGCATGGTGAGAGGTCATAAAGCCAAGTTCAACACATATTGAAAATGCTTCAATAACATCTTGTGTTGATGAGGATGCAAGATCTTTCAGTTCACAAGATTCTCCATTAGTGATCAAGGCAAATGTGGAGGTTGTTGTTTTAGATTTAGAGGCTGGAGAGCATGTTGGAGTGCCTAGATCTTTCGTGAGGGTGAGTGTACCTCCTAGGAGATATGCTAGACATGTTGCATTGGTTTATTCCATTTGTGAGACTTCTAGTTGTATAGAGGAGAGGTTTGATGATGAGATTGATTTCATCTATGAGCCTTCTAATTATTCATTGGAGGAGAGGTGTGATACCTTGATGGAGGATGATGTTGAGATAAATTCCATAGTTGCAGTTGATAGGAGTATACCTAGTTTAGGTTGGTCTCGTTTGATCTAGATAATTTTTGAAAAGAAATGAAACTAGAGATATTACAATGAAATACACATAAACATTGCCAGAAATAGAGAAATACAACAATACATGATTTCTATTTATAAAAGAAAATTTGTACAGAGATTGTAAAAAAGTGTAAGACTCGCTGAAATGGTGGTAGCTTTATCTCTGAGAAGAGATGTGACGGATACACTCATTTGCCAGAAGATGATTACAATGAGGCTTTGAAGGCCTTTTTTATGATAAACATGAATGCCAAAACCATAAACATCCAAAAACCTAACCCTAGGAGATGAAGTGCCAAAAGTCGTGTGGGCCTCGTTGGGGTACGTTAGTACATTAACTTCCCAGGGTCATAACTTTTGCACACGATCTCCGTTTTAGGCGTGTGATAGCCCATTGGAAAGATATTTTCGATAAATACACATTATGCCATTGAATTTTGAATTTGTTTACGAATTGACCGTGGAAAGCCAATAAAACATTGTTTAGAGCCCCAAAACGACCCTGAAAGTACAAAAAGATGTACTAACATGAAAACTTCCAAAATAAGCCAGTTGGAATAGGTGGGCAACCACCAATATCCACCTGGATGTTCTGTAGGGCTTCAGGACAACCCCGTAAGTGCAGAACCCACAATTACAAATAAATTTCCCCATTACAGAGAAACATGTTGAACTAAAAAATGTCAAGATGAGCCAGTTGGAATTTGGAACAGGTGGGTGGCCACCGATATCCACCTGGATCAATCCTCCCCCCTTAGGAATCAATGGCCTCCATTGCATTGAGTGCCCGGGGAAGAGGGTGTTGCACCTCTTTTGTCACCTAAATGAGCAAAATAAGGATGCTTACAAGCTCAGTTGGGTTAGCTAGGCAAGACAACAGTGAAAGAAAGAGTTAGAAATATCAAGCATAAAAAGTAAATAAAGAACTAAGCTAAGAACAATAAAATAAACTAAACTAGAGTGCATAAGAACATTAAAATTGAAAATAAACAACACTCATGCCACCAATGGATAGGATTTTATTAGTGGGAAAACACCAAAGAGAAAGGCAGATATATGGGTCCCCTCTTCCTCCAAGGGAGGGCTCTTGGACCTCCAAATATTGAGATCTCCTTACAAGTAGAAAGCTAGAAATGAAATGGTGAAAAGAATCCAAAGCACATTCACTCAAGAGGTGATATGAATGGTTAAATGAAATGGTGCTTGTATACTCTTGATGAGAAAAGAGGATTCTCCAAGAGAATATAAGCAGCATAACAATACAAATGAATTCTTAGAAATATAGTGCACCCATGGCTTCCTTTTATAGCATAGCTTTGAGGCATTATGAAACCAATTTTTAATGTGAACAAGGGGCCCTTTAGGGCACCCTTAGGTCTTTGACCAGCCCCCTAGTCAGATTCAGTCGAGATTTGGGTGTCAAGTCGACTTGGAAGCTGAACCAGAAGTGGGTGGAAGGCCGACCAATATCATAAATGCGTCATTCTGAGGGGTGCAAGGTTTTTTGCATCCACAGTCGCGCATCGTGCGCTTTTCTTGTGTTTCTGGATGACGCATGTTGGTGCTCTCCCTGTGTAGTCTTAGCGCATGCTGATTTTATAATTGGTTGTATGGTTTTGGACCTTTTGGAAATGCATTTTTGGTCCATGAGTGAACTAATGGGTGTTTTGAAGATGTTGGATTTCTGTAACCAATTGTGGATGAAATTTTGGTGATAACAGATGCCCCCTGATGTGTGAAGTTAGGAGCATACATATAGCCGAAATACATCAATGTTTCTTCTACTAAGAGTAGTTTTGTAAGAAAGAGCGTTGTGGGGAGTTCCAAGAGAGACCCATTGGGGGGAGATGGGAACCTGTAGGACCCAAACCTTTCGCAAGGGGTGAAAAAATAAACTGTGTACAAATGAGGCGGACATGCCCCATGCTCATGTCATGTAACTCAAAAATGTGTAATACAATAACTGAAGTTGTGTGTTGACGTAGATCATTGCAGCAAGCTCCGGGGTGGTTTGATAATGACAGAGGACAATTCTGATGGTGAACAAACTTTGAAAAAGGTAATGATACTTGTGAGAAGTGTCAATGATACACATACATTGATAGTCTATCAAATTTCAGAGATCTTTGGCATATATAAATTCCTTGTAGGCTTTGCAGTTGGCGTAAATTCCATGGTCGAGAAAATTTCGTGATGGCTTGGACCTTGAGGGGGTCGACTATGATGCTGTGTTGGGAGACAATGAACCCAAGGAGGCATCCAGTGGTGACACAGAAAACACACTTGAGAGGATTCAAGCGGATATTATACCGACGACAAATACAATGCATAAGTCATCCAGGTGTTGAGTGCGTTTCTTGGATCGAGCGGTGAGATCGTCCAAGTAGGTGAGAATGATTTGAGCCAGATCATGAAAAATGTATGTCATGTCGCGTTGGAAAGTGGCTCCAGCATTCTTGAGGCCGAAAGGCATGACATGATATGCAAAGGTACCCCAAGGGGAAGTGAATGCAGTTTTGTATTGATCACCTGGGTGGATCTGAATTTGGTTGTAGCTAGAGAAACCATCCATTAAGGACAAAGCCTCGTGGTTGGCACAATCATCGATAATCTTATCAATAAAGGGTGTGGGGAATTTTTCTTTGGGACATGCATGATTGAGATCGCGAAAGTCCGTATAGACACGGATAGTGCCCTGTTTTTTGTTCACCGGGACGGGGTTGGAGACCCATGAAGTATATGTGATGGGGTATATGAACCCTACAACAAGTAATTTTCAATCTCGGATTTGATGGCTACTACTTTGGATGGGTGTAATGGACATTTCTTTTGTCGTACGGGGGTAATATCAAGCCATGTGTCTATACGATGTTCGACAGTAGATGGATCTAGGTCGGGCATCTCTGTGCATGACTAGGAAAAAATGTCCCGGTATTCCTGGAAGAAATCTTTGTAAGCAATGAATTCTTCAGGGGAGCATGCGGCATCGATAGTGATGTCCTCTATGATGCCAGGTTTGATGGAAATATCAATTTTGACAGTGGGGGAAATGTTGGCCATATTACCTTCCTCAAAAGCATCGGGGGTAGGGATAGGGTGATTGAACCAGTCTATATGCCCTGATGGGATAAAATCTTTGGCTTCGATTGTGTATATTCATTTTTGGCTAAGAGGTGCAAAGGCATCTTGTGAGAGAAAGAGTGCTCGGTGATGGAGCGGATCCCATGGGAAATCGAGGGTGGTTAATTCCTCGAGGATGTCTTCGTCGCAGTGGAACTATCGAGAATATAATGGATCTGGGAGAACAACATTGGTGACTATCACCGTGTGGTTGTATTCAGGTGGTGAAGAAGTAGGGGAGGGTGACATAAGGGGGTTGCGATGGTTCGATCGACATGAACCAAATATCAAGATACCGTGTGTTGAAAATGGTAGTCGGGTGTAGAATTTCCGTGGGGAAATGAATTAGAGAATTGAGGGGATTTGGGGGAAAATCCTCATATAAATCATCCAGGAACCATGGGGGAGTAGGGAGTGCCTCAGGTTCCAGGGAGAATAGATGAACCACATCAAGTTATGGGGTAGGGGTATTCACTGGTTCTGCTGGAGGGAGGGATGTAGGGTTTTGAATAAGGGCCATTTGGTGATGCATGTGTTCAATGATCTTAGGACATTGATATGTGAAATGATCAAGTGATTCACATAAAGAGAAATGATGTCTCATATGTTCATTGACCGAGGTCGTGAAATAGTGGATGTTAGTGACATGCGTGTGAGATGATGCGGGTGGAGGGGGTTCTTGCTGGAAGCTCTGGCGGACGACTGTTAGAGTCTGTCGAAATTGAGGTAATGTCGGGCAATGGTGGGTGTAATGGCCATACTCGGAACAGATGGCCATTTGCTACTTGTGTTAATGGCCACAGTGGTAGCATTAGAGGAAGTGATGAGTGGCGTCAGTGCCCGCGGGATTTGAATTAAATTGCGTAGCTTGGGGAGAGATGGGCACTTACTAGTAGGGTGTCCATCTTTCTCACATAGTGCAAAAGGAGGATGAACTTGTGGTGGGGGTGAAGTGGCTGGCTTTTTCCTCTTCTGTCTCAGGTGAATGTAGATATCATAATGGGATTTCCAACACCATATTGGGAAGGGTAAGCGTTGCGGCTACCTGGAAAGCTTGTATGCCCGGTGGGGGGTAAAAGAAGGGGATTTGGGTGATGGCTTGGGGAACTATCTCCCAAACCGGAATGTGGCCCTAGGGGAGGGAGGGTATAATCAGGAACATGAGTAAATGGGGAGTTCGCAAGGGATTCCTGAGGAAGGAGCTCTGCGACTAGTGGGACGTCAGATAGTAATGAAGCCTCTGTGGGAGGAAGGGTATCTCCAATTTCTGTTCCGTTGGATGAGATGACACATACTTGTGCTGAGGGATGGATGAGCAGATTTTCTCCATGGTATGTCCCTAGCAAGGATGGGTCCTTCAAAATTCTAGGACCCATTCCAATGAGTGGGTAGGCCTCGGGATTAGTGTGAATGAGAGGTAAGATGTTATCGATGTTGGAGGAAGGGTTGGGCTCATAATGTGACATTTGGTCAATAGTGACGATCCTCTCGCTGTGGGGGAACATCATTGTGCGAAAAACATAAGAGGCCATAGCCTTCATCACATACATGTAGCTACGTCCAAACAAGATTTTGTAGTCGAGCGGAGCGTCGATAACTTCAATGTTAATGAGGATAGTTTTGCCTCCAAGTTCAATGGGGACATTTTGGAAGAGTCCCTCGGGAGAAGAGGGTCGTCCATCGTAAGCGCTCAGATTAATGGTGGATGGTCTAAGCTCAGGAGAGCCAAGTTTCTACCAGATGGTTTTGGACATGATGCATGTGGATGCACCTTCATCAATAATGCAGCGGTGAACTTTGATGTTCCAGATTTTAACCGGTATTCGGAAAGCGACCAAAGCAACGAGATGAGGTTCCCCACTATCGAGATCAAAGGTGATGAGTCGAGTATCATCAGGGTCGACTACCCCCAGAGCGGAAAGTAATGAATTTCGTTGAGTAGGTCAGGTTTGAATAACTTCTAATATTGACATGGTAGCGGGGGATTATGCCAAGTCATCGACTAGACTATAATTGTGGGCCGCCCTAGCCTGAGGGTTGTTGACATTCCGTCGTAATGGGATGCGAGGAATACGAAGGGGTGTGTCGGTATTAGGGTGAGGGATCATCAAAGGTGGGCTAGTTGTGACTGGGGTGGCTTCCTAGGTAGTGGGAGCAGGGTCAGAGGGTGTGCTATATTGACAACTGCACATTTGTAGAAGGACTTCCTCCTCGCTAGTGAGGAGGATAGTGTGATCGGTAGGAGTACCCTGGTTTGGATACTGACCCATCTATGGTGGGGTTGGATGCATCTCATGTTGGATGTTCATCACCCCTTGGTGTGGAATAGGGTTTTGTAGTACGACAGGGGTGGTTGATGTACATATTGTTGTGGGTCTTACTGGGGGGCAGGCGGTGCTGGGGGATGTGGTTCAGTTCCAGATTATTTCATCCCTTTGAAGTCAGCGATTTGAGGGAAATGGTGAGTATAATGACCATACTTGCCACAAATGGCACAAGGGAAGTTTGTCTGAATATTGTTGGTGTTCTTCCCATGGTGTTTGTTGTTATTGCCCCCTTGGGGGTTCTGGTTCCCCTGATTCCGGTTGCCCCTGATAGGTTGGTTCTGCTAGGGGTGGTTCTGGTTTCCTCTTGGTCTAGGATTATTATTGTTTTTTTTTTCCTTTCTTTTTGGCATTGTTTGACTGATGGGTCGGATTAGCTGTATTCAATTGTTCAAAATTTTGATATTGTTGAATGGGAGAGGGTTGAACAAAATTAACCCTAGCATATGGTTGTCCTTGTGGAGAAACAGTGGGTTGGGGAGGACCAGGAAATGGAAAGTATGGATTATTCTGTGGTAATGATTCGTAGGGTGCATAGGAAGGTGTGGCACTTTCACTAATGCTTAGGGTGTAAGAAGTGGTAGAGGGGGTACCAGAACTTGGTTGGGATGTTGGGCGTACTGTGGATACCGACAATGGTCCGTTGATGGGTGGAGGAAAGGTCATGGGGTATGGTTTTTGATAAGGGAGAGGAGGATAATAAGGGGGTCCAACATATGCCAATGGATATTGAGGTGTTCCATACATATGTGGTTGTTGGGGGTGTGAATTGTGGTGTGTAGTGGTATCAATCAATCCATCCGCTGAGTGAGACATCCTAGGTTTGTCTTGGCCAAATGGCACGGGTCTCGGGACGTCAGGTAGTACTGTATATAAGTATCCTGACTGTGAATAAATGAGTTCGAACTGCTGGGCCTTGCTGATGGCTTCTTCTTCCGATTGGGGATAGGTGGTGGCCACATCTTTGGCAAGGAGGGAAACAAGTGATTTGAGAAACCAATTAAGGCATTGTTGTTTAGTGGCTTCTACTTTGCATAGACTACGTCACCAACGTCATTCATGAATGTGGTTGGTAATTTGTGTAGCAGAGGTTTGTTTAAACTCTGAGAGTAGTTTGAGACCATTGTCATGACGGACTGGGAGTTGAAAGAAGGTCAAAAATTATTTGGCCAAAGATTCAAAGGTTGTATGGGACCCCGATTTTTCTTCTACATACCACTTGGATGATGGGCCAGTGAATGTGCGTTGAAATAACCTCAATTAGACAGAGTCGTCCATGATGTTGTTTGAAGAGCACCATAAGTGGAAGGTCATGATATGGTTGGTCGGGTTGTCTCCCGCTTTTCCTTCAAACTTGGGAATGTCTAAAGGGAGTTTGGTAGGCATGGTGGGCCATGTGGGGTCATGCAATATAGGATCGTTGGTGAGCTTAGTCAGATCCGGTATGCTGAGGGAAGCCAAGTATGGCATCTGGGGTTGTGGTGGAAGATTAGTTCTAGCCATGGTGGGAATGTTTTGTGTGCCTGACCCCGAAAGAGGTTTTGTTCCGGCCATGGTGTGAGTGATGTGTGTTCCTGACCTGTGAGGGGGCCTAGGTGGGGTTGTGATTCCTCCTGGGGAAGAAGTGTGCCCTCTGCTTCCTTGTAAAGGAAATTTGGTGGATGGTTGATCTTGGGAAGTGGACCCAAGTAAAGGGGAACCAAACAAAGTGGATCCTAAGACAGTAGCACTCACATGAGTGTGAGAAGGTGGAGCCAATGAGTTGGGAAGACTAGGAACTCCCCCTAGAATGGGAGGGAGATTTAGAAAACATCTTGAATGATGGGGATTATGTAGGTCCCCTATGATGTCCGACTAACAAAGTGGATGTGTGCAGATGGTGATGAGAGAAAAATAAATGAACAAGAGGCTTTATAATTTTTGGACCTTCACAATATAATTCAAAATCACATGTAATCACAAGAGAATCATACATAAATCAATTGATACATAAGCATATATGTGGGTAGGTGGTTTTTGTCCACGTGGGAGAACAAATAAAAACAAATTCTTGTGTCCTAAAAGATGTAACGTCCCTCCTCTCAAATAGCACTGGACCTTCCAATAGCACTCAATAGTGGGGTTTGAAGCCACTGAAAGAGGAACTAGTGAAGGACAAAGTAATCAGTTCTAATGAGGGGTAGAGGGTGCATATCCCGAAAGAGTTGACAATATTTCCCATTAGCCACACAAAATCTGATCAAGGTGCAATTGCAGCCCACACTTACCACCTGGGTAGATGTCCTAAAATTTGGTCACTAGGTACCTCGGTCAAAGTGCGACATTTAGATTTTCAGCCTAAGAAATGGGTCACGGGCTGGATCCCGTCCAAGAGGTGGGTGCCTCAAGGGGGGATGCACAGAAAAACCGGACCTCGTTCTTCAACCCTTCATGGGTATCTCCTTGCCTTATGGTGTTAGGAACACTTGACTTGGAGGATTTTAAATTTCCCTATTTGACAACTTCTACTGTTTGAAGATGTGAGAAATAGATAACGGGGACTTATTTGGATGTCTATCCCCGAGATCCTACCTAGACTAAAAAAATTCTTTTGGCACCTCCTATGGAGGAAACTTAGTGAGTTTTTAGAAATTTTTTAGATGTGGTTGTTTGAGAGATTGGGGGTGTGAGCCAATCTCGTTGAAATCAAGTGGGAGTGGATAGTTTCGTGAAGAAAAGGGTGGGGTGTTTCAGAATCCCTTTGGAGGAAACTTACTTCAACCTCCACATTTCGAGATGAAAACTATGTAAGTGAGTAGTGACTTTGTGTGTGAACAAGAGAAAGTGTGCCAAATTTTTTAATAAATTAGGTGTCACCTTGCTGTATGTGGAGTTTGTGTGGTCCTTACAAGTCTTGATTACCTAATTAACGAAATGCCATTGGTACAACCTTGCGGAATTTTAAAGTCCCTAGGAAACTAGCATGTGGACATGTGGGTCCTTACTAATCCTTTAACTCCCTAGTGTGATTTAATCTAAGAAAGCTTCAAAACTATCCTAGATTGTGCACATGTCAGCATGTATGGGCCCATTACAAAAACTTTAAACTTCCCTAATGATTTACACTAAGAAAGTAAATTTCAACACTATCTTATCTTTGTAACATGTCGGCATGTATGGGCCCTTACAATCTTAAGATGTGTTTGAAAAATGAACCAAGAGGAGTGTCGAGGGGGGTTCTTATCCTCTCCTAAAGATTTTGTCTTTTTAAGGCAGATGAAATTTTCCCTCAATCGCTTTTATGATTCTCAAGGTCGCTCTATGGCACGAGAGAAGAGCATACTAAATGTTTGAGATCTAATTTTTGGTCCCAATGCAAGATTTATATGTGATTTAGAATGATTCCAACTTAAACTTTAATCAAAGCAAGCCATCCATGTGGAAAAATGAAAGAAAAGAAAGGAAAAATAATGATTTTAACCCCCCAAGTTCTTATGTTTTGACTATCCCTTCACATGGAGAGGGAATCTAAGTGTGGCGCATATTACAATTTTCATAGAATCAAGCGTAAGAAGGCTACGAGCCCTCCAAAAATCACAAAAACCCTTACAATGTGTGAATTTCTGAGCAGATGTGTGGGTCACAAAGTAGACAGAGGCGCATGTGGTGCCAATGCACAATTAAAAGACGACCCTTTGGTGTAGGTGCACATAATGTGATGAAAAGAACAGTGGGTTGAGCGCATGTGCGTTGAAGACGCGCCTGTGGGTCAAAAAACCCGTGCACTTCTGTTACACATCCGTGAAGAAAATTTCAGATGAAATTCTCTTATCTTAGCTTTGAATTTGGCTGTTTGCAGGTCGACTTGGGCTAGTTATGGCTCTTGCAAGTTAAATAAATAAAAACAAGAGATAAAATAACCTAAATGGGGGAGGAAATTGATACCTTTCCCCAGTGGAGTCACAAATCTGTTGCACCCCTTTTGTCACCTAAATGAGAAAAATAAGGATGCTTACAAGCCCAGTTGGGTTAGCTAAGCAAGACAACAGTGAAAGAAAGAGTTAGAAATATCAAACATAAGAAATAAAGAAATAACTAAGCTAAGAACGATAAAAGAAACTAAACTAGAGTGCATAATAACATTAAAATCGAAAATAAACAACACTCATGTCACCAATGGATAGGATTGTATTAGTGGGAAAACACCAAAGAGAAAGGGAGATATATGGGTCCCCTCTTCCTCCAAGGGAGGGCTCTTGGACCCCCAAATATTGATCTCTTCTTACAAGTAGGAAGCTAGAAATGAAATGGTGAAGAGAATCAAAAGCACATTCACTCAAGAGAAGATATGAATGGCTAAATGAAATGGTGGTTGTATACTCTTGATGAGAAAAAAATTATTCTCCAAGAGAATATAATCAACATAACAATACAAATGAATTCCTTAGAAATATAGTGCACCCATAGCTTCCTTTTATAGCATAGCTTTGAGGCATTATGCAACCAGTTCTTAATGTGAACAAGGGGCCCTTTAGGGCACCCTTAGGTCTTTGACCAACCCCCCAGTCGGATTCAGCTAAGATTTGGGTGTCAAATAAACTTGGAAGCTGAACCAAAAGTGGGTGGAAATCCGACCAATATCATAAATGCGCTGTTCTAAGGGGTGCATGGTTTTTTGTGTCCACAGTCACGCATCGTGCACATGTGCAATTTTCTTGCGTTTCTGGATGGCACATGTGCGCGCTCTCCCTGTGTAGTCTTATTGCATGCTGATTTTATAATTGGTTGTATATTTTTGGACCTTTTGGAAATGCATTTTTGGTCCATGAGTGAACTAATGGGTGTTTTGAAGATGCTGGATTCCTGTAACCATTTGCAGACGAAATTCTGGTGATAATAGAGGGGAAATCGTTTTCTGAATCTGAATCTTGGTGAGTTGTGTGCCTTTTTAGAGAAGTTGTGTTGCTTGGTCTGTGGAAGGATGTCACGAACCTGTTGCTAGTGGGGTTGAATCTTTTCCACCAACCTGTTGTCTCTGGGCTTGATGAGGCTTTGTGTAGGAACCATTGTAGGTGAAGAAATAATGTCTACTTTCTCTTTTATAATCTGCTTCTGCTAGATAGAAGGCATTGAGGTTGTAGTGGTTGTAGTGGCCTTTTGTGCATCCTTTGAAAAAACTGTGAAGAGGATGAATTTTGCGGTATGAGAGATTACCTTGTGGCACTATTTTTGTGGAACAATGGTCAGAACTACCTATGGTATCCTGTAGAACCACCGATATCCACCTGGATCAATCCTCCCGACTTAGGAATCAATGGTCTCCATTGTGTTGAGTTCCTAGGGAAGAGGGGAAAGTGTTTTCTGAATATGAATCTTGGTGAGCTGCGTGCCTTGTTAGAGAAGTTGCATTGCTTGGTCTGTGGAAGGCTATCATGAACCTGTTGCTAGTGGGGTTGAATCCATTCCACCAACTTGTTGTCTCTGGGATTGACGAGGCTTTGTGTAGGAACCATTGTAGGTGAAGAAATAATATCTACTTTCTCTTCTACAATCTGCTTCTGCTGGATAGAAGGCGTTGAGGCTGTAGTGGTTGTAGTGGCCTTTTGTTCATCCTTTGAAAAAACTGTGAAGAGGATGAATTTTGCAGTATGAGATATTACCTTGTGGCATTGTTTTGGTGGAACAATAGTCAGAACTACCTCTGCTATCCTGTAGAGATGACCCCCCAGAGTAATAATGACACTATGGGGTCGAGACTCATAAACATCATGATGTTTCCACATATATGGTTGGTCCAAAACAACATAAAAAACATCAAAAGGGGAAACATCACACATTACCTCATCCTTGAAGGGATGGATGCCATAGGACAGGTGACATTGCTGGCTAACACAAAGATCTCATCCTTGGTGAAGCCATTTGATGTTTTATGGTTGTGGGTGTGGTGTTGTTGAAAAACCCAACTATTTGATGACCTCAGTTGAGATGAAGTTCTTCTGGCTGCTGCTATCAACAATGAAATGCAACGAGGTACCCTTCACCCACATTTGTGAATGGAAGAGGTGCTCCCCCTTTTTATGATCTACTAGTTCTTCTGGTTGAATTTTTGTGGTTGCCACAGTAGCAGTGGGGTTTGTGTTGATGATCTGTCTATTTTCTATATTTTCTTGATCATATTCCGAATCAGGGTTCATCTCCTTGTCTTTGACCTTGACCACCAATGACTGTTTTGAGCGACATTCATCGGTGTTGTGCCAGGGTATTTTGTGGAAGTCACACCACTTTCCAATGTCATTCTTCGTTTTTCCTTTACCCTTCTTTTGTTGTGTCTTGGACTGGTTTTTTGGAGGTTGTTGGTTAGGGCCGTCTTTACCATGCTTTGGTTGTTGCAAATTTTCAGACCCGAACTCCCATTTGTTCTGATGCCTAAATTTTTGCTCGATTTTAACAACATATTGATAGGCAACTCCTAATGAAGAGATATTTAGGAAATCCATTTCGGTTTGGATGTAGCTATGTAGAGCTCCACAATATTTTAGAACCAAATGTCGCTCAAAGTCTTTGATACTCAGTTTGGTGTGCAAGGTATGGAAAGTATTTGTGAACTCTGACACTGTTTTGTCTCTTCTTTTGCCGCAATGTTGTCCATCTCATGTACCGGTCTTCATAGTTATAAACATGGTAGTGTTGTTCCTTGACTACATCCAAAAAAAAATACCAAGTGGGTTCGACCCCATATATTCCAGATTCCTCTGTGGAACTTTTCTCCCAGTGAGTTTCCCACCAATGTTTGACATGGGGGAGATCCTTGAGGAGTGTGAAGGTGATATTTTCCTTGTCAAAAAAATTGTGAACAGAAATAAGCTTCTAGCATATTTAACCATTTTTCTAAGGCATCCACATCTATCTGACCTTAAAATATGATAATATCATAATTGACTTGTACCTTGAAGGGAGAAGTTCTTCCAAAGTGGCTACTTGATGAAGATGCACATGTTGCTATCGACAAGAATTGAAGGATGTGGGAAAAATTCTCCATCATTTCATCCCTCTTTTGCGTGAGAGCTTGCTCAAGCAACATATTAATAGAATCTCCTGCTCCACCATTTTTCTTTTCTGCTGCCATAGAGGGTTTCTTGGGCGTGCGAGAGCAATTTTCCTCAAGAAAGAAAATCTCGGGACCCAACTTTCTATACTCGGACCTTGTCGGGGACATGCATTGAAAAATGATGAAGAGAAACCTGCTCTAATACCATTGATCCAGATTATTTTTGGAATGAAATGAAAGAAGAGATATTACAATGAAATACACATGAAAATTTCCAGAATAGGTGGGCGACCACCAATATCCACCTGGATGTTGTGTAGGGCTTCAGGACAACCCCATAAGTGTAGAACCCACAATTACAAAGAAATTTCCCCATTACAGAGAAACGTGTTGAACTGAGAAATGTCAATATGAGCCAGTTGGAATTTGGAACATGTGGGTGGCTACCAATATCCACCTAGATCACCATTGCCAGAGGATTTGAGGTGCATGAGAGGGAATCTTATGTTCATAGGATGATGTTGACCTTGCATGGATTGTTGCATTTACCACAAGCTTTGCATTCTAGGATCAAGGAGTTGAATTGTGTGGATATCTATCTTTTTGACTGTAATAGATGTGACACACTTATGTTTGTCTTGTATGGAGATGTAATCTTATCTATAGGATGTCTTGGACAAATCATAATGTAATGTCCATTGATTTTGGCCCATGATGCTGACTTGGGGATGATGGAGTTTGGCATGCTTCTTTTTCTCCAGAGAGATATTCATTCATATTCATAGGTGGTCATCATTCATTGGATGACTAAGATGTTATGATAGCATGAGTGACGGGTTCTTTACATATGACAATGGTTGATTATGGTACCACATCGAGTACATATTTGCAAGTAGAGAATTTGGTTGAGTTGTAGAGAGATTCGATAGGTGTTAATATAAACAGTTTCCTCGTAAAGAGCGAGTGTTAACTTCCGAGGTTACTCCAAAAATGTTTACATAATGCTTGGGGTTCTTCATGATATTTGGGGTACATGGTGTATGTTTATCCCTTGGATGGTCTGATATGGATTGTCACATGAGAGATAGTCATTGATGGATTTTCATAGTTAAGGTAGCTTGCTTAGTGTATGATTGAATTCAAATGGTTGTTGGATTAGTTTTCTTCCCTTAAGCTTTGGAGCTCACTTGACAATTTGGTGGATTCTCTCCATTGGGGCCCCATGAAGGATCCACTTGCTTGGAGGTAACCCTACATGGGATGAGGAATGTTGTGTATCTTGGAGGAGGGAATCAATACCTAGTTTGCATGTGGAAATTTGGATTCATGTTCAAAGGATTGGATATGGATTGGGAATTCCTAGGGACTCAACAATATTCTTACAAAGGGGGGTGACCCAATGGAGCACATTACTTAGGAGAATTGGTGGATTCCATTAAGGCTTGTGATGGAGGGATTTGAACTTGTCTTGCATAGAGATTCATTGGCTTGTATCCATTATTGTGCATGACATTACCTTGGTGCATGGCACATGTAATTTAGAGTGTAGTGTCTCACTTGTGTTGGGCTACAAGTGCTCATTATAGGTTGCTTGTAAGGTTTAAGGGCCACGTTGTATTTTTGGCCTCCCTTAACTCTCATATAAATAGAGGAAGGAGAGGGTATTTACATACACATATGTTCATTCACTCACTTGTATTAAATATCAATGTGATGACATATGACCTAGAGAAGAGTGTGCACTAGCCCTCTCACTCTCTAGAGACTTCACATGTGTTTCTCTCTCTTGAGTTGCTAGGGTTTCTCAGGCTTCTTGCAATATCTTGGAGCATATGTGAGATGTAGGGATAGGGTTTATCCATTAGATATTGGAGATTGAGGTTTTGTGATAAAAATCTAAGGTGGAATTATGAAGTTTTTCATATTGGAGCTTCTTGGTTGCTAGGGTTTTGTTGATTTTCCCTAGCTAGGGTTTCAAGAGATGAAACGATTTGTACTAACCTTGAGAGAAGGCTATGTCATGTATAGGTAATTCATTGTGAGCATATTAATGAAGTTTCTAATAGTCCAAAAAATTTGATTTTCATATATATATATATTCTTTATGCATTGTTATTTACAACCATATATGTCTTTCTAATTTGACATAAGTAAAAGGACAATTGTTAAGTGATTTGACATCTAAGTGAAGAATATAAGGAACTAATTTTGTTGTTATACTATTGTTATTATGATGTAAAAGAGTATTTTCAGATCTGGTTATTGGCTAATAAGTCACCCTAAAATGGTTGGAACTTATCCCTTTGGTTCAATATATTTTCTCCTTGAATTGTCAAGAAGTTTGAGTTGTTTGGAAGTGAAACATTGTACTCTTTCCAGTTGTTTTTCACCTTGTTTTACAACAACCCTAAGATTGAAAATTTACAAGGATAAGATCCAAGAAACCTTCTAAGTTGAAGGTGGAAATTTTGTTTTGCATTGAATTTCAAATTCCGAGAAGTTTCCACAATACCAAAGTCCCCTTCATCAAGCAACCAACTCTATTAGAGATATATATGGGGAAAGAATGAAATTAAATCCTAGAGTCACATCCAATCAAGCTCATATCCATGTGGCAACAATACAACCCTACAATGCTTATTTCAAAGGATAGTTCATGGTACCTCTATATTGGTTAATGATGCCATGAATAAGAACAAAAGTAAGAATATGCACCCCCTTCTATGAATCAAAGCCTACATGTCCTTCCAATGGTACAAAATCCATTTCATTGAAAAAGTTATTAAAATTAGACACTGAGCTCTAGAAGTAAGGGCAACCCGAGATTGCAATATCAATGTGGAACTTACTAGCAATGGAAATTAAGGACTGCAACTTTTCATGTTAAGTTTCCTTAGTTTTAACATATTGTTTTTTGATTGATTATAGTATGTTGGTCTTGATCAATTGGTATCAAAATTATAAATTTAATTGAAACTTTCATAATGGACTTCAACAACATAAGAGAACAACCTAAAAATAAACATGCCCCCCCTCCCCCCTGACTTAATATTACTCAACCTTCCCCTCCTTCCTTTGTGTGTTTGTGTATGCATGTGTGAATGAGTGCAAATAATAAAGATCAAATACACCCACTTTATAGAGACTTGTAATAACTTCCATTGTATGGAAAATTGGAAAAATCTCCTTCTTTCACTTCTGCTAATCACAAGAAACCCTTGAAATATTTAAAAAAATCAATATGTTTGTTAACATTTACATAAATCAAGTGCATTTAATGATTTTCCCTTTGAGGTTAACATTTATTTATTGTTTGATATACATTTGAGATAAAATGATGCTAGAGAGAAAATCCACTATATTCTGCCTTTACATCTAGAAGGGATTCTCTTCACAAAACCACTCTCCTTGCCATCTAAGGTTTCATTTCAACAAAATCTCTCAAGCAGATCCTCTATATTCTGTTTTCATGTCTAGAATGGATGCTCCTAAGCCTTCACACCCAAGCCCCTGCTTGGTGAGAAAACACTCAGTTTTCACCATGAATAGATTTCAAAGGAGAAAGATCTACTCCTCCTTTCGCCCAAGGGAAACTAAATGTCACAAGAGAAGGAAGTGGGCTCAACCTATCCATCTTACTAATGAAAGACACCCATCCCCCTCACAAGGAGATGAGGGAGAATAATCACCAATTACATTGCCATAAAAGTGCAACAAACCAAGTATTAAGTTTTTTATTAAGGAAACACCAAGAAATCCCATTAATAAAGTGACTTCAAGGGGGTCAAGGCCTCCTAAATCATTAGATATAAACACTTATTTTTTGTTTGGTAGGCCTCCAACCAATTGACAACGTGTTGAACAAATAGGTTATGTAAGATCCTAATCCTTGGGATTCATAACTAAAAGTACAACTGTAATCGGATACCATGTGTAAGTCTAAATAATAAATTTATTAACAACAATTTCCAAGAATTTAATTCTTATATTTCACATTGACAAAAAAATCTCAATATTTATAACTTGGTTAAAACAACATAGTGGACTAGTAAAATACCTCTTGAAGATGAAGCCCTTCGAGATGAAGGCCTTTGAGTTTTTGAACAATCTACTACCAAAATCTTGAAACTAAAACTTCCTGAAACTGTTTCCTCCCAACCAGCTAGGAACAAAGACTCTTTGACTCCCTAGCTCCAGGAAATCATATTTCTTGGCCCTCGAGCCCAAAATTCCAACAACACCAATGCCCTAGTAAAGATCCCCAGATAAATTTTGGCTTCCAGTCTCCTCCCCCCTTCCTCCTCCTAATGTTTTTCCCCAAAAAAGAAGAAGAAGACCTCTTCCAAGTCCCCTCCCCTCTCCCTTATTCTCCTCTCTCGAATCCCCCTCCCTCATTCAATTCCCAACTGCCTTATCCCCCCATTAATTCCCTCACCTACCATTAAATAATAAAATAAAAAAATGATTCAAATATATTTATTTTAATAATTAATTTAATTTAACTTAACAAATTATTATCATAAAAAAAAATCAAATTGGGATGTTACATACACTCACCCTTCAAGAAACTTCATCCAGAAGTTAGAGTAATTTACAATACAAGGGTAATGATACATGATTTATACATCCATATCAGATAAACAACATCATCAATTTAAAACACTTATACATACTAGTGTACATGTGCAAGGCATGCATGCATAGCTAGCACATACATGACTCACATGTGTACTAATGACAATAATTATCACACCTAAAGAAATTATTGTATGCGTCCAAACCAATCAACAATGCCATTCATTTCATAAAGAATAGTAAACTATTTAAAATATTCACAAAATCCCTCAATTATAATAATTTAGCACAAGCACCATTCACTTAGACAATTGTAGTTCAGTTAAGAATAAATATATATGAACAAGAGGAAATCAACAAATTCTACTATAATTTGGAAACTCCACACACTCTCAACTACTTCTAGTCATCCTTCCTCCCTAAACTACTTTCATATTCCTTCCCTATCCTTCCTCTGTTGGACTGTCTTGGAGCGCCAACTATATTGACCTACATCTAGATAGAACCCATAAGCGGAAGTGTCAACTCTCTTGACCAAGCTTCTCCAGCATGAAACTGATAGTCATCATCACACATCTAGGGGAGCGTGATCGAACACCGTCCTCCCATGACTCCAGGTTTTAGAGGATACACGGTGGGAAATGCCTCCACCCCTTCTAATAGAACTAGGGTCAACACCCTACCATGGACCATATAGTGGCATTGTGTTGCTAGGATTTGTCATTGTATATTCATTTTTAGGCAGTTTCGCCACTTGAAAAACTTGCACTTGTCCACATATCATAACAATACATTTGAACCAACATAATTTCACATAAAAAGATTCATACCATATTGTTTCTCAGTCGATTTTCATGACATCAACCTTTTATTATCATTATCCTTTGGCTATTTGATATCTCATTGACCTTCGGATTAGTCTATAACACAAACTCATACATATCTATGCATTATTATCATGTAAATGTGTTTAATCATATCCTCAATTCGATATCCATGTACCAAAAAAATTTAAATGTCAAAATTTTCAAGCTAGAAATAGGTTTCATAATATCCATCATAATTCAAATAACAATAAGCATTCATAGAATTGACATTCACATAGGTCCATATGTCTAAAATTTCAAGTGTATCATTAATAATTTCACAGTTAATAAGAAAATAAAATATGATTAGGCCTTAAGTAATTCTAGTTGTCTAAGTCAAAAGGTGGCATTACATACACCCAAATTCAGGAAACATATTCCCAAGGTGGTAAAAAAAGTGAGGGATGATCTTGTCGTAATGTCTTTGCATCCTCTCAAGTAGAATATCTTGCGCTATACTTGTCCCACTGGACCTTAACTTGGTCTACCATACGATTCATGAACTGTCAGACCCTACAGTCCAATATGCATAACAGTTCAACCATGATGGTTCCCGCATTTGAGACCTGCAATTCCTTCTAATTTAGTTTGTGAGATTTTTCAGCAACATAATGACGTAGAATAGATACATGAAAAACATTATGAGTTTTATGCAAGTGGGATGGCAGTATGAGACGATAGGCAATGGGTCCAATTCTCTCTTGGATTTTGAATGGTCATATAAATTGAGGCGACAAATGTGTCCCCTTACTGAACTGAATGGTACTCTTATTAGGTCTGATATGAATGAAAACTTTATCTCCCACTTTATAACTTTGGTCAGTCCTATGTGCATCAATTTAACTTTTCTGTTTATCATGTGCTTCCTTTAGTCGTTGTCTAATATGAATCCCATGTTCCTCCATCACTTGAATCAATTTTGGCCCGACTGTAATTCAATATTCTAACCTTTCCCAACTCAACAATGTCCTGCATGGTCTTCCATACAGAGCTTCATAGGGTGGCATTCCAATGGAGCTATGAAAACTGTTATTGTAGGCAAACTCTTCCAAAGGTAGGTACTTCTACCAATGGGTTTGATTATCCATAGCATACATCCTAAGCATGTCTTCCATAACCTGATTTACTCTCTTAGTTTTCAGGATGATATGATTTGCTTAAGTTCAACTAAGCTCCCAACGTTGATTGCAAACTTGTCCAAAACCTAGATGTGAATCGAGAATCCCTATCTGAAATGATCTTCTTCGGTAACCCATGAAGACATATGACTTCACTTATAAACATGCGTTCCACATCAATGACATAATAAGTGTCTCTAACTGGAATAAAATGAGCACTCTTGGTCAACTTATCAACTATCACAAGAATATCATTGTGCTTCATTGATGTGAGTGACAATCCCACAACTAAATCCATAGAAATGACTTCCCACTTGGACATAGGAACATCATGCAGTTGTAGGAGACCTATCGGGTGGTGATGATCAAACTTCGCTTGTTGACACTCAAGGCACTTGGCAATGAAATGGACTACATCACGCTTCATGCCTAACCAGAAGAAAAACTTCTTCATGTCTGCATACATTTTCTTCACACCCGGATGCGCATATTAAAGTGCTCTATGGGATTCCTTGAGTATGATGCTTCAAATATCCCTACCCTCGGGGATGTACATCCTTCCCTAATATCTTAACAATCCATCTCCTTCAAGGAGATATTCTTCATACCTGGGTTCTAACTGCCTCTCACCCTAGAGGGCTGAAGTAACCTTTAAATACCAACTATCTCTAAGAAGTTTCCCCAACACTCACTCACTCAGATTAACCTTTAAGGCCACCAAGGAGAAGACACGTGGTCTCCTTCTCAGGGAATCCACGACCACATTCTCCTTTCCCTTGATGTACAAAATTCCAAAATCGTACTCACTCATAAACTCAATCCATTGCCTCTACCTAGCATTGAGATCCATTTGAGTAAAGAGATGCTTTAAGATTTCATGGTCTGTTTTGAGCTCAAAGATTTACGCCACTAGATAATGCCTCCAAAGCTTCAGAGCTAGAATTACAACTTCCAACTCTAAATCACGAGTAGCGTAAATCTCCTCATGTTTCTTCAACTTTATTGACGCATACACTATTACTCCCCCATCCTACATTAGCACGACCCCCAATCCTTTCTTTGAGTCATCTATGCAGACTGTGGAGTATTTTTCCATATCCGACACTCGTAGAATTGATGCATTGGCTAGTAACCTCTTAAGCTCGATGAATGCAATATTGCATTCCTATGTCCATTCATACCTGACCCCCTTGAGCTGCAAGGTGGTGATGGGTATCACTATCTTAGATAACCCTTCCAAAAACCTCCTATAATAACCAGATAGCCCCATGAAGCTTCTCACCTCATGAGCAGTTTTTGGCACTAGAAATTCCATAATGGCCTTCACCTTTTCCAGGTCCATAGAGATTCCTTCACCAGAAATGATATGACCTAAATAGTGAATCTCTTTCTGGAGGAAATAAAACTTCAACAATTTGCCATACAATTTTTTCTCTCTAAGGCATGATAACACCACTCTCAAGTGTTCCTCATGTTCTCTTTCATTCTTGGAATAGTTAAGGATATCGTCCAGAAAGACCTATACAAATCGGTCTAATTACTTTTGGAATACACCATTCACGAGGCTCAGGAATATTGTTGGTTCATTGGTCAAACCAAAAGGTACTATAACAAACTCGTAATGCCCAAACTAAGTTCTAAAGGAAATTTTATGAATATCACCTTCCTCAATCCTTAACTGGTGATACCCTGCTCCTAGATCAATTTTTGAGAAAATTGTTTCTCCTTTCATCTGATTAAAGAGATCATCTATCTGTGGCATTGGGTACTTATTTTTCACTATAGCACGATTCAAGTCCCTGTAATCTATAAAAAGTCATAAGGAACCATCCTTCTTCTTGAAACAAATCATTGGTGCGCCCAAAGTGAGACACTAGGCCTTATTAGATCCCTAAGTCAAGTAGTTCCTTCAACTACATCTACAACTCACAAAGTTTCAGTGTCGTCATCCTATATGGTGTCTTGGAAATTGGCTCTGCACTAGGTTTTATCTCAATGGTAAAATCAAGCTCCCTCTCAAGAGGTAACCCTTACAAATATTTCGTAAAAACATGCTCAAACTCTGACAATAATGGATATCGATCCATGGAGGGTCCTTTCCCTTCATTGATTGCTTCCACTACATATAATCGAAAACCTTGCCTCATGCAACGTTTAACCTTCATGGTCAAGATAAAGCATATAGACACCTTCCTTTGTACACTATGGATATCTACTGACCTTCCTGCATCGTCAACACAAAGCACCCTTTTCATGAAACAATCTACCATAGCTCAATGGGATTCTAACCAGTCCATCCCAATGATTAGGTCATATGTCTCTAGAGAAGTGACGTACACCTACAACCTAGAAGTACACACTCCTAGGTCTACTAGACAATTATTGACGGTATGACCTACTACTTGTTTTCCCCCTGAAGCCATATCGACTTGTTTAAAGTCATCATGCTCGTAGGTTTCCAACCCACACTTTTATAATGTACAAGGTGAAATGAAACTATTTGTAGCACCATAATCAAATAAAATTTTAACATTGACATGATTTAGCATACCTGTCATGTTAGGGACCTAACCCCTCACGTAAGTAGAATAATATATTTCGATGTAATAAAGGTCAATATTAATAAGGCCTAGCAATAAGGAAGAATAAGTCCAATATAAGAAGACCTAATAGAAGCTTCCTCTTCTAGAAGGATCTTCCTCTAGATGGTTCTTTTGATAGATAGATTTAGTATAAATAAGAGTCAAGGGTATGAGAAATTTTTTCTTGGATATTATTGTAATAGAGCTTTGCTCTGCTGAAGGTTTCCCCCTCGAAGAGGTAAGTGAACATTTCTCTCAGTAATCAAAGTTCTCTTTCTGGTGTTATTCTGGTATCATTTTGGTATTATTGTGTTGTTGTTCTGGTTATATTGTTGTACAGATGCCATTTCTAGATATTTGTTTCTGTTCTGCATATTGTTTTATATCTAGAATATTACAAGTGGTATTAGAGCACCTTCCTTGGTAGAAAATTGTGGGTTAATTTTTTTTCCAGGGTAGAGATGTATTTCGATGTCTTTAAGCTACAAAGATTTGTTGTTACATGCATAAACCCGCGATCGGGGATTCATACACGCAGGAAATACAAGTGGTAACTAAGCACACATCTATTGGCCACCCTTGTAACGCTTGTTGGTACCCCTTTGAGTGGTAGCGCATCAGAAAACACATGTATACCGATCGACCTATATTTTCTGAAGCCCTCCATAGATAAACCGATCGACCACTTGACTGATATAGTGCCATCGAGAACAACACTCGAGAAGATACTCTCTAGTACCTGGGTAGTCAGATAGTATGGCTAAGGGCACGATCTAGCCTCCTTAGTTGGTGCCCTAAGATATTGGGTCGAGTAATACCGTTGGACCCCGCACGTATATCAAAGAGCTATATCACAGGGAGAACCCTTGTCTGTAGAACCCTTGAATACCTAACCTTTAAGGATGAGAAAAAAAAAAAAAACTTACAAGATCTATTGCTGCGCAATTGTGTCTCCTACATTCGATTTTCCAAATTAGTACACATTTCTTCTTGATTAAGCATTTGGGAATTTCATCACTGTAGTATTCTTCAGATCAGAGTATAACTCCGCAAGTGTAAAAAAAAAGAAAAGGTCTGGATCCTGTTGGCACCATTATTTGAGACCTATTCCATTGGATTTCTCTCTTCGCCCTTATCACATTCATACCTATCATTTTTCAGCAAATATTTTGACCCCACACGCCCCTTTTTGGTTCCCTCGTCATCATGGCCCATACCCGTAGCCAAGACTTGGAAGCTCGCTTCAATACCTTGCACTCTAATTTCATAGAGACACAACAAGAAGTGAGAAAACTCAGTGCCAATATTTCCACCATCAATAAAAACATGCATTCCTCCATCGTCGCCTCAATTGAGGAACTCAAACAAGACCTCAAACAAGACATTACTACCCAACTTGAATCTTTCACTACGATGATCTGCACCAAGATGCATATCCCTGCAGATCCTCCCTTATCTGACCCATTGTTGTATCCTTTTCGTCACCTAAATGAGCAAAAGAGGGACACTTGCAAGTCCAGTTGGGTTAGCTAGACAAGACATAAATGAGTGAAAGAGTTAGACATATCAAGCACACAAAGCAAATAAACAACTAAACTAATAACAATTAAAGAAACTAAACTAAAGTGCATAAGGGAAGTAAAACAAAAAATAACCAATATTCATGCCACCAATGGATAGATTGTATTAGTGGGAAAACACCAAAGAGAAAGGGATACTTATGGGTCCCCTCTTCCTCCAAGGGAGGGCTCTTAAACCCCCAAAGAAAGAGCTCTTCTTACAAATAGAAAACTAAAAGGAAATGGTGAAGAAATTCAAATCTAATTCACTCAAGAGGTGATGTGAATAGATGAATGAAATGGTGCTTGTATGCTCCAATGAGGAAAGAGGTTCCTTGTAGGAGAATATAGGCAGCATAACAATACAAATAGATTCTTGGAAATATAGTTCACCCATGGCATCTTCTTATAGAAAATCTTTGAGACATTATCCAACCGGTCTTTAGTGTGAACAAGGAGCCCTTTAGGGCACCTCTAGGTCTTTGACCAGCCCCCCCACTCAGATTCAGTTCGGATTTGAGGGTCAAATTGACTTGGGAGATGAACCAGAAGTGCGTGGGAGGCCGACCAAAATCATAAATGTGTTGTTCTAAGGTGTGCACAGCTTTTTGCGTCCACGGTCACACATCGATCACATGTGCACTTTTCCTGCATTTTCGACTGGCACACGTGTGTGCGCTTCCTTTATATTCCGAGCGCATGTTGATTTTATAAACAATTGTATAGTTTTTGCCCTTTGGAAATGCATTTTTGGGCCATGAATGAACTAATAGGAGTTTGGAGATGTTGGATTTATGTAACCATTTGCAGACAAAATTTTAGTGATAACAGATGCCCCCTGATGTGTGAGGTTAGGAGCATACATATAGTCGAAATACATCAATGTTTCTTCTACTGAGAGTACCTTTGTAAGAAAGAGTGTTGAGAGGAATTGCAAGAGAGACCCATTGGAGGGAGAGGGGAACCTGTGGGACCCAAACCTTTCGCTAGGTGTGGAAAAATAAAACTGTGTACAAATGAGGCGGGCATGCCCCATGCTCGTGTCATGTAACTAAAAATGTGTAAGACAATAACTGAAACTGTGTGTTGGTGTAGATGACTGCAGTGCCCTCCGGGGTGGTTTGATAATCGTAGAGGAAAATTATGATGGTGAACAAACTCTTAAATGAGGCGATGACACCTGTAAGAAGTGTCGATAATTTGCGGGCATTGATAGCCCAACAAATTTCAGAGGTCTTCGAAAAATATAAAAACAACTGCAATAGTCGCAAAGTAAGACCCATCACAACATGAGAAAGTGTTGAAGTCGAATGTTATGGGGGTCAATGACAGCAGAGATAAATAATGGTTCTCTCTGTGCCGGTCCAAGACTCCTCATTGTAAAGGTAATGAGAATCAATATAATGTCGCCCTTCTGGAAACTGTGCTGATGTCAACAAAAAGGGAGATGTGATGCCAAGAAGAAAAGGGCTTCATGAAATCCATTGAATGATATTATAAACTGATGAGGAACATGGACGAAGTCAATAAGTGGTGAGACTTAAGACTACTCTTTGTTGGGGATATGTGTGAAGTATGAGTGGCAACAATCGTGGAACTGAATCTAGCGTTAGGGGGATGACTAGACGTGGGTTAAATTTTGCCAGAGGCGTGACAAAGTGGACAAACTCAGAGATCAGAGGTATATGGACTATGAGATACTCAGGGTTTATGGATGATGTCAACAAGGGTAGGAGGTAAAAAATTCCCCAACCAAGGGCGACAAGGGTTGCTTTGCGGGAACATGAAGGTCACTAAAGGCGACAACAAAAAGCTATGTAAATGTTAGAAACAAAGGTTTTGTACAATTACCAAATGAATAAAGAATAATTTGGGATAAGTGTGAAGATACAAAAATGGGTGCCCCAGTGAAATATGGCTTGGCTTGTGAGGGTGCAAGTTGCGTGGAAAATTGGTGGAGGGTGGGGGCCCCATAGGTGGGTTTCTATATTAGGTAAATGAATGGAGGACAATTTGCAGATGGTCAAACTGATTATAGATGAAATGGAGGGTTAATGATATTGTGGGGGTGTAGTTAAAGTGAAACCATGATGAGATATTATGGGATTCCATTGGGGAGGCTAGCATAATGAGAGGGAGTATGTGGATGATTTTCAAACATGCGTACAACGATTGGGACTCCCATCCCTAGGGGGTTAAAGTAGCATGAGTTTCGAAGTGCCAAAGGGGACTATAAATGGGACAACTCATGTGGGGGAGAATGCTACTGGGTGACAGTACTTGAAAGGCAGCGGAGGTGATAGTACTACAAAGCCGAATGGGGGGATCCTAGAGGAAAATGTCGAAGGGTGTGACTAAGAGATGCAATTGATATTCATAGGGAATGATTACATGCCAGTGTCGATCATATACTTGAAGGGGTTGCATTGATGCACGATGAACAAGTACTTGCACACATAAAAAACCAAATACCTGACGTGAACAATACATGAATATAAAGAACATACAATAGTTAGTCAATAATTGTGAAGATGAGCATGCGTACCTGGGTGTGATGTGAGAAAAATGTGCCCCCAGTGGCCGAGGATGGATGGTGACCTAGGGATGTGATTGTGTAGGGAGTAGGATCCTGATCTTGTGGCTAAAGATGGATTAGAAAATGGAGGCTCTGAGCTCCTGTAATAAAACACAGAACTTTGGCAAAAGGGACTATATATAGTTGTAGGGCCCACGATGCCACCTCATTTTTACCTACTATCATAGTGAGTGGAAAAGAGGTTGTAGAGGAGATTTGGATATTTTGAGAGATCGAGCTATCCGATCCAAGATTAGCGAGTGCCAATTTAGTGGTCGTATCCTCCTGCATAGTAATTAGAATTCCTATTTTGGGCAGGGCTGTACGGATGTCCGTACGAGGAGATTTTGTGAGGGTGGGTCCCCCAATGCGCGGGCGATAGAAGGATTCTTGCAGTTGGGTGCACGAATGTAATTGGGACAGCCGCACATGGGGGCACCTGAATGGGGAAAATAGGCATGCATTGGATGAGCGCGTGTTTGAAGTACAATTGCGCACTTGTGCACGACTGCTTCTCTGATAAGTGTGCATGTGTGCACAATTGTGGAATGAACATGCGCGCATGGATGCACGCTTGTATGTGTGACAGGGGCACATGAATGTGCTCCTGTGGCTTTGAAAGGTGTGCATCGATGCACAACTATGTGAAGAACAGGATTGCACATGTGTTTTCTTGTGGGGAAAACAACCGCGCATATGAGGCAAAGCCGAGGGGTGTAAAAACTTGTCTTTTTTGAGGTTTTTATATGGTGAATTGTGATGGTTGATCGATTGTTTTTTGTGTGAATGTAGGTGAACATTACAGGATGCCAGTCCACTAGAGAGAGAGAGACTGGGCGTGCCTTAGGGAGGTAGTGATGGATGACGAATCGGGTGTGAGGAGATCTTTAGTAGCCTGTGGGTTGTTAAAGTTCTTTGATTGTTCACTACTGCGGGTGCATGAGTACCTTCTGTAGCTTTTGATTTCAATGTGGATCACTGAGCAAAAATGCTCCATTGTGCATGGGGAGTACCTGACATTCTCTGCGGTGGAGGATGTATATTTCTTGACTGGGCTCCCTTTTCGAGGAAGAGCTCTACTGGTTGATCCCTTGTTGCTAGGGGATGGACAATTGGTTGTCCTCGCATAGACATATTGTTCTAGAGAGGACTTTATGTTAGGATTGGTGGTGAGGATTGGGGCGATGGATGCCCTTGTGCATCGTTGCATTGCAACGATGATTGTGAGGATTTATGGATCCCTAGCTACTCAACGGATCAGTGGTGGTCAGCTGATAATCATGCAGAGGGAACTAGGTAGAGAGAATTTTTCCCGGGGATTGATGCTACACGCCAAGATGATAGGGAAGCTCAATAGATGTCGGGCTACTAACTCGGGAGAGTTTTCCTTTGGGTCGATCTTGGTGGCTTGGTTCTTGGAGAGGGTGCTTATGTTGCTCCCGATAGTTTTGTTGGATGTGTTGGGTGCGCGAGAGCTAGATTGATGCAGTGGACAATGATATTGGTTCGTCATGGGGGTGGGGAGGGTGGTCATTACTTTACGGACGAGCTAGAATGTGTGTGGAATCAGATGCCATAGATCATACTCTAGTTCCCATATAGTCTTGTGGACTTCCGAGAGGACCCATATATGGTGCTACCTCCTGGAGATGTGTGGTACCGTAGAGGTATGTTGATGTATTTAATATTTTGTATTTTGGATAGTATAACATATATTTTTATGTATGGATGGATGTTGATGCTATCATGTGGTTGTTGTGTGTGTAGATGTGGGGCCTTGTGGACGAGAGGTAGAGTTAGTCAGAGCATCAGCTCATTAGGGGCCCATGAGAACATCATGTAGAGAACCACGGGTAGGAGAGAGATGGTGGAGGGATGAGGTTGGTGCAAGGCTAGCTGATGATAAGAGAGTAGGCAGGAGACATAGATTTGATGACCCTGGTGTAGGGCCTTCACATGCTCCTCTAGCAGAGAGTTCGAGGATTTTCACTGCCTATTGGAGGCGGTGCTACAGGGAGTGCCTAAGGGCATGTGGACTTAGATCCAGGACGAGGGATTCTTGGAACAGTGTGTGGGCCTTCCAATGGAGTTGCAGACCCTGATCCATAGATCAACTATAGCAGGGGTGAAGATGACTAGGCGGCTGCCCCTAGGACCTGAAGGACCCCTAGCTGGTGGGGCACCTCCTCCAGAGAGAGGACCAGGTGGTGGAGCTCTAGAGGCACCATGAGTGCTGTTATATATATTTTTGTATTTATATAGGCCTGCGAGCCCATTTTGTATAGGGTGATGCGACACCTATTTTATACCTATAGTGATGAGGTGGTTCTTTTTTATGATGTCTAATCTATATGTCGTGATAGACCTTGATAATTTATGTATGTGTAGTGGTGTCTTGATGTGATAAATTCCAATCTAACACTAGGTTAGACATATTATCTGCTATTTGATTGAATTTTCATGGAATATGTGTAAATGTGATTGAATCAAAATGTTGAGATAAAATTCTAACTTGCAGGTATTTGCGGAAGAGGCAAGGATCACAGGTTTGGAATACGACCTGTAAGTCATCTAGATGTTGAGTGCGTTTCTTAGATTTAGCGATGAGGTCATCTAAGTAGCCGAGGATGATGTGAGCGAGATCATGGAAAACATAGGTCATGGCCCGTTGGAAAGTTGCACCAGCATTCTTGAGGCCAAAAGGCATGACACGATATGAAAAAGTACCACATGGGGTAGTGAATGCAGTTTTATATTGATCGACTGGGTGAATTTGAATTTGATTGTAGCCAGAGAACCCGTCCATGAAGGACAAAGCCTCGTGGCCAGAAAAATCATCGATAATTTGGTCTATAAAAGGCGTTGGGAAATTGTCTTTGGGACAGGCGTGATTGAGATTGTGAAAGTTAGTATAGACAAGAATAGTACCCTATTTGTTGTTGACAGGGATGGGGTTGGAGACCCATGACATATATGTGATGGGGTATATGAACCCTTCAGCGCATAATTTTTCAATTTCAGCTTTGATGGCCACCACTTTGGATGGGCGTAGTGGGCGTTGCTTTTATTGTACAATTGTGATATCAAGCCATGTGTCTATACGATATTCGACAATAGAAGGATCAAGGTCGGGAATCTCTGTATATGACTAGGCAAAAATGTCCTGGTATTCCTGGAAGAGAGATTTGTAAGCTATAAGTTCTTTGGGAGATCATGTGGTGCCAATGGTGATTTCTTCTACGATTCTAGGTTTGATGGAAATATCGATTTTGACAGTGGGGGAAATGTTGGCCATGTTTCCTTATTGAAAAGCGTCGGGGGCAGGGATAGGGTTATTGAACCAGTCTATATGCCTTAATGGGATAAAATATTTGGTTTGTATTGCGTATATGGAGTCTTGGTTAGGGGGCTCAAAGGCTTCCTACGAGAGAAAGAGCACTTTGTGATGGAGTGCATTCCATGGGCAATCGGGGGTAGTTAATTCCTCAAGGATGTCTTCATCGTAGTGGAACTGGCGAGAATATAGGGGATCTAGGGGAGTAACATTGGTGAATTTCACCATGTGGCTGTCTTCTGGTGGTGAAGAGGTAGAGGGGATGGTGCAAGGAGGTTGCGATGGTTCGCTTGACATAAAACAAATATCGAGATACTATGGGTTGAAAATTGTAGTCAGGCGTAAGATTTCCATGGGGAAATGAACTGGAGAATTGGGGGGATTTAGGGGAAAATCCTCATATAGGCTATCCATGAACCATGGAGGAGTGGGAAGTTCCTCTAGCTCAGGAGAGATGATATGAACAACATCATGGGATGGA